>CM038722.1:4037936-4637936 GCA_021613375.1 Megaleporinus macrocephalus | reverse complement strand
TAACAAATCCATTAATCTGAAGAACCATTTCAGAACCATTTGAACGTTTTATTTGAAAAGGGTTCCATATAGCACCTTAAAGTGTTATAGACTTGACTTTATAACAGTAGCAGAACCCCCTAGTTTTTGCTTGAGTTGTGAGTTGGGTTAATGTAAGGCACATCTAAAGAAGCCCAAAGGACCAGCCTAGGAACCACCACCATATGTAATTTTATTTTAAGTATCTGTTATAGTCAGAATTACCAGAATCTGACCCAGATCTGTTCTTCCAGATCTTTTCAGATGGACCTCATGTCCTCATTCTGTAGTCAGAGATGGACGCTAAATTCACAGTAAAACAGGTTTCACTGGCTTTACTCAACAGTCACTGAAACCCAAATTAGGTCAACAAGGAGGAAAGCTCGCCTCTTTAGATGCAGGGGCTGAGGTCAGGAGCAGGCAGAGGGTGAGATGGTTACCTCAGACATGTCAGTCCCCTGTAGAGGTGGAGAGTGAGAGAGGCAGGAGTTGTCAGAACCACTGACCCAACTGAGCCTCCAAGTGGTGTTTTTTTTAATAGCGGCGGCTTGGTGGAAGAGAAGGCCGCAGCTGGTAAGATCAACGGTGGCCAGTCGTGTGGGATTCCGAGACCCACCTCTACATCTATGTGTATGTCCAAAATGTGAGGTGCTAAAGGGTGACAGTTAAACAAGACGGGTGGGTCACATAGTCTAAACACAGCCATTAAAAACACCATGTGGTACATAGTTGGTAATGTTGAGCGATGAATCTGTGGTAGCTAAACTGTGGTGATGTGTATTTCAGGATAAGGGTAACACTTTTCTAACCTTTCCTGCTTTTGTTGGGTGCAGGTGTTTGCGAATCTGTTCTTAATCTGCGATGGTCCATTAGTATCTCCATTCATGATTGTTTTGAGGCATAGAGGTGACCTTTGACCTTTATCTGCTTGGTCTCTGTCTCATGAACAGCTGAGTGTGATGAGAGAGGCTAGCTCACAATTCACATGATTTTTGGTTCATACATTATGTCCTCACGGCAGCACGGTGGTGTAGTGGTTAGTACGGTGGTGTAGTGGTTAGTATGGTGGTGTAGTGGTCAGTATGGTGGTGTAGTGGTTAGTAAGGTTGTGTAGTGGTTAGTACGGTGGTGTAGTGGTTAGTACGGTGGTGTAGTGGTTAGTATGGTGGTGTAGTGGTCAGTACGGTGGTGTAGTGGTTAGTACGTGGTGTAGTGGTTAGTACGGTGGTGTAGTGGTTAGTATAGTGGTGTAGTGGTTAGTACGGTGGTGTAGTGGTTAGTATGGTGGTGTAGTGGTTAGTACGGTGGTGTAGTGGTTAGTACGGTGGTGTAGTGGTTAGTATAGTGGTGTAGTGGTTAGTATGGTGGTGTAGTGGTCAGTATGGTGGTGTAGTGGTTAGTATGGTGGTGTAGTGGTTAGTATGGTGGTGTAGTGGTTAGTACGGTGGTGTAGTGGTTAGTACGGTGGTGTAGTGGTTTAGTATGGTGGTGTAGTGGTTAGTATGGTGGTGTAGTGGTTAGTACTGTGGTGTAGTGGTTAGTACTGTGGTGTAGTGGTTAGTACGGTGGTGTAGTGGTTAGTACGATGGTGTAGTGGTTAGTACGGTGGTGTAGTGGTCAGTACGGTGGTGTAGTGGTCAGCACTGTCTCCTCACTGGGTTGGATTCCTGGTCCGGGTGGTTCTGTGTGGAGTGTGTATGTTCTCTCCGTGCTTGAGTGGGTTCCGCTGGGTTCTCTGGTTTCCTCCCACAGTCCAAACACATGCATGTTAGGTTGATCCTCACTCTAAACTGACCGTAGGAGTGAGTGTGTGTGTGTGAGTGACTGCTGGCCATGTGATGGACTGGTGAACTGTCCATGGTGTACCCTGCCTTTGCCCGATGGCAGGGACCCTGACTAGCGGAATAAAAGAGGAAGATAATGGATGGATGGATTATCATCTCATCTGAGATCTCCAACAGTTTACATTTGTTGAGCGTTTCACTTTCAGTAATATCTGCTCTGTTTTCTCTCCTCCAGAGCTGAATGACCACCTACTGGAAAGCTTCTCTTGCTCCTTGAGTTCCGTTTCCTGCCCATGTCCAGTATAGCTCTAGAAGTACACCAAGAGACACCACCAAGAGAAATAAGTCAAGTTGCTGATAACAGAATATGGAGTCCTTAAAATATGAGAGTATCGAGTCTGAGCATACGCCCCCTGATGCAGTCTGTGTGTCTCGTAAACAGATGCAGAAAACATCAGGCAAAAAGAAAACTCACAAGTGCTCGGAGTGCGGGAAGACGTTTAACCAATGGGGCGACCTCCAAAGACACCAGCGTGGTCATTCAGGAGAGAAGCCACATCACTGCTTAGAGTGCGGGAAGAGCTTTACCAGGCAGAGTAGCCTTCGGACCCACAAGCGCATTCACACCGGAGAGAAGCCGTACCAGTGCTCGGAGTGCGGCCGGAGCTTCAATCGGCAGAGTAACCTTCAACAGCATCAGCGCATTCACACGGAGGAGAAGCCGTATCACTGCTCGGACTGCGGGAGGGACTTCAAGCACCAGAGTACTCTTCAGCAACACCAGCGCATTCACAGCGGAGAGAAGCCGTACTGCTGCTCGGACTGTGGCAAGAGCTTCACGCAGCAGCATACTCTCCAACTCCACCAGCGCATTCACACAGGAGAGAAGCCGTACTACTGCTCGGAGTGCGGCACCAGTTTCAGAGACAAGAGCAACCTCCTGAAACACCTGCCCGTCCACACGGGCGAGAAGCCGTACCAGTGCCCGGACTGCGGGAAGAGGTTCAAACAGCAGAGCGCGCTGAAGGTCCACCAGCGCATTCACACCGGAGAGAGGCCGTACGAGTGCTCGTACTGCGGAAAGACGTTTCGAGACAAGAGCAGTCTCAAAGCACACGAGCCCGTTCACACTGGGCTGAAACCGTATCACTGCTCCCAGTGTGGGAGGAGTTTTACTCAGCTGAGTCATCTAGAGCGACACCAGTACGTTCACATCGAGCCGGACTCGAAGGACGCTGTGAGCCCTGTCGTTCTCTCCCAAGACTGCTGACATCAGCGTGTAAACGAACAAAAAAAAATCAGTCCGTATCAAAGAGGTACTTGCCAAAGTCTGCCAAGTTGGACACCTGGCTGCTTTGTACTAGCGGAGACAGCAGGACAGGGTTTGGTACAGCGTCCAGGATTCTTTTGTATTAGTCTCTTAATTTCAGTCTATGGAGGCAAACTGGCAACTGTCACTTGACATAGCTTTTATTGAATTGTTTACATTGTGAACAGATGACTATTAAATGTTCATGCACATTCTATAAAAAGAATTTGAACACTACAGCTGCTCTTTGTTCTGTAAAAGTTTCATGATGAATGGACCAATAGAAATGCTCCGAAATCACTCTGAACAAAACTTTCTTATATTAACTTGCATTGAACATTTTTGTTCTTTTACTGTTTTGGAGATACTTGTTTTCTCTTGTTATTTATTATGTGATTCAAACATATAAAGCAGGAGCGTCCAGAAACTTTGTGTGACTGTAACGGTGGCCTATGTGAAGGGAGAAGTTTATTGGGGAAAACTGTACAACTGAGATACGGTTGGAGACATATAGGTTCTGTACAGCTTCTTGTGGCACATTTGCCCACAGATGCTGTGGCTGGCGCCCCAGCCGCTCCCTTAAATGTCGGATTGGCGATAAATCTGATGGGCGGCCAAGGAATTGTAGCTATCTGGTGGAGACATTCCTGGGAAACCCCTGCTGTGTGTTGAGTATTATCCTGCTGAAAATTGCCAGATGGAAGTTCTACCATCAAAGCCAACACATGTGGCTAAAGAATGTCCTGCACATATCGCTGAGCTGTTAGTGACCCTGATATCAGTACTAGGGGGAACGACTGTCATATGCGATGCTCCCCAGATCATAACACGAGCATTTGGGTCAGTCAGTGTGTTGCTTCACAGCAAAGGCAGGATGGAAGAGTCACCACGAAGACAGATCCCAAACAAAACCTGGATATGTCCCTAAAGCCGATATGGTTGCAGGAAACTGTGGGAGCTGCTCATGCTTGTCAACAGATCAAACAATCCTCTCCACTGGTGGTCTGTATTGGCGGTCTGGCGCCTGTTTACCATGTGTGCGTGCCCACTGTTTCCAACAGCTTGGTCAATATGGCCTAGAAGGCGGGCAGTTGGTCAAAACGACTTGTACTGCTTCTCTCAGTACAATATCTGAAACTGATCAACTAAAATCAAAATACAAAACAAAATAAACAAAACTGTGTTTAGGTTTAAAGTGCAATGTGTCTGGCTGTGCAGGTCCTGATGGTCCTGCATCTTCTACCAGAGGGCTTCAAGAAGTGATGTCCAGGATGTGTTGGCAGATACATCCAATGATCAGCTCTGCTGTCCTGATTATGTGCTGGAGTTTTGCTCATTCTTCTCAAGTGAGGGAACCAAACCAAATAGTTATGTATGATGCGATGATGGACTTGATTACTTTGTAGAACTGGATTATGAAACTTTGCTGCAGGTTCTATTCCTTTAGCTGTCTCAGCAAGAACATTCTCTGCTGTGTTTTCTTGGTTATAGAGACTGTGTTCGTCTCCCTTTTTACATCCCTGGATACAGCAGTGTTTTAGGATGGACAGGGAGGTTAAGTCTCACCTTCTGTTCTGCATTATCTTACTGCCTAGATGAATGGCAGTACTAGAGAGCTGTCTGCTTGGAATAAATGACTGCTGGTTCTTTAGGTCTTGCTGTGGAACCTTCGATGGCATTTTACTGTGTTTCTTATTTTTGAACTAATGCCTATATACTGTAGGCAGTGTGATTGTAATGTCTAAAAGGTGTTTTAGAATAAAACTTAAAGAGCATTTGTAAACCAAGTTGTTCTGAGTGGTTTATTGTGAAATGCATCTTTCCAAAGAAACCTACAGAATGAGAATTCCTCAGAAGGATGGCAATGGAAACCAGATGTCAAAACATTTGGTACATCACAAAAGCATGTCAACAGCAGAAAATCAGATTTTCCACTATTTTACCATCAACATTTCCTATAAATCCCCTCAAGAGACACGCGTAGGTTCACTTGTGGTTTCGATAGTAAAGAAAATGTGTATATTTGTGTTGTAGACATGGTGACCCCTCGTTCCCATCACCACCACCACTGTAAGTAACATCTGTGTCCTTTTATAACAAAGCATTTAACATCAAACGACTCAGAAATCTAGAAAAATGGTGGGAATTAGCCTTTAAAAGTCTTTAAACTCTTTTCAATCATTTTTAATAGAATAGAATTAACGATGTAAAATTGATCAACACTGAATCACATGGAGCATGGAGCTATTTGGGACGTCAAATAATGGAGACTGAGTTCTAAGCCAATCACATCACACTTGGGTTGCGGGGTTTGTTGCTACGCCATTTACGTCAGTCGGCAACTGCTGAAACTGACAGAATTATGGTTAAAAATGTCACTAAAATAAAAGATACGCTTTATTCATAATACAAAACGAAAGAGTAATTAGTTACAGAATTAAAACAATCACCTATATAACGAGTTTGTGATCAAATATGGTGAAAATATATCTAGTTTCAGCGGTTGTTTGCTAACGTTAGCTAGCTTTAGCTTTATCTGATGTAAAACCAAGCGCTACGCTAACACGCTAGCTGAGCTAGCGGACCAGCTAACTGATTTTAGTATAAGTTTATAACATTACAGATGGAGAACAGAATAACATCGTTTGTAGCTTTTTACAATTCTTTGTTTTCGTATTCACGTCAGTTAGCCACAGGCTGGTGTTGACAGTAAGTTCATGTCAGTTAAGGCAGCAGCTCGAGGGAAGGTGAGAAGATATGTTTGCCAGTTTATAAATAAATAAATAAACAAACAAACAAACAAACATCTGACTGATCTATATTTAAGCCTTTTAATTATAATACATGTAACCGGAGAGAGAGAGAAGTTAAATGAGACACCGACTGAAAGAGCAGGTCTGATCAGGTACTAAACCAGTCATAGGGCATTGTTGCTGTCCAAAGAAAAACATGTACTTCAATTTTTGTCCATTTTTATATTTTACTTTGTTTTTATGTTTCATGTTGAATAGAAATGCTCAAAAAGCTTGGAAGAATTATGGTTCCTTTGACTTAAAGCAAAGAACACTTTTTGTCCTCTCCTGTAAAGCAGTCATTTTGTAGATACTTATTTTCCACTGCACAGCAACAATATTTAGGAACGTCAGCTTTTGGGAGATAACATTGCTCAACTTCTGCTTGTTTTTAGATACATTCTATGCTTGTTGCTATTCTACAGATTTTAATGATGAATTAATGTTCTGGGCCATTCCAAATCTATTGGGGCACCAATACTTCCCAAACTTCCTTAGTAAGGACATCCATAAATCTCAGAACACCACTGCTTCCACCATTCCTCCAGCTCCGGCTTAGCTTCACCCAGAATACAGCTTGTGTTTGGTTTGGGGAGATGAAAATCAGATAGCTGAACAGTGACGAAAGATGAAAAAAACTGCCACATCGTTTTTGTTGTGCCATATGTATGGCATATTATCTTAAATGCAAATGTAACATTAACTAAAACATTATTATTGTATTATAACATCCAGTACATGATAAACAACTGCAGATAAAAATGCCACAATAGCAAATTGTCTTTGATAAATTTATTCATACAACCACTTTTGAATTTCTGGGCAGCGATTACAAATGTATCACAGATCTATTAGGTCCATTTTAGGTCAAAGCAGTACATGATTTACTGATATGTTTGCAGTAGTGCCTCAAGATGTTAGACAAGGCCTCTTGGTCACCATGTTACCCAGAAAAATATAACATTCTATTACATGCTGAAATAATCAAGCCCTAGAAATAACTGTTTAAAAATGACAACATTATATATATATATATATATATATATATATATATATATATATATATATATATATATATATATATATATATATATATATGGGACTTTAAATTACTTTAAATACCAAAAAGTGCCTTCATTCAAAACTATAAAATAAAGGTTTGTCAAAAAGGAAAAACGTTTGGTGTCTGACATTTCCCTAAGTAGCTTAAAAGGTCTTACTAGATCCTTCCTAACTAACATTGTGAAAATGGAAAAGTCATCATTATATCACACTTTCAGACTTGTTCATGTAGTTTCTGCTAGTCTGAAAGTCTTAATTACGTTGTCTGTAGATTGTATATACATAAGATTTACAATTATGGCACTTGGCAGATGTTCTTTCCAGAGTGAATTACAGTTAGGTGAAGGTAGTTTTACAGTTGATCTGTTCACAGGTAGGTGAAGGTAGTGTTAGGAGTCTTGCCCAAGAACTCAGTATAGTGTAAGGTGGTTGCTCAGGTGGGAAATCAAACCCCTGTCTACCTCATGGGGGGCAGTAATGTTACCCACTACACTATACTGATGACCACGTGATGCCATTTTCAATAACATGAGAAGGGAAATCTCCACTAACTGTCAGTCCCCTCCTGAGTTAAAAAATGAATTGAAGCAGGGATAATATTACCAGATGTGCAAATCTATTAAAGGCAGAACAAAGTTCAAGAATTAAGGAACACAGCTAAGAATTACATAAAATTTGCCAATAAAAAGAAAAAAGAATTAGGGCCAAAATAATACAACACACAAGAAGTTCAAACATAAATCGGGGGCAGATTTTCAGCTACAACAGACTCCTTGCTAATAACTCACATGCCATTTACCAATAACCAAACTGAGAATAATTGAAGAAGTCTCAAACATTTTATTTGCTGAAATACTTAATAGTTCTTGCAATAACAACTCCCCAATACTGTGTGAAATAAAACAACTGCAAAATTTTCACATTTCATTTTTTTCCTTAAACTGCTATGAATTTATGTAACTTGACAAAGTTAAAACCAGGGCTGTAACAATAACTGCAATACCACAATATTGTGGTTGTGTGATGCTTACCGAAGCTTTACTGCAATTTTTGGCAATAAAGTGCCAAACTACAGGTATGTGTTGCTTTTTCACTGCAGTAAGAAAAGTTTCTAGGACAAATGAAAATATATCTGGTGATGCCTTTGAACTTTTGAGAGTACTTTTGAAGGCAAAGGCAAAGAAAACCGACAAATGGATCCTTAACTAAATCAAATCTCACCTTTCACATGAAGTCCAGATGACAGGTTTGGACAGTTTCTGAGCAGGATCTATTATTGGAAAAGACTGTTATGTTTGGAACGGTTGAGGGGAAAGAGGAAAAGAGCGACCAGCAACAGGATATTCTGAAGTAACACTATCAATATGGTTGTCAAAAGTCAGAATTGACTTAATGGCGTTAATAAGTCTGTTCTATATTTTGTATTACCGATACTTACCCTCTACAAATGTCTTGCAGTCTATTGAGTAAAACTAGACTTGATGAATCTTGTTTGATTAGATGATTTCCACCAATTATTCAGCCCAACTAGCAATTTAATAGCAAAAATATTGGTTGTTTTATTCATGGTAAATCCAATAATATCATGTTTTTGATAAGCTAAGACTTTCCTCTGCAAGTACTTGATTGCTTAAACTCAAATGCCTGAAGTTCATTCCACACTCTGAGCTGTGATACGGCTTCAGTGTTGTATAAACGTGCCAGTGTGGTCACAGATTACTCGATTAAAACGCTCTCCACATTCTGAGCCGTGATGTGATCATTTTCCGAACTGTGGTCCGAGAGCAGCTCTGTCAGTAGAGCTTTTTCCACAGTATGAACGTCTGGAGGTTTCTCTACTTCGTGAACGCGCTGATGCTTTGTGAGAGTATGCCGTCTAGTAAAACTCTTCCCACACTCTAAGCAGCGATACGGCTTCTCTCCTGTGTGAATGCGCTGGTGTTGCTGGAGGGAACACAGTTGGATAAAACTCCGGCCACACTCCGAGCACTGATGCGGCTTCTCTCCTGTGTGAATTCGCTGGTGAACTTGAAGATGACTCTTTTGGGTGAAGCTCTTCCTGCATTCTGTGCACTGATAAGGTTTCTCTCCAGTGTGAATGCGCTGGTGTTGTTGGAAAACAGTATACAGATTAAAATTCTTCCCACACTCCGAACAATAAAACGGCTTCACTCCCGAGTGAACGCGCTGATGTATTTTTAGAAAGCAGCGTAAAAGAAAACTCTTGCCACACTCGGAGCAGTGGTACGGCTTCAGTCCTGCGTGAATAAGCTGGTGTCTTTTAAGAATAGCCTGTTGCGTAAAACACTTTCCACACTCTGAGCACTGAAACGGCTTCTCTCCTGTGTGCACGAGCTGGTGTTGTTGGAGATTACTCTGTCGAGTAAAACCCTTCCCACACTCCGAGCAGTGATACGGCTTCTCTCCGGTGTGAATACGCAGGTGTGTTTGGAGATGACTTCCTCTAGTAAACCTCTTTCCACACTCTGAGCACTGGTACGGCTTCTCCCCGGTGTGAATGCGCTGGTGTTCTTGGAGATGACTCGGTCGGGTAAAACCTACCCCACACTCTGAGCACTGGTACGGTTTCTCTGCTGTGTGAATGCGCTGGTGAGTTTGGAGGTTACTCTTTTTAGTGAAACTCTTGCCGCACTCTGAGCAGAGATGACTTCTTTGCTTGCCCATATTTTTCTGTGTTTTTATGCAAGATTGTGAAGATGCCATATTCTCTTACACAGTCTCTTCTTCTTCTAGCTGTTGGTGGAGGTAAATTGATGGAGGGTAGGAAAGTGAACACATGGAGCCAGAAAAGACTTGCAACAGGAGGTCAATCAATTCTGGAGGAGAGAAAAAGAGGACAACTTAAAGCCTAACACTCTTTCTTAAGTAAGGTTAAACTGAAACATTTACTGAATGGATTCAATGTGTATCTGGAACATACACAGCAGAACGTTTTCCAGAACGTCTGTAACAAGGTTAATTTTTCCATTAAGCCATACTGTACTGAACCCAGTGTATGCTTTCTTAATTTTTACATGCAATATCATGATAAAACCCTAAACCATGAGTATCATACACCATGCTAATCTACTGCTGGCTCAACTCCCTCCACCATTTCAGAAGAAACAGTTCTGTTTAACTATTTATATGTCAAAAAGTATTCTGTATGTAAGGGCCTTAAAAAAAACAGTATTTCCTCTCTTTCAGAGATGAACACTGGGAAAAAGCAGATAAATGATGTCATTGGTCCTGTACCAAACACAAACGACTTAGTAGCTACAGAAAAGGAATAATATGTTGGAGGAACAACACCATTACATGTCATATTACATTGAATTTAGTGAGCTGGGAAATGCATTTTTCTGACAATATACAACATTTATTGACCAGCAATCCCCACTCAGATATTACATTCATCTCATTCTGCAATTTTCCCACCACATTTTACACATTCATCACATTGGATCATATCTGTATTACGCTGCAATAGTTATACATGCACAGGTAATCATATGATCTCCTTATGTATATTTATATACACTATATTGGTATTAGTTCCTCTGTGCACAAATTGATAATGCAGCAAAGAGATTTGTGCCAAC
Organism: Megaleporinus macrocephalus; assembly: GCA_021613375.1. Lineage (NCBI taxonomy): Eukaryota > Metazoa > Chordata > Actinopteri > Characiformes > Anostomidae > Megaleporinus > Megaleporinus macrocephalus. Next base: position 4,627,369 of record CM038722.1, on the reverse strand, counting down.
ATATATTTGTATCATTGACCATGTGCTTGATTAAAGCACGTTAAACCAATAGTTTGGTTTCATAAACAATTGTATACCCCCCTCCTAAATCCTTACAAATGTAGGTCATACAACTAAAAACAGTAATATGGCCATTTTAAAGTCAGGTTAAAACTGACCCATAAGTTCACGTCCCTGCTAATATTAAGGCGATTAATCATATATCATCATAACAGAAAATTCTTGTTTTTATGTAATCTTTAATGAAAGGGTAATGTCCGGTTTTAAAACATTTATTTTCAGACTATATCACCATGCACCATAATATAGCATAATATCATTTCTAGCTCAGAAACCCTCCCTGATGGCATATACTCAGCAGAGAAATGCAATATGACTGAAAATCATTTCTAATTTACATTTACTTTAAAACCTTACATATTACATATAAAAGTATGTCAAATGACACAATGTAATGACACAATTGAGTAAAATTATACTGTTCTCCAATCTTTTGACTTAAATCTCTACTTCACTCTTAGAAAGATGTTTTTTTCAAGGGTTCTTTAGTCATTATGATGTTTCTATACAGAACCATACACACCCCAAGAAACAACTGGTCCTTTGCCAGGTAAAATTGTTTTTCAGATTGGTGGAGAATGTGTTGCATATACAGAATCTATTTAAAGATTGGTTCTCTATTGGCAGCAAATAAGGGTTCTTCTTTAGTTACAATCTTGACACATTAACAATAGCAGAATCATATTGGTGTTATGAAGAACCATAATCTCCATTAATAATCTCCATCACTGTTAAGAACAGTTTCACTATGTAAAAAAACTGTTATACATGTAAATGGTTCTACATAGAACATGTGCTTCTAACACTATTGTGGTGGTGTTTAGAACCAATGTCTGTTCTATATATAACCCTATACACAACACATATTTCCTCAATCTGGAGAGGAGAACGTTTTCACCATGCAAATGGTTCCATGTAGAACTAAGGATTCTATTTGGGATTCTCTGTAGAATCACTGCATTAAGAACCTCTAAAGAACAACATTTTTAAGATTTTAAATGAAATCGTCAGGCTAGTCACCATAACATTAAAGAATTAACGTTTTTAAGCAGGTCTAAACTGTAAAGACAAGATAAAGAATTAACTAAATGCCTAGTATTTACAAAACAGAGTTAGAAAAACATGTGAATCAAACAAAGGGAAAACTAACATTACTAATCAAGTTTACATGAAAGCTCCTTCTATTCTGACCTATACTTACTTTTCAAATGGCTGTAGAAGCGTTCCTCTGAGGAGCGAATAAAATCACTGGAAACACCTTCAATAGCGCAGCTACTGGGTTACATGGAGAGCAGTATCTTCTTCTCTACATTATTGGAGCTGGAGAACTAGCGGTGTAGTTTTAGCGCCACCTCCTGGGCTGCGGGAAGACATACAGAGGTCTGGCTGAACTGCAGGTGATTTTTTTTTAGCTTTTTGGGTATTCAATATCTATTAACAATTATTTATTTTTTATATAGAAGTGTACAGCCAGGGGATGGGGCTGGATGTGTGTGTGTGTGGTTGTAAACATAATAGAAATAAAGAAGTAGAAAAATTTAGCTTGTTGCTGGTCATCCTCTTTTTCTTTTACCTTCAACTTTTCCAAGCATAACAGTCATTATAAATTAATTGGTTAATGTTAGAATAAGTGCAAATTAGGATACATGTAGTTATTGAGAGAAAGGTTTGATTTGTTCCATTGGTTTGTTTTCTTTGCCATCCAAGGTTCTTTTAAGCAACACCAAAGTTCAAAAGGCATCTATTTTTTTCTGGTCTTACTTGTTTATTTTCTAGCTTATCCACTCATAAAGTACAACACAAATTACTACAGCCTGGGCAGGTTTGGTCTTTCTTTGTAGAGGCAGGTGATAGCATTTAAACATCTTCTGAAGCTCCTTCATCCTTGTTCTGCCAAGTGCCATTCTGTTTTGTATTTTCTGAAGGCTGGATCCTCTGTTGTTAAAAATGTATCAAATTATGTAGGAAAAACCTGTTCACAGTTTCCACACCGTCTCCCTCAGTAGTAAAGTTAGTGGCCTTTCCTGTTATAATTTGAAATTGTACTTGAAATCGCCTAATTAGACTGTACATACTGGACCTAGTGATCACTGCTGGCTAAAGCAGTTGTGCTCTGGCGTCTACATCTTACCAACGTCCTTCGACCCAAAATGTCACACCACCACTGTAGAAGTCTAGATAGTCATTAAAAGCCCCTTTCTCATAAATTACTTTAGATACTTTGGCATTTACCCTATTTTTTTTTTCTGTCATGTAGCCTGAACCCACATCCTGATGGCACCAAGCCGTGGCTCAGCGATAATAATCATGAAGAACTGAACTTCTTATCTTAAATGTAAGTATGGCTAACCTCTGTTGCAACAGTACACTACATTAACATGGTTACTGTGCTTACATGCTGATGCAGTGAGCGTAAACGTCAAAATGGGAGAACTGTAAAAAAATTTATAACAAACAAACTTAAATTTAACAAGAATAATAGTGGCTTAGTGAGGACGTGGAAAACAATTTCAGTCAGCTAATTTTTTAGATAAGATACTAGTAACAATAAACATCAACAACAATAATGAAAAAATACTTTGATACAACAATGTCAATAAAACTATAACAGTAAACATAAATTAACTAAAGCTTTGTATATTAATTCACAGCATGGGAACCTGACATCATACAGCCACCTCAGTAGAGCCGTGCCCATCTTGCAGTTTCATTTCAGTGGTGTTGACCTAAAGGCTGTCCTCCGACTCTCGAGGGAGACCATCGCCTCACTCACTTCTGCATTAACACCAACCATGGGGCAGCAGTGACATTGAGGTGTTGGTGTTCCTCTACTGGCTGGCACATGTCCCAGTGGGATTGTCAGCAGAGTATTCACCTTCCCTACTGGAGATTAACTGGAGGTGGTGCAAGCAAGGTTTGCTCACTTGGCCGGATCTCCAGCTTTCAAAGTGACAGTTGGTGCCATAGATGGGTGCCATATCCGCATAAAACCTGGTCGCTTTAACAGCAAGCTCTCTTGGGACAGGGGTGTAGTTGAGAAAGCATTCTGGATGCTCAATTTTCTTTAAGGACTATGAGGTAAGCCCTGACTTCACCCTGGAGACCCTGTGGCATCGGGGCCTTGTAGGAACAGGAAAGGGCAGGAGCTTGTGTAAGTAGTTTTGCATTGTGAACAAACAGCATGTAAAGCTACAAAATCAACACCTGGTACCATGTTGTCCCATCAGTATTCATCAGCTGATTGAAACATTGGTGCTGCAAAAACCATGAAGGTATGTAAACACGCCATACAAGGTAAACATACAAGGTAAATTGCATTGCAGTTTATTAAATAAAACTGGCCTTGTCTTGCTTTTCTCAAATCCTTTATCCGTACTCAAAACTATTTTATCCACTGTCAATCAAATAAGCTTTTTATGAGCTTACACTTCCTTCTACATATACGTAATATATTTAAACTCAAATTTCTGAAGCTCATTCCAAACTCCGAGCAGTGATATGGCTTTAGTGTTGTATAAATGTGCCAGTGTGGTCAGAGATTACTGGATTAAAACTATTTCCACATCTTGAGCTGGCTCTGGCTCGGTCAATAAAACGTTTTCCACAGTATGAACGTCTGGAGGTTTCTCTACTTCGTGAACGCGCTGATGCCTTGTGAGAGTATGCCGTCTAGTAAAACTCTTCCCACACTCTAGGCACTGATACGGCTTCTCTCCTGTGTGAATGCGCTGGTGTTGCTGGAGGGAACACAGTTGGATAAAACTCCGGCCACACTCCGAGCACTGATGCGGCTTCTCTCCTGTGTGAATGCGCTGGTGAACTTGAAGATGACTCTTTTGGGTGAAGCTCTTCCCGCATTCTGTGCACTGATAAGGTTTCTCTCCAGTATGAACACGCTGGTGTTTCTGGAAAACAGTATACAGATTAAAATTCTTCCCACACTCCGAACAATAAAACGGCTTCACTCCCGAGTGAACGCGCTGATGTCTTTCAAGAATAGCCTGTTGGGTAAAACACTTTCCACACTCGGAGCAGTGATACGGCTTCTCTCCTGTGTGCACGAGCTGGTGTTGTTGAAGGTTACTCTGTCGAGTAAAACCCTTCCCACACTCGGAGCAGTGATATGGCTTCTCTTCTGCGTGAATAAGCTGGTGTCTTTTAAGAATGCTCTGTTTACTGAAACACTTTCCACACTCTGAGCACTGAAATGGCTTCTCTCCTGTGTGCACGAGCTGGTGTTGTTGGAGATTACTCTGTCGAGTAAAACCTATTCCACACTCCGAGCAGTGATACGGCTTCTCTCCAGTGTGAATACGCAGGTGTGTTTGGAGATGACTTCCTCTAGTAAACCTCTTTCCACACTCTGAGCACTGGTACGGCTTCTCCCCGGTGTGAATGCGCTGGTGTTCTTGGAGATGACTCGGTCGGGTAAAACCTACCCCACACTCTGAGCACTGATACGGTTTCTCTGCTGTGTGAATACGCTGGTGAGTTTGGAGGTTACTCTTATTGGTAAAACTCTTCCCACACTCTGAGCCCAGAAGAGTTCTTTGCTTGCCTGTGTTTTTTTGTGTCCTCCTGCAAGATTGTGAAGATGCCATATCCTCTTATGCAGCTTCTTCCTATTTCATCTGTTAAATTGGAAGTTGGTAAGAAAGTGAACACATGGCGCAGGAGAAGACTTGGGAGGAATAGGAGGTCATTTAATTCTAGAGGAGAGTAAATAAGGGAAAAGTTTTAAAACTCAATGTTAATTCCAACAAAGTTATCACAAAACTGTTGGGAATTATACAATGATTAGCCGTCCACTGACCATATAGGAGCTACACTTACAGACAGTAGTCCATCTGTTTCTCTTTATTACCCAGTTCCTCAATGGTCAGGACCTCCACAAGACCATCATTCTTGTTGGTGGTGGTGTGTTAGTGTGTGTTTTGCTGATACGTGTAGATGTAAAGTCAAAGAAGACAGATCATCTGTTGCTGCTCAGTTTGTGTTCCTCTGGTCCTTTATCAGTGGTCACAGAACACTGCCCAAAGGACACTGTTGGCTGGATAATGTTGGTTAGTGGACAATTCTCACTCCAGCAGTGACACTGAAGTCTCCAGCAGCACTGCTGTGTCTGAACCACTCACACTAGCTCAGCACACACTAACAGACCACATCCACATCAGTGTCACTGCAGTACTGAGAACAATCCACCACCCAATTAATACCTGTTCTGTGGTGGTCCTGACCATTGATGAACAGGGTAACAAAAAGAAAAAGATAGACTTCAGTCTGTAATTACAGAACTAAAAAGTATTGATATATTTATATATATTCTCCATCAACACAGAGAATCTACTCTATCCTACTACATACAGACCTGTGTAAAGCCATTGCCTAATGAACTATTGCCTTTACTTAAGAACCCTTGAGGAACCTCATTTTTTAAAAGTCAAAATAAAATCATGAGGCTACCACAACATTAACTAACTAATCGTCCGTTTTAGCAGGTCTACGCTGTAAAGTCGAAATAAAGAAATAACAAAATGCCTTGTATTTACAAAACACAGGACAACATAACATCAATCAAACACATGCGAAACTAACATTACTACTAACTAAGTCTACATGAAAGCTCCTTCTATTCTATTCATTACTTACTTTTTAAATGGTGAATATCTGTAGAAGCGTTTCTTTGAGGAGTGAATAAAAACCCTGTAAACACCTTTAACAGCGCAGCTACTCTTACTGTTCGCTTATATGGAATGCAGCCTCTTCTTCCCTACCCTCTACATACTAGGAGATCCAGCGGTGCAGGGTTGGCGCCACCTCCTGGGCTGCAGAGAGATATACTGTGGAAGCTTGCTTGAGTGCAATGAGTGGTTTTTAACAGTTTCTTTCTTAGCATATTTATATACTTATTTCTTTGCTATAGCATATAAAAAAATACATAAAAATATGTAGGAAGGGGAAAGGGGAATATGTACAGATTGCATAACAAGAAAATGTTTACTGTTGAAACAATGTCTTACAAATAATCATAGACGATGGAATAATCTTTGTGAATAATATATAAAAACTTAAGAAAATGAATTAGAATTATGAAGCACCCATACCAAGACAATTAGTCAAAGTTTGCTGATTACCACCAAAACCAGCATATGTTGGGTTCTGGATGCTGACCAACATCACGCCAGCACAGGCCAGTTTAGATCAGGATGGAATCCAGCAGGGTAGTTATTAAACAGGACTGTTATTATTGTTAATTGCCATCTAGTTGTTTCTGAATCATGGCAACTGTTTATATAGTGACTCCCTGGAACAGCCTAGTTCATGATTGCTTTGTCTATATCTATCTAGTTACTGTTCATCCTGTCCCTCATTTTGTCGAAGCATAACAATCATTTCCAATTCATTGGTTAATCTCAAAATATGTCCAAAACAGGATATCTTCAGTTATCGAATGAGATACGAGGCTTGGTTTGCTCCATTAGTTTGTTTTCTTTGCCATGCAAGCTTTTCTTCTGCAACACCAACGTTTAAAGGCATCTATATTTTATATATCTATCTATACTTGTTTATCGTCTAGCTTTTTCATCCACAAAGAACAACAAAGAGGACCACAGCCAGGACAGGTTTGGTCTTTCTTTGCAGAGGCAGGTAATGGCATTTAAGTATCTTTTTAGAAGCTTCTTCATCCTCGTTCTCTTAAGTGCCATGTTGTTTTCCTAAGTGTGGAATATATGAAGGTTATTGTTGTTTCCTCTACCTAATGATTAAATCCTCAATCATTGTCCTCAAAAATATTTATAATTTTTAAGTTCTTTTATTGGGAAAAAGACAGTGTTAGGTAGCAGATATTTGCTTACAGCCAGCCATTATTATTATTTATTATTATTATTATTATTATTTTGAGTTCTTAAGAACAGAAAGTAGTATCCACTTCACACTAAAGTTCAGTAGGTGGCACTAAAGGACCTAAAGTCGATCTTCCAATCATTATTTCAGATTTAGAAGAAGAAGAACTTCTGGTTCCTCTATGGAATTAATCCGTGGATCAGCTTTTACATTCACTGTCATTGCAGGCACAAGAAAAAGAGCTTCACTATTGAAGGTGAGGAGCTGATCGTTTTCACGTTCTAGTGTTTTTCTCATGACTTTTCTAGCTGGATTTTGGCAAATGTAGTGTATTTTGTTAATACTTCATTTCAGATATATTGGCACTTCAAACTTTGTCAGCTTAAGCAGTCTCCATCACATAGGTTTACAAAATGCAGTCTGATATACTGACATACTGTTACTTATAAAACAGACACACACTTATGGATAAAATTAAAGTAGTTATACAACATATGTCTGTAAAAGTTTGGGGTTAGGAGAAGAATACTCTAAATTTTTGTGTAAACTTGAACTTGAACCAAAAGTACTTTTTAAATCTCCAAGTTTGTCCCAAGTGCATATTCAAATGCTTCCTTTGTGAGCTTATGTGAATTTTCAGTGCTAGAAGGGAATTGCCTTGTAGACTGGTTGTATATTTGTGAAGGAAAACATTAGAGACCGTCTTTTTTGATGCATTATGTATACTAATGGTATATATATATATATATATATATATATATATATATATATATATATATATATATAATGATTGCAGTCAGCCTTAAAGACTATTAATTATTTCAAGTAATTGTGATAAAATGATCATGTAAGGTATATCAGGTGCTAATTTTATAATAGAAATGAAATATTAAACTGATAGAATGAATATTCATATAATTCAAAAGTCTGTATGCCATGCTGTATGCAGTTGTACACAATAGTGGATAAGCAGTGTGCTAAGCTTATTACTGCAGTATGCATTTTGATTATATATATATAATTTAAAAAACTACATCATTAATTACATCAGTAATAGCATAACAGTCTTAAATTGGAAATTGGCACATAAAAAAGACCAATTAAACCCTATCACAACCAACCAGTTTTTTAAAGTCTAAGATAATAATACTCGTGTGTATATATATATATATATATATATATATATATATATATATATATATATATATATATATATATATATATATATATATATACACCATTAGCCACATAACAACCACAGTAATCAAAATACATACTGCAGTAAGCTTAACATACTGTTTATGGCATATACAGTATGGCATACAGACTTTTGAATTACATTAATTCTGTTAGTTTAATATTTATGGATATAAAATTAACACCTGATGGACCTTGCGTGGTCAACTCATCACAATTACTTAAGATAATTACAGTCTGTTAGGCTGACTGCAATAGCTTTAAACAACAAGTAGAATGTTTAAGCCAAGCTAACAACCCTCAAGTAAACTTGACTAGATAGCAAGACGGGCTATCAGCCAGTTTGGGTTGTACTTTATTAGTTGCATACAATGAACAAAAAAACACAATCATCAAATTCAAATTTCATGATCTTAACAGCCCCTGAACCTACTATTAGCAAGCCATGTCATATTAGCTTTGCATCCTTAATCTTGAGCCTTCCATGAAAGAAAATGCAGACAGTGTGGCCCTTTTAAAGCAACAGACAATGTTGGGTCAATGGGTCTCCAATTTTTTCACCCTCCAGTTGGTTTAACAAGTTCATTCTTAATTCTGCATTGATTTGCTTCTCATTTTACTTATTTTTTTCCTCAAATGTTCATTGTCTTCATTTCCTACACAGATTTTCAACAGGAGATGGCACCAAGAGGGTTCAGACTGTTGAAATCAGAAGAGGTTGTATATGAGAATATGGAGTCGGCGCAAACGTCCTCTGGCCCTCCCTGCCCTAAAGCAAACAGACAAAGGCAGAAACTTGCCGGCAAAATGAGAACTCAACACTGTTCAGACTGTGGAAAGAGCTTTACTCATCAGTGTCTTGTTAAAGCTTCCCAGTGCATTTACTCAGAAGAGAAATCATTTCACTGCTCAGTGTGGAATGACTTTAACTCACAGAGTAGTCTCAAAAGGCACCAGCGTATTCACACCGGAGAGAGGCCATACTTTTGAGTGTGGAAAGAGCTTTACTCGGTTGAAGATTCTCCAACATCACCAGCGTATTCACACCGGAGAGAGGCCTCATCATTGTTCAGAGTGTGGAAAGAGTTTTAACCAAGAGAGTAGTCTCCAAACTCACCAGCGAATTCACACAGGAGAGAAGCCGTATCACTGCTCAGAGTGCGGGAAGAGTTTTACCCAACAAGGTCACCTGCAAGCACACCAACGTATTCACACGTCAGAGAAGCCGTACCACTGCTCGGACTGTGGAAAGGCTTTTCGAGACAGAAGTAACCTCCGAACACACCAGCGCATTCACACTGGAGAGAAACCGTATCACTGCTCAGAATGCGGGAAGAACTTTAGAGACAGAAGTAATCTCAAATCGCACCAGCGCATTCACACAGGAGAGAAGCCGTATCGCTGTTCGGACTGTGGAGCGAGTTTTAGCGACAGAGGAACTCTCAAAGCTCATCAGCGAGTTCACACAGGAGAGAAACCGTATTACTGCTCAGAGTGTGAATGGAGCTTCAGGCATTTGAGTACTTTCAGTACACACAAGTGCAATTACAAGGCCAAATAATTTGTTAAAAGGCTAAAAACTAATTTTATATACCTGCTAATGAGTAAAAGAGAATTCCTCACCAGGGCATGGAAGCATAAATTGCTTTGCTCAGACACACAACGTTGAGGATAGTCTTTTTTGAGTTTTTGAGTGACGGCACTAACATTTGCTGATTATAATGCCTTAGATTTTGTTGTTAGTCCCTTATGATTTACGTTTATGGCATTTGGCAGACACTCATTCCTATCCAGAGCAACTTACATTTATACAGGTAGGTGAAGGTAGTGTTAGGAGGAGTACCCAAGGACTCTGATTGGTATAGTGTAGGGTGGTTACCCAAGTGGGGAATCAAACCAAAGCTTACAGCATGGAGGGCAGCGGTGTCACCAACTACACAATACCAACCACTATTGTTCTATTGTTCTTCCACAAAATGTTCTTCTTAGTACCTTCAACCTGTCTGCTGGACATTCCACATAAATAATGCTGATAATCTCCTTAAGAAAGCATCACATTTTATTTTGTTGTTATTTTGAACAACCAACTGACATAATGCAGTAGGACATGCTGTTACTTTGCTATGTCAAGTTTTTATTATTTGAAAAAATACTCTAAAAACTATGTAGTGAGTAATGCTGCAGCTTTTTGTGGCGACTGGAGTTCAAAGGCCTGCATAGATGTAGTAATGTTATGTTTGTTGTCTGTCATTGGCACAAAAGCTACATTGTATTCGATTGAAATCATTATTACATTGTTTCCCTTGATAAGTGATTGCAGCGGTTTAGACAAAGACTGATGCATGCAGTTGAGGTTGGCTTTAAAAGCTTTAATATCAAAAGGGCTATCCAAAATCATAAGTTATATACAGGCTAAGACTTGTGTGTGGTAAGCAGAGGCATAGTCAAAAATGAGAGCTAGGGTCAAAACCGGAATGCAATATAAAGCAAAAGATGTTAAACTTGATTCATGTTCAAGTATCCTATTTTCCTCCCCCGACCCCCAATCTTTGTCCCCCCAGATGTAAAATGTCTGAATTAGACCTATCTGCAACAGCCTCATGCTGAGTGTATGAGAGTTTGCAGGCTTTAAACTATAAAGCACTCTTTATTTGCATCTTACAGTTTTACCATTGATAAGAAGTGTCTGGTCTGTGGTTTTGATTATAGGGAACCTGTCTAGCTTGGAACAGATATACAGAAGAGTTCAAAGATATTTACACAGTGGATGAAGGCAATGGCTTTTTGTTTTTGCATTTTGTTGTAAGAAGCCATACTCAGTAGGCTACAATTCAAAATCTTATGGTGGATCACATCAGAGACACTGTAGAATGACTCTGCCTAAGGTAAATAGAGGGTGTAAATGTGTTCTGGCAGAAATTAGGGGATGGTTATGGAAGTCCTATGGTTACTGAACATGCTCTGTTAAAGAAACATGAAGACTTCCCACAAATCTCAAACACAAGCTATGGGTATCTCGCCAGAAGTGGAATCACGCCCTTCCAGTCTGCCAAAGCTAAACAGAGCACACAATGCCTTTGTGTCTACTTACACAATAAGTGTCTTAGTGGAATTCTTATTAGGATTACTTGTTAAATATTAGTATTGCTTTGCATAGATACATAACACTGAGGACAGAGTTTGTGACTAATATTTGATGATGATTATGCCTTAGATCTGAATTGTTAGTCCCTAATGGATTACATTTATGGCATTTGGCAGAGATTCTTATCCAGAGCAGCTTTCATGTACACAGGTAAGTGAAGGTAGTGTTAGGAGTCTTACCCAAAGACTCTTATTAGTATAGCGTAAGGTAGTTTACACCGTAGACAGCAGTGTAACCCTCAACAACCCACTACACTACACCACACCAATCATCATTTAGACAACACACATGCAGAAAGCATATGAATAGCAAACTCCATCGCAGTTATAGTTTACAAGGTTGATGCAGGAAATCTGTGGTCAAGAGTTGGATGCAGAACCTCCGACTAAATAGTAAACTTTAAGAGGAGTAACTCTTGGTATTTGTGTAGTGTCTTTAAGAATACCCCATAATAACATATCAACTGTTTTTTAGGAAGAATCATTTTTACTAGTAGGTCGACCAACCAAGAGCATGAGGGCTTGAGACCAGCAGAATCAAGCATGCTTGACCTCATAATCTCGTAATTGTATGCTCCAATTTGGAAAAGGTTAAAAGAAAAACGATCACATTGAATTTTCAGTTTTTTTCCAGAATGAGCTTTTTTTCCCACTTAGTTTGTTAGTTACTCAGTCCTAACAACCTTGAAGCTCAGTGGCAACTTCATTATTTATCTTTTACATGCTTGCATACCTCACTTATTTTCTTCTTCTTTTAGAAACATATTTTTTCTTCTTAGCGCAGATGAAGCTTTAGAAAATTGATTTATATTTGAATAACTGAATAATCTACACAGTTGAATCTGTGACGGTGATGGCAGGGGTAGCAAAGAATGGACAAAAGAGAGCTTTTAGAGATATTTTATTAACACCAACCACTCAAACACACACAACGACAAAGCATTTCAGCCCAGTGTTTTTCAACCCTGCCCTGCCTTTTTTGATTGGTTACCGTGCTTCCAACACAACTGATCAAACAATTATGCTTATTGACAGTCCATTATTGAGTTAAAGTGGTTGATTTAAAGCAGGACATCACTAAAACATCTATTGCATTTACATAATATATATGCATACTTACAAAAAAGTGTTTAGTACCATATACTTAATCAGAGGTTGTCTGAACTATTCTGTTAGGCTATAAAATAAGGCTGATGGCACATTAAAAAGATTTTACACATGGTATATGAGTAATAAGATTATTAACAGGGATGATAACTTTGGTGATGTGTCTTAAAAGTTACATACAGAAGTGCATATTAATGGTAAAACTACTTTAAATGCTATTTTAAACAAAAGCTCATTGTGGTTAGCATGTAGAAGTGGTTCTCAATCCAGCTCATATTAGAACTTTGTATCTATTCAATATTCTTCATTCTAGAGTTTCAATAATTACATTCTCCTCCAGCTGCACATACAAAGTCAGTTTTATACACAACACAAGCAGCAAGCCATGTGCAGTAATCAGTCTACAGTTGTTTTCTTGAAGTTCACCATCACAAATAGCACTGTAAATGTCTCTGATATAACACTATGTTAGTGCAGCGTTGGCAGCAGATGACAGAAGGACAAACCAAACAGTAATATGAAGCATATGAGTATTTAAGATGGGGAACTTGGGGAAAGGAGTGGTATGAGAGCTGTTTTTAAACAAAAAAAACCCTTATTGCACTACTGATTGTACAAAAGCCCATGTACTGTGAAACATATGGGTGCACCTATCTTACCTGTTTGAAACCCCAGGAAATATAAATGTATTCAAACTACTTCTGCAAACCACATTGGATGATGATGTGTGTGTCCAAACAGAAGCACATCCTTAACACTAAAGATGCAAGCTGGAGACAGGCATACACAAAATAACATATCAAACCAAGTGCTTACATGCAACAACAGATTATATACTTTTATAACTCAGAGAAGGTTTTTTGGTCATTATGACTGTATTTGCATCATATATACATTTAAATCAGTTCACTTTTTTGTTACATGGTTTTTAATTTAAGTGGCAATTTTTAAAGTTCTGTTTGGAACTCATTTCTTTTGTGGTCTAATTCCTTCTTGTTTTATTTTATTACATTTGATTTCTCAAATTTTGATCTTGAAAAATATCACATATTTGGCCCCTAGATGGCATGAGTGCTATACCACAAATAAGTTCTGTTGTAACTGTTATTATAGGATAAGAAATATTAATTTTATTTTTTGGGTTTCAAACCTGAATATTTTCTTTAAATGACAAATAAAGTCCAAAGCATTGTTTTTGGTGCGACTCAGCAGTTCACTGCTTAAAGCTTGGGATTTAGAGACTTCATTTAAATCATAATCAGTAGAATGTTAAATTTGCGTTTCAGACCCAAACAGCCACCTGGAGGCTGTGTTTGGCGTACAAACAAAAATCTTAAAAGCTCCCAACCTGACACTTTGGAATCAAATAATTATTTCAGGCTTTACAGGGCAGCTCACAGCCTATGCATACCATATTTCAGCCTGTTTGTATTCTTAATGGATGTGTCTCAAAACCTAGTGAGTGTCTAAGTAGGCTGTCTAGGTGGGCAGCTGTGTAAGTAGCAGCGTTCTCTCCTCATCTCTCCTCATAAAACAGATTACTGAGACGCTCTAGTTAGAGAGAGACTGTGTCACGACTTGTTCCCGCCCACTGCAGCACGCCACCGGTGGTTTAGCTGGTTGTTAAGCTACCGGCCAGCTATCTAAAACAATAGCCCGAGCCTTAAAAATCCGCTAGCATAAATGATAATGTCTGGAGTATAAAAGTGTAAATGGTGAAGGACTCGTTACAGAGTTGATAATAAAATACTGTTCTGTGTGATTATATGACCAGAAACACATTAAAACTCATCATGGGATTGTCTTAGCGGCTGAGGAAGTGTTCGATGCTTTCTTAAAATCAGGTCTAAATAAGGTTCCTCAGTAGACAGCATGTTCAAGGTATGTAAGAATTGGGACAGTCTACATGTTGGGAGCGGATACTATGATGTAACATGCTGCCTATGTAGGAGATCACTAGGTTCTGAGACACACCCAATATAAGGCTTTAAGTCTTTATAGTACAACCTCCAACTCAGTAGTCATGTACACTAATACTGTACACACCTATGAATTCTCTTGAACCTCATCTATTACTGTCTGTAGGCTCTTGCCTCACTCTGCATGTCCTCACACCTTTAGCCTAAGTCAAGAACCAACCACTACTTCTCAGTAATATAACTCCTCTCCGGTGTGGATGCTCTGGTGTCGCTGGAGGGTGTTCTGCCTGGTAAAACTCTTCCCACAGTCTGAGCAGCAATACGGTTTCACTCCCATGTGAATGAGCTGGTGTCGGCTGAGATGAGTCTGCTGGTTGAACCTCTTCCCGCACTCCGGACAGTGATAGGGCTTCTCTCCCGTGTGGATGCGCTGGTGCGTGGTGAGAACCCCTGCATCTCGAAAACACTTCCCGCACTCTGGACAGTGGTAGGGCTTCTCTCCGGTGTGGATGCGCTGGTGCTGTTGGAGACTGCTCTGCTGGTTGAAACTCTTCCCGCACTCGGAGCAGAGATAGGGCCGCTCGCCCGTGTGAATGCGCAGGTGTCTTTGGAGAGTGATTTGCTGAGTGAAACTTTTTCCACACTCCGGGCAGTCGTACGGCTTCTCTCCCGTGTGAATGATCTGGTGCTTCAAGAAAGTCCCCCTGTCCCTAAAGTGTTTCCCACATACCGGGCAGGGATACGGCTTCTCTCCTCGGTGAATTCGCTGGTGCTGATGGAGGGTACTGAGCCGACCGTAGCTCTTCCCACACTCTGAGCAGCGATACGGCTTCTCTCCGGTGTGAACGATCTGGTGTTGTTGGAGATGACTGTGCTGAGCGAAGCTCTTCCCACATTCCGAGCACTGGTGAGTTTTCTCCTTGCTTCTGTATCTCTGCTTGCCTGTGTATCTCTTTGCGTGGAGAGTACCAGATGTTTGCTGAGCGCTGGAGCTGGACAACATACTTAACCTCCTTCAGCAGCTTAACATTCCACTCGGTGGAATGCGCTGATGTGTTTGTAGAGATACACTTGAGCTACGTAGGGACGTAGACAGTGCAAGTAAAAGACTTGCAGGAGAATTCACTGATTTCTGAAAGAGAAAAGAAAACCAAATGTAAATAGACAACATTAAATAACAGTCTAGTATAGAGATCACTAATAGGCGGACGTTGTCCAGTGCGGACCCAAACTGATAAAGTAGTGAGAAAGATTTTATGTTGACAGTATTTATTTTATGAGGCGGAACTTTTCTTGACTTTACGGTAAATGGGCTTTGCAGGCACACTAGCGAGTCGAAGAGAGAATAACGTTTTCTAAAAAAAAGAAAAGTGGACGGCGAAAACCCACTTTTCAACCAGGAGCAGATTAATCTGTTTATTCTTCACAGGCAGCTCCAAACTAACAGGTCAAGAAGTTGTAGTTTTTCTATAAATAAGCACTTTAAGATGCATGTTTTTTTTAAAGGCATTCTGTTTATTTGTATCCCTTGTTTTTACTTGAAACATTTATTAGTTTTATAAAAAAATAATTCAGTTCAGCAACAGTAAACTGTAAATATACTGAAATATACTGAATGGTATGTGTGATGTGTTGGTGTTTCAGTAGCTGATGGTATAAGATTCAGATACTAGGCTACTTCATTATACAGGACACACCACTACTCATAACACCTGTTAGAAATTATGTCAGTCCGGACCTTGGCCTGAGGAAATCTCCTCTCTGTGGACCTTACTGAACTCTAATTAAACACTCCTGGTCTAGTAGATCACTCTATGTAAAAATCACAAGTGGTTAACAAAGACTTACATTCATGAATAAATGTCTTTTTATTAATGAATGGTGTGCTCGGTATCGTCATTAAAGTTTATGTTTATACTTATATATGATCTATTTGTGTATGTATAATAATAAGCTGGGCTATAAATAGCACTACGCACTACTATATAGCAATATAGCAATACATAAATGGAGTAATACGTTTCAACAAGAAAAATCACTGGCATACAGACAGAATACCTCAAGACTGGGTTCTAAAAAAGAAGGTGAAGGTGTTTGGATGGCTTTGCCAATCTCTTTTACTTAAATCTTACTGACAATGAAGAAGGCTGAAAGAAATTGCAAGCCAATCAGTGGGACCACCATAATCTTAAGGAATTGAACACTGTTTGCCAATAGAAACAAGCCAATGTTCTCCATTATACCTTTATATTATTTGAAATTTGCTATTTGATTACAGTGATTGTGAATTTAATAGGCTTAAAGAAAATAATTGTAATTACAAAATTCATCTGAAAATGTATTTGGAATATTTTTTAAATATATTTGAATACACAAGGAATCTTCATATAAAAATATGCTGGAGAACAATGGACTTTCTTCCGTTTTTGGGTTATGTTTACAAATAATACACGTAATTTATGTTTTCATTTCTTATGTTATTTCTCACCGGGGAAATTTGAATTGAAAAATATTTTTTTAAATGACCAAAAAGTATATAAGAAGCTCCTTATTATTCTTTATATGCATTTAGTTCCTTTATTTTCTATATTTTATTTAACACAATCATTGCTCTTTTGTTTATTTTGTACGTCTTACCTTGTGTACCAAATTTTGCTTGGTTTGGGTTTAGGTTGTTGAGATTTTATTTCCGTTTACAAATAACACATTTCATTTATTTTAGAATTTCTTATAATGATATTTCTCTTAAGGAAACTGTTTTTTCTTAAGGTTTTTTGCTCATTTTTATTTTATATGTTTTATTTATCACAGTCATTTCAATTTATTTATTTTGTACCTGTGTTAACTTGTATACTAGATTTTGCTTGACTTGTACTTCGCCAAAGTTATTACTGCTTGTACATTGTTTGCAACAACAACAATAATAACAATAATAATAATAATAGAAGTAGAAGAAGCAAAAATTAACATATCCGATGTGCAGTGCAGTTGGTGAAAATAAGACTGAAGACCACTGTCTCTTTGTGGAGCACTTATAAGCATCTACTGTATTATAGAAATTAGTCATATTACACTAATGCAGCTGTGCTGAACTCTATCTTCAAGCTGTGAGCTCGGGCTGGGTATTAGTAGGTGTTGTACTTATACTGTATGTAATGTATGTTATTCTCTTCTCTCCAGGTATCAGCACTGGTTCTAGTTTGTGGCTGTGAGCTGAAGGGTGGTTTGGACTTGAACCAGTCAAAGACGCAATTCAGGACAATGTCTAGACTGCATACAAACTGAACAGGGGGTTCGAGGGGGCGCCGTTAGAACAACACGCAGAGATAGACGTTTAAAGAGCGGCTATTAAACGGGTCGTTTCGAACATTTGCCGAAGCATAACAGCAAAAACACGACCAGCACCAAGTCTAGCACACCACCAGCACCCTAGTCCGGACCGAGCTGCTTCTTTGTTGGCTCACAGATGTTGAACCCTTTGAATCCCATGATTTAAAAAAACCCAACATCACTCCATCCATCCAACTGTTAAACATCTCCTCACCTTCAGCAGTTCAGCTCCTGCTCCTCTATCAACGCCGCATCAAAGATTATATAACTGCACGACCGCGTAGCGGAATCCTCTTCTTCTCCACTTTGTTGGAGCTGCAGAACTGCTGCTACAGAATTAGCGCCACCGCCTGAGAAGCAGGGGGGCTTCGGGTGGCAACCACGTGATCACAAGCAGTTAGATAAAAAACTTTCTTTCCCCATGTTTTCTTTTTGATTCAGATCCAGTAAACATATGGATCAGTTCTTAATGAGTCAGTGGTCTACAAACCAGGCAAGTTCAAACTTACTAATCCAGCTATGATGAGGCTTTGTTGGTTCTTCTTGTCATAAAGTCTCATTAGCTTTGTCACTCTCTCTCTCTCTCACGTCTCAGGCATATATATGGTTTGTCTCCGGAAGATATTTGCAGAGTACTGGTTCTTAAATCTTTTAGCGGCTTGGTTAGATGTTCCTGATGTGTTTATGGAGGTAAATGTGAAACGTATCTCAGGAAAATCTAAACTTTTCGGTCTCTCCTGTAGAAGTTGCAATTTTGGTGATACTTGTTTTTCATTAGACAGTGACGATATTCCAATTAATCAAATCAGACTTATATATACTTATAAATAGATATACGCAACTACAGCAGCACAGAGGTTGTAGCAGCTGGTCTTCCTCTGCAGGCCATCAGGCCTTTGCAACTGATCCAGAATGCCGCAGCACGGCTCGTCCTCAATCTTCCCAAGTTCACTCATGTCACTCCACTGCTGCACTCCCTTCACTGGCTTCCTGTAGATGCTCACAATAGATTTAAAACTCTGCTTGGCTGGAATCACCATTCTTCAAGATGCATGGAAGATAAGTGTCAAGGCACTTCTCTGTCCTGGCCCCCAGTTGGTCAAATGAACTTCGACTGGCTGTCCGAACAGCAGACACTCTTGCGGTTCAAACTTCAAACGCAGACTGAAGACCACTGTCTCTTTGTTAACACTTATGAGCATGAATCTGAAGTAAAGTTATTTCCAGCACTAGTCCTTGTTTCTGGCAGTGTTTGAACTCAAGGGTAGTTTGAACGTTAACCTGTTTGTATTAGCTAGAGATACATACTATGACTGAACACAAAGCACTTCTGTAAGTCGCTCTGGATAAGAACGTCTGCTAAATGCCATAAATGTAAATGTGTTTGTGTTTTATTAGTTTAGTTAGATTATGCTTGTCTATGACTTACAATTATACCACAGTTAATTAGGAATCAATGCAGAAGTTGTGGAAATGGTTCACTTATGTTTCTTACAACTGTATAACAGTAAAATCATAATAATGTAATTGTAGTTTTTCACAGTAATAGGTTTGTTGTGGTATGTTCCTGTTAATTTAGTGGTTTTTTTTGTTCACCTGCAAGATGGATAGATAAAGATGGACAAGATAAATGAGGAAGTAAGGAAAAATGTGAGAGAAAATTAGGGGGAAGACAGAGGAATCCTCTTTAGGACCTGTAAAAATGTAGTATTAAACAACATACAGAACTGGTCTGAAGTTTGAACACACCTACTCAGAAGTGTTTCCCTAATGCTTTGACTATTTACTTAATTTTTAAAATACTGAACACATCAGTGATATGAAATAACACATACAATATTTTATTGTAGCTCAAAAAACAAAAAAAAATCTTACACAGTCTCAAGCAGCTTCTTGAGAGATTCCAGTAAGACTGAAGAACATATGAAAATATACCCCATAAATATACACATGACCTAATCACAGTGGATTGTTTGCTTATATTTAATGTATAACATTAGTGTTTATTAAGTAAATACATGCTTACTGCCCAAATAAATGGCTTTACATCTCAGATGAAGGGTTTTAGATACATACTGTATATAATGAGGGCACCTACAGTGGATCTACATACCCAACCTGAACAATAGTTCCAGTCCTGGATAGATGTTTCTTTGAATTCAGTATGACAGAATGACTCTGGTACTGGTTAAGATCACAGGCAGTGCTCAACGGAGTGCACTACTATTTACATTGCTTTCCAATTTAGTTATTGTATAATTAAGTGTATAAATATAGACAGCTGAATAAAACGTGTAAAAAAACAAAGTGAAAATAAAATAAAAGATTAGACATGTCAGAGCAGATGGGCAGTACAATGCTGACAGAAACTTGGCATTAGTTCATGTATGGGTACACTCTCAAAGCTGTTGAATGTCCAAGAAAACTCCATATAAATAACTCTAAATCAGAGACAGTTGGGACATCTTTGGTGTTTCTTACATTTGCTTTCAATTTTACTCCACTGCAGACAGTATAAACCCAAAATATTTAATTTTTTAACTGGTAAACCTCATTTAATTAGTCAAAATACACCCATTCAAGCATTTCAGGCCTGCAACACATTTCTAAAAAGTTGGGACTGATACCAAATGATGAAATGTTTTAGGTGTTATTATTTCATCCCATTCTTTCTGCAAATGCATCTTAAGGTGTGTAACGGTTTAGTATCGTCATTGTCACATTCTCGTTGGGGACAGGTCAGGTCTCCTGGTTGGCTAGTCCATTACCCATACTCTCTTCGTCTGTCTGTAATTGAAAAATAGATGACGTCCCTAAAAAAGTGTTCTTGAAAACAATTCATGTTGCTCTAAGTGTTCAATGTTTGCCAACCTTTGCCAAGGGCACCAACACACTGACCCCATACCATGACAAACACTGCATTTTCGACTTGTTGCTTATAACAGTCTAGATGGTTCTTTTTCATCATTGGTCTAGCGCACAAGGCATCCATTATTTCCAAAAAAAGATCTGAACACTGATTTGTCTGATAACAATACACGTTCCACTGTGTGATGGTCTATCCCAAATGAAGAGCCCAGAGAAGTGGACGGCGCTTCTGGACATGATTAACATTAGACTTCTGTTAAGGTTTTAAGTGGCACTGAACAAAACTCTGTATTATAATGCTTGTTAGAGGTTTGCCAAAATAATACCTCCCCCATGTGGTTATATCAGCTGTTGCTGATAGACAGTTTTTGATGCAGTGCCATCTGAGGAATCATATAGATATAAGAGTGTTCAACTTAGGCTTAGGCCCTTCACACACTGAATTTCCTGCTACTACTGATTCCTTGTATCGTTAATGATATTATACACTACAGATAGAAAAATATGCAAATACCTTAAAGTCTTTCTTTAAGGAACATTGTTTTTAAACATTTAAAACACATTTGTTGACTGACTGGAGATCCTGCATCCACCATTGCTCCTCAAAGACCTTCCATGGATACTACATATGTACCAAATCATGGTTTAAATCATCTGTTTTAAATAACATCATTATATATATATTCATTATATATATTTTTTTACTTCATTGTTAGCCCTAAATTGCCCCCGTCCCAACTGTTTTTGGAATGTATTTCAGGCCTGAATTGCAGGAATAGATGTATATTAACATGTGAAATGATCTTGACCAGACAAAACATGAAATATCTTGGATTCATACTGTTTGTAATGAAAGTCAAAGTAAATGTAAGTAACACAGCATCTACATTTTCCATATTGTCCATACATTTTTCTGATTTGGGGTTGTAATTTTAAGACCGTGACTTTTTCTTTAGTCCAGCTTCTAATTCCAAAAGGCTTGGTCACAGTGTGGGTAAACATGTCTACTGGATAGAACTGGAAAATATATGAGAAGTGCTTTTATAAGTACTTTTGAAACAAAGACAAATGTAGAACTCCAGGGATGGTTTTGTATGCAGAACATAAAATTCTTGTACTGCTCCTGTACACCTGCTCCTAAACAACTACAGTGGTGCTTAAACATTTCTGTACTCTTTGTAAGTAACTATATATTTGCATAAATTTGACCCAAAACAATCAGATTATCCTAAAAGCAGATAAAGAGAAACCAATTAAACAAATCAGTCAGCATAACTGTCTTTAACCGTCTTTGGTAGACGGCTTGTTTGCTATTGGGTCACAGTCTTGCAGTCTTGCTGAATGAGAAACTTCTATGCTGGTTCCATCCATCCACAAAAAAGAAATTATTTACAAAGATTTGAGTAAACTGCAGATTGGTAGCAATATTGCGTTTGGAGAGCAGTGGCGTTCTTGCAACCTGCCATGCACACGATTGTTCTTTTAAGGCTGGACTCAGCCTCTGTGAAAGAGGCCTGACTCTAATCCTAGAGTTGCACATGCACAGAAATGTAATATTGGTTTATTTTTAAATGGTCAGTTATATTGCAATCTACCTATCTATCTATCTATCTATGTGAGGAAACCCAACAACATCCCAGAGTTTAAAATGTTCCATACAGAGAAAGGCTAAAATTCCCCCCACCCAACATACAGGACTGAGCAACAGTTACAGGAAATCCTTATTTTCTGCACAAAGTAGTCACACCAGATACTGAAAGCAAAATTTCATTAGTTTTGTGTGATTTGTATGAAAATCTGATTATATTTAGGTGAAACTGTGCAGAAATTCTTGTCAATTTCCACTTTTAAATATCATTTGAACTCGACAATTGCCGTTTACACTGTGTGAAAATTTCATGATGAACAGACCAATAGAAATGCTCCAAAATAGCTTCAAACATTTTCTGGTTCCATTGACTTCCATTAAAATAAAGACAGTTTTTGTCCTCTCCTGTAAATTTGCCATTTCATTAGAATATAATTCTAAAGGGTTCACAAACTTTCAGGCACCACCACAAATCATAAATAATATCAGATCAACATGTTTTTATTAACCAACTCACATGTAGAGTTGTCTACTTCTTAGTGCACTTGTGTGTCTTTAAAGTACTCAAGTGTCTAAAGCTGTGTCTGCACTCTGAGCAGTAGTACGGCTTCTCTCCGGTGTGAACGCGCTGGTGTTGCTGTAAGTTGCCCTGAATGTTGAAGCTCTTCCCGCACTCCGAGCAGTAGTACGGCTTCTCTCCGGTGTGGATGCGCTGGTGTTTTTTCAGGGTATCGTTGTCTCGGAAACAGATCCCGCAAGCCGAGCAGTGAAACGGCTTCTCTCCGGTGTGGATGCGCAGGTGTCGTTGGAGATGACTGTGCTGGTTGAAGCTCTTCCCGCACTCGGTGCAGTGGTACGGCTTCTCTCCGGTGTGGATGCGCCGGTGTTTTTGGAGAGTGCCTCTGTCTCGGAAACACATCCCACACTCGGAGCACTGGTACGGCTTCTCACCGGTGTGGATGCGCTGGTGGCGTTGAAAGTTCCCCTGCTGGTTGAAGCTCTTCCCGCACTCGGAGCAGTGATACGGCTTCTCCCCGGTGTGGATGCGCTGGTGTTTTTTCAGGGTGCCTCGGTCTCTGAAACAGATTCCACACTCTGAACAAGTATATGGATTCTGCTCGCTGTGAATGCGCAGATGTCTCTGGAGGGGGCTATGCTGGTTGAAGCTCCTTCCACAGTCTGAGCAGTGATACGGTTTCTCTCCCGTGTGGATGCGCTGGTGTATTTTGAGCGTACCTCTGTCTCTGAAACACATCCCGCACTCTGAGCAGCAATACGGCTTCTCTCCTGAGTGGATGCGCTGGTGTCGTTGGAGATTACTCTGCTGATTAAAGCTCTTCCCACACTCGGAGCAGCGATGTAGCTTCTCTGCTTTGTGGAAACACTGGTGTTGTTGGAAATGACTCTGTTGATTAAAACCTTTCCCACAATCCAAACACTGGTGGGGTCTTTTCTTGACGGAGTTCTTCTTCGTCCAAATGTGAGATGTACTAGAAGATGCCTGTTGAGTAGCGGAGCTTGTTCTTGAAGCCATGTGCTCATAATGTATCTCTCTTGATTTCAGTAGTCTGGCTCGTCTTGGTAGCATCTTTTGACATGTTCTTGGAGATAATTTAAACTTGTCACAGGAGGTCATTCATATCTGGAGAAAAAGATCATATACTCATATTTCTGTAGAAATAAGAGCCGAAACAACACAGCAAGTTTCTCAATGTCCAATTTAGGTCCAATGTTCATGTGTATCAGATCACGGATTTGGCCTGAATGGTGTAGTGTGTGAAACCCATCTGTAATCACTTGTGTAGTTAGATCTGCCGAGGTCACCAGCCACATTCTGATTTTTTTATATTCTCTATACTCAAAATTACAAGCAGAACTAACTCTGTCTCTATACTCTTTCTGAGATAATGACCGCCCTCCTGTCCTGCCGAATGCTGGTGGGAGACTGATCATCAGGGCTTCTTCCTCACCTGACACCAACCAGCTCTCCTCTTCATTCTTGCCATCTGCTTGTTGTACCAGCATTGCGATATGATGGGACTGTTTCAGCTCACTCCCACTTTTTACACAGACTCATTCAGAGACTTCCTCTACCTGTGCCGTTTCTAAAACTCTCTTAGTTCTATTTTTAAATTTAGATTCATGAACTGTAAGTACTAATTGACCAAAGCGGGATGGGTCTCCACAAGGTTTCTTCCTCCAGTCTTGAGGGAGTTTTTCTTGCCGCCATATCCTTCGGCTTGCTCACTGGAGGTGTATGTTGTAACTGTTGTAACTTTTCAAACTACTGTAAAGCTGATTTGTGACAACCCTTTTGTAAAAATCACTGTACACAAAAACTTAAATCGAATTAAACTGTATTGTCCAGACCACTATGTTGACAACACTATGCAACGTGTAGCGTGAGCAGTGCTGTAATTCATGTGGAATCCAATAGGAATAACTAGCAGCCTATGGTGTTCCACAAGGTTTAGTTCTAGGACCTAATTTGTTGAAATCTTACGTTTTTTTCTGGTTGGCTTAAATGACCAATTAAATGTTTTTATGAGTGTGTAGATGACACACATACCTGTATGTATTTTTAGTGTCTGATGTCAACAAAGCTGTACTACAGTATACTTTATAGATGTCTTTAAAATAAAATACTACACAGCAAGCAAACTCTAACAAAAAGTTTGTTAGAGATATCCCTGCTTGATCACTAAGGCCATCAAACAGTAATCTGCTACGCATCTTGGTGTACCCAACCCTCCCAAACAAATTAATACTACATTTTAACACAGACACTGTGCCCCATCTCCACCTGGGTAGTTTTTATTGAAAGCTATTTGTGTAATTTGAAGATGATGTTATATAATTGAACCAACAGTCGGATTAAAATATCTCTCACCATTTGCCCTCCATCCTGGTTGGACATTAATGGAGACAGTAATAAGATTAAATGAAATCAGCTGCAGTTATGCCTTGTTTCCCCAAACATGAGCAACATTAAAATCCACAGCCAAGACATCTGTAACATTTTAATTAACAACAGAATAATTAAAATGATTGTCAATATAAAGTATACACTATTACCTGGAACAAGATCATGTGTAGCTCCCAGTCCACAACTGCTCAGCTGTACTGGATGATAAGCCTCCATACATCTAATATTAGAAATGGTTCTTTAGGTTCTTTAGCATCACAGAAATAAATGTGTCACCGCGTGAAACTTAATATAATGTAATGATATAAACCCTTAAATCACATTAGCAGCTGTTTACATGCATGCAAACCGACTTTGCCCAAAAGTAAAAGCACTGCTTGCTTGCACTTCTGCTTCGTTCACATACCAACAGCAAGTACTCTAGCCTAACACTACCACCTAGTGTTCGGAGATGGTATCAGATCCAAGTTTACTTGTTATGATTATGGTGCAAAATTAAAAAAAATAAAAAATTAATATAAATCAACCTACTTTGTGTCTTAGAGATGTTTTAATCTAAGTACCATTACATAAGATTTACTAACTATAAGTTATAATATTTGTAAACATATATTGCTGTAATTGTTTTCTATTCTCTTTCATATTTTAAAACTATAATTGAATGATTTTCTCATCTGTAAAGCACTCTGAATGGCCGCAGAGAAACTTGCCATGACTATATTGTTGCTCATACCG
This sequence comes from Megaleporinus macrocephalus, assembly GCA_021613375.1. NCBI lineage: Eukaryota > Metazoa > Chordata > Actinopteri > Characiformes > Anostomidae > Megaleporinus > Megaleporinus macrocephalus. Next base: position 4,601,649 of record CM038722.1, on the reverse strand, counting down.
TGCACCCCTCCGTGTAAAACTTTACAAGCATTTCATAACATCTGATGCTGTGATACAGTGATAAACATGTCTTCATTATTTTGTGGTTTGGAATGGGAAATATGTCTGAACACAATGACTTCTGGGCTGGAGGTTGATCGATCCTTCACCCCTCCAAAGGCTCACCCAACACCCTAAACTTGAGTTAACAAAGAAATGGAACAGCCTGTAAGAAGGTGCTGAGGAGTCCCTTGAAGAGAAGTGATGAACCAAATAGACAAGGGCTTGTTTGGTACATATGTTATCCAGATGGGCTCCCATCATGACCCTTTTTGGTGGAAAACAGTCCTGCACCCTCCATAGGCAACATAAGCCAAACAGAATTTTACTAACAGGTATAAATGCAAAGAAATGACATAAAATTGATGAGCTATAGCCTAGAGCTAGTAGCCTAGATGCTTGTTAACTCCAGGACACATTGCAAGAGCAGAAGAGTTTTAGCAATACTGTTTGTTCTTGTAGGCTACAGTTACTGGTTAGAGCTCAGAGCAGACAATGGCAAACGTCAATTGCTTTACCGCCAAAAGAGGAGGGATGTTCTCGGACGTGCTGATCTGATGCATCAACTCCAAGATTGTCAGTGGAAACTGAAAGCACCTGAACTCAATTTTAATCATCCAAACGAAAGATCTTAATACTGGTGTGATTTTTCAGTTTATATAAAAAAAAATTCACAAAATTCTCTGAAAACGTATTGAAAACGTATGAAAATGTATTGTTAATTGATTGATGGGGAAAAATATTGTAGCATCTTTGTGGCATTGCTCTTCTCCCAGTGTGTTACAATTTAATGAATCAAAATGGCCAGTATTTTAATATGATTACATTATTATAAACAAACAAAATCTTGCTCACTGACTGAAAACCAAACAGGCATAAACCGTGAAAATCATTATAACGTGACGAAATTTGAAAGCAGACAACCACTTACCATCAATTATGGAATTCCTTGACTGATTTCATCCTGTTATAAGACTAGAACAGGAAGTAGGACTGCTGCAGAATGCATGTCCATGCTGGGGTTGTAGTTTTATAAGCCTTTAACACACTTACACATAGTTGTGTCTCCAAAATGTCAACTTTACAGGAGAGGACAAAATCTCTCTCTCCTTTCAACCCAAGTTAATGGAACCAGAATTTTTCCCATTTCTATTGGACCATTCATCATGAAATTTCTTGGCAGAGCACCGGTATAATGGTCCAATTCAAGTTTTCACATGCTCAGTGTGGTCCAAAACACACTGTGCATGCCTCCTGGGAAATGCCTTTATATGAACATGTCCCATTGCTTCTATGGGTCACAGGCTGGCGGTGAGATGTTTCCAGAGATTCTGTCCCTACAGCAACTCCTCCCACTTGTTCCCTCCTGTGTGAGTGGACTGGTGTTTCACGAGGGTCCGTCTGGCTTTGAAGCTCTTCCCGCACTCGGAGCAGTGATGCGGCTTCTCTCCCGTGTGAATGAGGCGATGCTTCTGGAGGTTGCTCTGCTGAGTGAAGCTCTTGCCGCAGTGCGAGCACTGGTACGGCTTCTCCCCCGTGTGGACGCGCTGGTGCATCTGGAGGTTACCCTTCTTGCTGAAGCTCTTCCCGCACTCCGAGCAGTGGAACGGCTTCTCGCCCGTATGGACCTGCTGGTGCATTTGAAGGTTGCTCTGAGCGCTGAAGCACTTCCCGCACACTAGGCACTGGTACGGCTTCACCCCCGTGTGGATCCGCTTGTGTTGCTGCAGGTGGCTCTGCCTGCCGAAACACTTCCCACACTCGGGGCAGCGGTGAGGCTTCGCTCCCACGTGAGTAAGCTGGTGGCGACTGAGGTGAGTCTGCTGAGTGAAACTCTTCCCACAGTCCGGGCACTGGTACGGCCTCTCTCCCGTGTGGACGCGCTGGTGCACTTTGAGGAAAGACTCGTCTCGGAAACACTTCCCACACTCCGAGCAGTAGTACGGCTTCACCCCGGTGTGGATGCGCTGGTGCAGTCGGAGATGACCCAGCCGACCGAAGCTCTTCCCGCAATCAGAGCAGCGATACGGTCGCTCTCCAGTGTGGATGCGCAGGTGTCGCTGGAGAACACCCAGCTGGGTAAAACTCCTCCCACACTCTTGGCAGCGGTACGGCTTTTCCCCGGTGTGAATGCGCCGGTGTTTCATGAGAGTGCTTCTCTCTCTGAAGCTCTTCCCACACTCGAAGCACTCGTACGGCCTCTCTCCAGTGTGAATGAATTGGTGAAGCTCAAGCGTGGTGTGTCGAGTAAAGCTCTGCCCACACTCCAAGCACTGGTAAGGCTTCTCTCCTGTGTGAGTGCGCTGGTGTCTTTGGAGGTCACAGCGATGATTAAACCCTTTCCCGCACTCGGAGCACTGGTGAGCTTTCTTCTTGGCTGTATTCTTCTCCATTGGTCCAGCAGATGTGTTCGTGTGGAGAGCACCACAAGATATATTTACCCTCTTCATCTCCTTTCAGTAGTTTATCATTCTTCTAGGTGGAATCTCTTTGGGAGCTTGTGGAAACATTGGGGCAGCAGATACTTTGGGAAAGAAAAGAAAAAAGAAATTATGTCACGCGAATGATAAATATAACTTAGCTCTTGTTTTTTGCTTACACACGGCACCAGAGTGTTCTACGTTGCATGCATTCCCAAAAATGTACAAGTCCAGAACCAAAGCCTGCACTTTGTTCTTTAGAGTATGAGAATCTTTTTGTAGCTACAGGTGCTAATGCTAATGATGTTAGCAGTATCTACCTAGTGAACATGCTAGGTACACACTTGACCTTTACTCCTCCACACATATGGATGGGGTATGCATCTACGTGTACAATGCTTATGTGCTTATGTATATATACACACACACACATGTATATATACACACCAGGTCACTTTATCTTAACCAATGCCACTTGGACCTTGCACTTCAACTCTGTAGATTATTTATTAGCTAAGGGGAAAACATCTACTGCACTGTTCTAAGAAGTTCTACCAAGTTTACCCTATTATATAGCTATCTATTCCATGTGCGGTCCCTGGTTACCTAATCTATGCTACTGGATGCCTCGATTTCCTTTGGGATCTATCATCCATCCATACACTCAATCTATCAGAGTAAAGCATGACACATCTTGCTTTAAGTACATCATAAATGCCTAAAATAATCCCACATACATCACATTCCATTCCTAAATCATAAATAATAAACAAATGCTATTAAAACTTAAATTTGGTGGAAGGTGTCTGAAACCACATCCCCTTCCAATCTAGTGTCCCAATCCTACCTTCTGTGTCCTGTGAAGAAGTTCTCATAGTTACCAAACACTCCTGTTCCTCAGTACTATGACAGTCCTACAAGGATACAAGGGCAGTCCAGCCTTCTAGCTACAGAGTACAAGTTCTCAGAGATCTCCCCCCCATTCAACCAATCAGTCCTCCATCAAATTACCACAATACATAAAGGCAGAGTCTGAATTAGCAATGGCCGACTTAAAGATGTGCTCTACTAAATTTACAGCATTTGGCAGACTCTCTTATCCAGAGTAATAGTGTTACAGTGGACCTGTACACAGGTAGGTGTAGGTAGTGTTACAGTTTACCTGTACACAGGTAGGTGAAGGTAGTGTTACAGTTTACCTGTACACAGGTAGGTGAAGGTTGTGTTACAGTTTACCTGTGCACATGTAGGTGAAGGTAGTGTTACAGTTTACCTGTACACAGGTAGGTGAAGGTAGTGTTACAGTTTACCTGTACACAGGTAGGTGAAGGTAGTGTTACAGTTTACCTGTGCACATGTAGGTGAAGGTAGTGTTACAGTTTACCTGTACACAGGTAGGTGAAGGTTGTGTTACAGTTTACCTGTGTACATGTAGGTGAAGGTAGTGTTACAGTTTACCTGTACACAGGTAGGTGAAGGTTGTGTTACAGTTGACCTGTGCACATGTAGGTGAAGGTAGGGTTACAGTTGACCTGTACACAGGTGGGTAAAGTTTGTGTGAGTCTTACCCAAGGACTGGTACAGTGTAAGGTTGTTACCCAGGCAGGGAATCTCACCCCAGTCTACAGTATAGTGGACAGCAGTGTAACCATCTACACTATACCAGCCAAGTACTGAATATTTATAAGCCAGTTGCCATGCAACATCTAAGTAAAGGCACTGTTCACTGAATCTAACTGTTTTCTTTAGGTAACTGCTGGTGCCACTATAACCACCTATTAATCCTACAAGTCATTGACTAGCAACCCTTCTTAACTTATCCAATTTATAAAGTTACCCCAAAGCAGAACTATAAATCACTGGATAAGAACATTACTACACACAATAAGTAATACATTCTAATAACAATACACCACAATTTCAGGCAGAACAGCCAACTTTACCAAGTCTTAGAGGAGCTGCTATCTGTTAAGAACTCATCAAATGTTACTTTAAAAAAAATCCAAATCTCTCCAGCTGTTGAGTCAGCAGAAGAACTGTGTTGAACTGTTGAACATCTCCTCACCTTCAACAGCACAGCTCCAGTTTACGTTTCTCCAAACAACAACACTGCTCTGGCGCCGAGCGGAGGCGGGGACTGCAGATCAAAGCCGGGATCCTCTACTTCTCCACTTTGCTGGAGTTGGAGAACCAGAGTTAGAAAATGAGCGCCACCACCTGACCTGCACATCGAGATCAAGGAAGCCGGCGGAGCCAGAGACGTCACTTTAAAGCCCACCTATATTCCGAATAACCCCGCCCCCTGCGTAACGATTGGATAACAATAATACCTATAGGCAGCTCGCTGATTGGCTATTCGAAAGTCCGTTCACATCTCCGTATAGAGCGCAGGGGAACCTGAGCAGCTTCGACAGGCATTTTGAAATGTCTTTAATGTGGCAGCCACAGGCACAGCAAGGGGATTCTCCTAAATATCTACACATCTCAGAAGTGAATGTCCCACAGTCAGAGAGGAAACTAAGAAAGAAGAAGACGAAGAAAGTGGGGTTTTACAACAAGATAAAACTAATACAAAACTTACATGGACATCAACCTTAAACTACTTCAGGAAACAAAGGGTGAACATTTTGTCATTTCATGTTAAAATGCAGCAAATAAACAGTAATTGTGGGTTCAAGGTTGATGTGTATATATATATATATATATATATATATATATATATATATATATATATATATATATATAGCTGATGAAACGATTCCTCCAGAAACTCGAATCGAAGATTCGTTTAGTCCATACAAACATGTACAGCGCGCTGTTTCACACGGATTGACTTTTACTGTTACACAGCGCACGCGCTCACGGTGTTGCTAGGTGACACGACGAAGACGTGATTTGATGGCGCGGATTGTAAAATAGAGAAAGAGAGAGAAAAAGAAAATATAGAGAGAAAAACTGAAGAGATGGTCAGAGAAAACCTGAAACAGTGTCCACAGTCTACTGTAAAACTGAACTAGCCGAGAGAGCCGTTACTGAGCGATAGCCTGAAGAAAGACGTGTCTGAATTAGCTTCTTATGTGAATTCCACCTTTCCACCTTAAATGAAGCAGCAGTTGTGTCGGTGTTGTGCCGAATTTAGCACCCCCGCCAGAAAAAGCACCCCCTCTCGGGAGTGGAAGCAGGTGACGTGATTATTTTTTCATTATTTTTTACGAGTCAGCGTAGCTTAGAACAGTATTTTGGGTATTTTTATGTTCTAAGTAAAGCTAAGAAGACGATGTGTGCGCGCTCCCGAGAGGCACAACACCGGAATGTAACTTCTATAGCATTTAAGGTGGAACGGGGAATTGGAATAAGAAGCTAACTTCAGAAAGCAAGCTACCAAGCTTTCCCAGCTTATAGAACTTAGAGTGTGATATATAGGTCTAGTAATACATTTCAAAAATAGTATTTTTTTTCTTTAAAACTTTCTATATGCAATTTATATTTAAGCAATAAAATATTAAGATACCTGTCTTATTGTCTTATTTTAAACATTTAATAAATTGCTCTTTAATACAGCTATATATCCAAGCTATTTTGGAGCATTTTTATTGGTCCATTCATTATGAGAATCATTATGTTTGGCCCATGTCATTGGAACTATAGATGGTTCTCGCACTAGGACAGAAAAACAGGTATTTCCAAAATAGTAACTTAACAGGGGAGGCCAAAAACGCTCCTTATTTTTTAGTGTAAGTCAATGGTACCAGAATTTTATTTTGGAGCATTTCTATTGGTCCATTCTAAAAATGGGTGAAACTGACCCGCGAAGATAAAAGGAATTTTACAGGTCAATCAGTTCCTTATAGCATCCACGGTGAATTGCCATTTCATTCAAGCAGTCTGCCGATTGGACCATGGGAGCAAACATCTATGACGTATAGAACACAAAAGTAAAAGCAGAATATTAATCAATCCCAATATGATATTAATGTCTTTCAAAATATATAATAAGTGTTGATGTGTTTAATTACCTCAAAGAACAGTTTAATTCCTTGATGAGTCCAGACAAATGGTTCTTAAGATTGATGGAGCATGTGTCGGATATGGTTTTGTACAGAACCTTTTTCAAAATGGTTCACCCCTGAACTGTGATTGGATTAGAATTATTTTGAGCAGTCTGCTGATTGGACAGATGATGAGCCATCATCTGAGGACTGAGGGATCAGTTATGGGTCTGTATAGAAAATGGTTCCATGGGGCACCAAAAGGGTGTTGCAATAGTAACAAATCAAAGCTTGTAACAGCAGAAGAACCTATTTATGGTTCTCCATGGAACCATTTCCAAAAAGGTTCTATACAGAATCATAGTACCATACAGGGGACCACCTAAGCATAAACTTGTACTACACAGCACTGCTGAACTCTTGATCTCCAATCACAGTTCGGGGAGGCGGGGTTGGCCAGAATACAGGTGGGATTAAAATAATACCCCCTGTTCTGCAGAACTCGGTGCAGGTGGTGGCGCTACTTTCACGATTGTGGTTCTCCAACTCTGCCGAAGTGGAGAAGTAGAAGATCTCATACCGTGTTGCTGGAGGAGGAACAGAAACGGGAGCTGAACTATTAAAGGTGGAGACAAAAAATAACACTTGTTTACATTTTAGAGCCGCTTGTATTGATGTTGTATACTTGGTTAGACAGAAACCCTCGCGTGAGGCACCACCACTAAGGACTTGACCGAGTTATATTGTAACGTTACATTAATGTTACCTTATTTTTGTTTTGGCGTCAGGGCGCGACGTCTAATGACTTAAACGCCAGTTTTCGACCTTAAATACCCCACAAGCTTGAACCAGGAGTTACACTACATTACACTGTTTCAAGAGCCTGACATAATTCAGGAGTTCTATTCGACGTCGATTCGTACTGTACTCTGTATTGTCAGCAATATATATATATATATATATATATATATATATAAATATATATATATATATATATATATATATATATATATATATATGTGTGTAATCAATAACCTTCGTGTACTGACATGATTTGTACTCTTTTGTAGAACTAAAGCCCTCTTTAGTCTGACTAATGCTTTGAGTAAACCTTTTTGGAGTAAGAAATGTAGTGTCTGAAATACCAGAAAAACACTAAACAAATCACTTCACGTCCACATAATAAAAAAAACTTACTTTCCCTCGCTTTTCTAAAAATTAAAGGATATAAGCATTGTTTCTATAAGTTTCTTTATACCATTTACTCACCAGTCCTTGTCCTAGATAGCAACGTTTAGAGAAGAATTCCAGTCTCATACTTCAAATTCAGTCATTCTAGAGGCTTATTTTACATATAGTCCTATTATCAGTAATTCTCAGTCCTCTGTCTAAATCTCCTGGTACGACCACCAATCCAAGTTAAGGATGTTATTGGACTAATTGGTTGTTAGGACACTCTTGATCAATAGTGATGCACAGCTGAAAAACATTCTACTAATAAGTGAGTATAAAAGGGAGAACAACATTCTAGGTTAGTTTAGTATCTTATTAGTAGTATTGTGTTTGAGCGGTAGTATATATATATATATATATACACACACACACACACACACACACACTCATACGCAGCAGGAACACAACCGACCTTCAACGTTGAAATCTGGTTGAAATAATATCCGTTGAAACAACATTGAAACAACATTTAATGTTATATGGTTGTGCAAACGTTGAACTTTTACTGTTGAATCAACATAATGTCTTCAACGTTCTGCCTTTTGAAGCACTTCATTACATTTATACACGTACAGAGAGAATAAAATAATTGTGTTCATTTATAGCATAGCATACAAATTTGAGCATCCCAAATGTGAGCTATGGTTGAAAGACCGGTGTTGAAACAATGTTGCCATATCAACGTTGATTCACTTTTCAAAATCAACACCCAATCCAATGTTGATTCAATGTTGAAATGCCAGCTGGGTATATATATGTATGTATGTGTGTGTGTGTGTGTGTGTGGCTGTGTTTGTGCTTTTGTTTCTGCGGTGTGTTTGTGTGGTGTTTCTCCTTTTTTCTGGATAACACAGTGCCTGTAGAGTGATTGTTCCTTGACCTGAGTAGAGTTACTGAGGTCTTCGTCTCTGGAGAACGGTAAGGCAGGGCTGCAATTCTTGACCATTTTGCCATAATAAACATGCATTCTTTGCTTACTTTCATCTGTTGTGCAACATTAATAATCACTTGTGAATTTGTGAATCACTTGTGATGATTTTTAGTTATCATGTTACCCAAGAAATCGTTTCAGTCCTACAATAAGGCCTTTGGTCTGACTGAGAGAAGAGATCCAAATTAACGTCTTTAACTGAATTTAGTCTGTGACATTGTGCTGTTCCTCTTGTTCCTACCATTCTGTTAGGACTGCTGTGCTGCTCTATGTTGGCGTGTAAGCTGCGCAATGGACATTGATCAGTCTGGATGTCATGGTTTCAGAGCACCGCTTAGCCTGAGGAAGCGAGACTGACTCAAACTGGTTTAACCTACTAAAAAAAACATTGGGGACTGTTGCTAGACTTCAGCCTTCCTTCCTTCATGTCCAGAGGAACAACTTTATTTGTGTCCTATTGCAATATCATTGACAACCAGATTTGTTAAAAGTCTTTATCATTTAAATTTGTTTAGATGTTGTAACTTTTAACAACTGCAATTACCTCATCCTTTTTCACACAACAGAGGAGCTACTGTGCAGTAGAACTCCTGGTCGGCAGAACGGATCTCTAGCAAAAGTGAAAAAGGTCCCCGAGGCCTGTTCCTCACCTAAGCCAAAGACTGATCCCCAGAAAGAGGGGACTTTTCAAGAGACACAACTTGGGATAGGCTGTAAACTGGATGCCTAGATAAATCTTTCTAAAAAGACACAACAGAGACATTACTACAAATTTGGTTGAGTCCTCAGAATGGCTTGCACATACAGTCCACATGCAGTGGTCACATGGGGGTGTTTATGTGCTGTTTCTTTTACTCCTGGATGAACCGTTCCTTGAGAAGTCACTGTGAAAGAGAAAATCTTGCATAAGCCAATCTCCAAACTATCCCACTGTAGACGGGGTGGTACAACATATGGTCGTGAAACTGGGTTCTCTATCATTTTGGAATGAAATCAAAGGTTCAAAGTGCCCTTGAGGGACACATGGACATCATCTTTGTTGACCAATAACACTGTGTTTAGTTATGCGTGTGTGCTAACCCAGTGCTTGATTTTAAAATTTAAAATGAAAATAAGAAAATATTTAAAAATAAAAAGTTAAAATGAAATAATTAAAAAAAAAACAGTTGCTCTGTGCAAGTCTGGGATAGGTTTGGAGAGAACATAGAACGATCCCCACTTACCTTGAAGGATTGGTTATTGGAAAAAAGGGTATAGATAAGGGTAGAGATAAATATGTGAAATAAGTGTTCATAAAATAGTTTTATATATTTGACGTTAAAGGGGGAGCATGAAAGTGTTTGCATAAAAGCATCATCTTTTTCATTTAATTAGGAGTGTGTAGAGTAAGTATACCCCTGTATAAGACTTATGTGAAGTAATAACTAAAATACTTTTCTATAAACACGAGCTCGAGTAAGGCTACAAACATAACACAAGGCTCAGTGGTGCCAGCAGGGATTATAGTATCAATGCTAACTAAATAGGTTATAGGTTATAGGTTTCTTTGCTTTAACAACAAATATTGTAATATAATGTGATTTGTTGGGAGTGTTCCTGATTGGCATAAAAAAATGTTTAAATGTGTGCACTCTTTGCTGTACACCTATTTACAGTTAACAACAATGCAAAGGGTCAAATATTTCACAATGCATATTAGGTAAACTGTGATTCATTATTATTATTATTATAATTATTATTATTAAGTAAATGTATGAAAACATTTTAAGATATGTTAAAAGTGTAAGAGATGTTATGTTATGTTGAACTACACAGATAAACACAGACTTCCTACAAAGTAAAGCCCATAGGAAAAACTGTGCAAGATGTTTAATCATTTATTTTTAAGATTCAAGAGTTTTATTGTCATGTGTACAGCAGAACAGGCAGTTACACTGTACAATGAAATTCTTACTTTGCTGCTCCTCCATTCAACCAATAGATAACAAATAAAAGAAATAAAAATATATATACAAAATATACAAAGTATAACAATATAAGTTGAAGTAGATAAAAGTATTTTTATAGTTAAAGAATAAAAAATAAAAGTTATGTGTGCTTTTATGTGCAAGTATGAAGAGCAGCAGCCATAAAGTGCAAGTTGCATGTAACAAATGTAAACAATAATGTTTGTGTGAGTAGTGAATGTAAACAGTATTCTGACAGTACAGTGAGTGTAAGGTGCAGTTTAAACCAGTTAAAACCAGTTCAGAAAGGAGAGGTTGGAGAGGTAGTGCGTGAGGTGTTCACAAGCCTGATGGCCTGTGAGTAGAAACTGTTTGTCAGTCTTGTGGTCCTGGACTTAATAAACAGAGATTTCTAGTGTTTGGTAATACATAACACATAAATAACACATAAATAAAAGAAGGTGAACAAAAAAGCACACTGTCAACTATTCAACATTGCAGCAGAAATACTAGCTTGTCTACATACTGCAGTATGCTTACACAAAATGTCAGAAATGTCCATTCTTCTTTTTACATCATTATTTTAAAAAGAAAACCACCTTATTGGTGGTTGATTATTATATGTATGCTATTGATTATATTTTATTGTATACCACTGAAGACATACTTGATTATATTCAGGTGGGCACATCGAGGACCATTTCAAAATTAATCAGCATCATCAATAATTAGCTAGGCATTAATAATTGCCCCTCATTCTTGCAACTTGCAAATGAGTGTGTGTGTGTGTGTGTGTGTGTGTGTGTGTGTACTGTTATTGCTACAGTATGTATATTATATTATACACTATGTATACAGTCTATACATGTAAATAGTACTGATTTTATTGCACATTTGCACTGCTGACTGCATAACTGAGTATTTGCACTACTGAAGTTGTCTACACTGTTTACACTGGTTAACTGCACTACTGCCATTACTCTCACATACACACTGTGAGACTTTTTCTATTTCATTTTATATTTATATTTCTACTTTTACATTTTTATATCCCATCCATCCATCCATTCATCTGTCCATCTACCATTCATCCATCCATCCATCCATCATCTCTCTAACATCATTGATATACTCTTTCTAATTCTTCATCCTATTTATCATATTTCTGTTTTATTTGTTCCTTAGTTAAATATTTGTTACTAGTCTTTGTGCTTGTCTGGTCTGTTTAGTATGTCACCAAGACTGATTCCTTGCATGTGTATTATACTTGAATTAAACCACTTGTGACATGAATGTCCTGGCTCTGGGGTAAAGTCTGGTGACCAAACATGACCACGTGAGACTTGGTGACCACATGAGGCCTGACTGGAGGAGGTAGAACCTAGATGAGTAGTCACCAGCTGCACTCTAAACACTCCATATCCTCTATACTAACCCAGACCAGAACTAACTCAGTCTCTGTACTAACCTAAACCAGAACTAACTCAGCCTCTGTACTAACCCAAACCAGAACTAACTCTGTTTTTCTCTCTCTCTGAGGTAATAACCGCCCACCGGTCCCGTCGAATGCTGTTGGAGGTCCGACTGCCAGGGCCTCCTCATCACCTGGCACCAAACAGCTCTCCTCTCTCTGCTACACCTCGACTCCTCTGTACTAACCCAAACCAGACCTAACTTTGTTTTTCGTTTTTCTCTCTCTCTCTCTCTCTCTCTCTCTGAGGTAATAACCACCCACCTGTCCCGCCGAAAACTGTAAAAGACAGACCACCAGGGCCCCCCATCACCTGGCTCCAACCAGCGCCCCTCTCCATTTGTGCCATTTGCTCCACCTTGACTGCATCACAGTATCACCCACCTGATGTAGCACCTGTACAGCTTTTAAAGCTTTTACCTTCAAACTCAGCTTTAGTTATACTTCAAGTACTGTTCGACCAGAGGAGGATGGGTCTCCCCTTGTGAGTCTGGTTCCTCCCAAGGTTTCTTCCTCCAGTTGAGGGAGGTGTTGTTGCCACTGTTGCCTCTGGCTTGCTCACAAGGGATAAAGTGTGTGATTTTATGTTTTTCATGCTTTAAAATTCCTGTAAAGCTGCTTTGTGACAACACTGTTGTAAAAAGCGCTATACAAATAAACTTGACTTGACATGAGAAATAAATATTCAACCCTTGATGTAAACTGCTGTAATGTAATATAGCAGGAGCTATATGTAAGTGTGATTCCACAGCAATACAATATAACAATATCTATTTAGGAGTGTGGTTCTTCGGTAATGTATATACAAATATATATATAAAAGTGTGGTTCTCCAGTAATGTACTGTAACATTATCTATATAACAGCAGTAATGTAATATTACAACATATATATAAAGGTGGGGTCCTACAACAATGTAACATAAGAATATCTATGTAAAAGATAGCAGCAATATAATATAAAGCTGTGAACTGTCCAGGCTACATGACGATTGGACAGCCCTGATTCACAGGATTCACTTTTTGTTTTACTCGCCATCATTTTAAGACTTTGATGCTCTACACTCCTTACCAGATGGTGGTAGCAATGCATCAAATTTCTGGGCCATAACTATAAGAAGAAGAGATGTGCTCAGCAATCCACACCTCTGCCCTGCAGGAGGAACAGCAACAGGAGCTAAGCTGCTGAAGGTAGGGAGATGTTTAGCACGTGTTGACATTGTTTAGCCTGTTCTTTTTATATGGGGTCCTAAATCAACCCTCAGAGGAGTAGCCAGAGCTGTTTGAAAAGTAGACTACAAGATATAAAACAACTGATTAACTGAACTTAAGATGTCCCAACTTAACCCCAACCTCCTATCAGGAGAGGTCCATGAGCCTGCCGAATACTTTCCACTTTTACTCTTTTAAAAAAGGTCTTCACACTTGTACATTTGTAGAGTTGCATATTTTGTTGCATTTATTTTATGTTTTTAAAATGTTTGTCCTTGTATTTTGATTCCACACAGTTCAGCATGTAATACTGCTGGAATTAAGAACAATGAAATAGAAGACCATGGCATCCAGAACAAGCTCTGCTGCTCAGCGTCCATCCCTTGGTTCATCTCTTGAACAAATACAGAAGGATACGGGCAAGGACAGACATCACCACTGCTCGGAGTGTGGGAAGAGTTTTATTCAGCAGAATCATCTCAGAACACACCAGCGCATTCACACAGGAGAGACGCCGTACTGCTGCTCAGAATGCGGAAAAAGTTTCAAACACCAGAGTACCCTCCAGCGCCACCAGCGCATTCACACTGGATAGAAGCCGTACCACTGTTCAGATTGTGGACGAACTTTTAACTGGCAGAGTACTCTCCAACAGCACCAGCGTATCCATTCAGGAGAGAGGCCGTATCACTGCTCAGAGTGCGGCAAGAGTTTTACTAATCAGAGTCATCTCCAGCAACACCAGCGCATCCACACCGGAGAGAGGCCATATTACTGCTCAGAGTGTGGAAAGAGTTTTACCCAGCAGAGTAGTTTTCAGCAACACCAGCGCATTCACACGGGAGACAAGCCATATCACTGCTCCAAGTGTGGCAAGACGTTTACTAATAAGGGTCATCTCCAACGACACCAGCACGTTCACACAGGAGAGCAGCTGCATGACTTTGGGAAGTCTGGGAAGAATTTTATGTGACAGTTGTTTTGTCAGGATGTGCACACGGAAGAGAGGCTGCATTGCTGCTCTGAATGCAGACAACGCTTTGGTTCTTTTTTAGACACACCTAAAGTGGAATAATCCATCCATCCATCCATTATCTACCGCTTTTCCAGGGATCTGGGTCGCGGGGGTAGCAGTCTAAGCAGAGAAACCCAGACTTCCCTCTCCCCAAACACCTCCTCTAGCTCCTCCGTGGAGATACCGAGGCATTCCCAGGCCAGCCGAGAGATATAATCCCTCCAGCGTGTCCTAGGTCTTCCCCAGGGTCATGTCCTGGTCGGACATGTCTGGAAAGCCTCCACAGGGAGGCGTCCAGGAGGCAGCCTAACCAGATACCCGAATCACCTCAGCTGGTTCCTCACAACTTTAAGGAGTAGCGGCTTGACTCTGAACCACCCCCGTATGATTGAGCTCCTCACCCTATCACCCTACCCGACACCCAGCTAAGAAAAAACATCTCGGCAGCTTGTAGTCACGCATTTGGATAAAGTGATATAAGATAGAAATTATATGTGAGTTCATCAAAAACATTTTCATGAATTAATGAATGGGAGAGTTTTTCAAAACTGTGCATCTTAAATCCCTGCATGATGTACTCAAAATTAAAATATTTCTACATGCATTTGTGTTCAAAAGTTTGGAATCACATTTGAAAGCACATCTAATATTTGGTTATATGTTGGTTGCATCTGGAGCAGATGATTTTGGTAGACATGAACAAGCGTCCAGCTGAATTCAGGTTGGATATTTGATTATATTTGATGACTCTTCTTGGCAGAATTGTTAAAATAAATTTAAACGTATTGGTGTTCTGGCATTGACCTGACATATTTTTGACAGGATTTAGGTCAGGACTTTGCGAAGATTGTTTCTAAAAGCTAAACATTACCCTTTTTTATCTGTTTCATTATCAGCTTTAATGTGTATTTCCAGTGCCTGTCCTGTTGGAAGTTTCACCTATCTTGTTTCTGGTTTGATGTTCTGCTGAAGAATTTTCTTTATTCCATCCACTTTGTTCAAAGTCCACTTTGTTCAAATCCTAATAATAAAGATTAATTTGAGCTGAAAGAAAGATTAGCTGTTATTGAGTCAGTAGATATAAGAACTACCAAGAAAACAAACGAAAACATACAAAAGTATTAAAGCACAATAACAATGTTTGCAGTTGGGTCAACCTCAGAAACAAGGAGCTCCACAATGACAGTTGTTTGGTTTTTACTGTCCTGTGGATTAAACAGCAACAAATATTCACCTCTGTGGCGCCACTCCTCAACATTACAGCTGTTAACGTAAGGTTAGGTTTTAAATCTATCTGCTGTCATAGATCCATAGAAGTTCTTTATTAAAGTTAATATATGGAATGGTATCATATATATATATATATATATATTCTGACCGTTTCACACTACAAGACTCTCGACCATTCAGAATGATAAAAACTGTCTAAAAAAAGAACTTTGATCTCTTCTGAGCTTGATCTGAGGTTTTAATTCATTAAACATTAAAGCAGAATATATAAAATACAGAAATTATATATAAATAAATCTTAATTACATACAAGTCATAATTTAACAATATAATATCAGTATCTACAACACAATTCAGATTTAATTATATATAATTGTTATGATGAAATACCAGGTTGCAGTAATCTTTGATCATTTTCAGTCTTGCAATGCGATACCTCCCGCTTGCTATCGCAGGTGGGAGGTTTGGCGGAATACGGGTGGGTTTAGTATTAAAATCCTAAATATGCAATCTACCGTTTATCCAGGTGGGGACGCTGACAGCATCATCGGACTTTCTCCAGCTCCACTAAAGTGAAGAAGTAGAAGATCCTCTCTGCGCATCCAGGACTGCTGGAGAAACAGAAACAGGAGCTGATTGTTCTGCTGAAGGTATCGAGCTGTTTAACGTGTTTATATTGTTTATTGATTTTTTTTACGCGAAATTGACTCTTTGATAAACAAATGTTCGCTTATAAATATAGGAAAATATAGGATGCATAGTATGAAGAGAATACAGCCTTTGTTTAGGTTTGTCTTTCAGCATGTCTTTATTTTTGGCCAAAATAGTCCATTTATATAACATACTTTCACTTTCAGTGGTAGCTAATGTTGTGTTTAGCTGTCATCTAAACTGCTGTTATTTCTTTTTAAGCAAACTTTGCCAAGTCATCTTACCATGTGTGCCTTTTCTGTTATTTTGTAAGCTGGCCTTAAGCCTTTTCCTGATTCATTAACTGAGCTGAATAAAAACTGATAAAAAAACTGAATAAAAACCAGACCAACATAGCTGCTTAATGGCAGAATCCTCATACGTTGTGTTTTGGTAAACTGATTACCAACAATGGAAGTTTTTTGAACCCAAAGCCTGTCCAATAGGAGACTAACTGAGGGGTACTTCCATTGGACAGTCCTCATCTTTGGGCTTAAGTTATTTGACTAACTGAGAAATCCTGCTTTGTGAATTACCTCCTTGTCACCATCGAAACCAGCATGTTATGCATTTTGGATGCTGGAATGCTGATCAATAAGTGGTCAGTTGAACCAGCACTAGACCGACATGGATGGAATTTCTGATGGAATGTGCTATTTGTTTTCAACAGGGCATGTAGTGATGTGCTAAACAAATGTTGTTGTAATAATAATAATAATAATAATAATAATTAATAATATACATTTTTGTTATCCAATAACATTATCAAGAATATGCCACACAATGCCGAATAAATATTATCAAATGTAACAAATGTAGCAACAAAATAGTGAAATACAGCTTGAGTTCTTTCAACTGTAAGTTGAAGAGCCTAGAGCTTGTGGTGTGGTGAAACTGTGGTCACAGTAACTGAAAGTGACTGAAAGGAACTGACTGTTCCTTTTTAGCCAGGTTTCTGAATGATCTGTTCACTGACCTAAGAAGCAGTTACTTAACAATGGTCATTTTGCAAAAACAATAAAATCTTTTGTAAGATTTCTAAACAGTAAATATAAAACAGACCAAATCATTGATGTTTTTATTGGCTAAAAATGAGCCTTCATGCTAGAGTTAGTGTTAGCTATGTAGGAACACCAAGGCAGTGCCATCATTGTGTATGTAGGGTTTGCCATGATTCTGCAGTACGTAGGAATGGACAAACCCCACACTGGCTGCAGAGAGCACCTTTCACGTTTTACATTTCAATGCTGTAGCCCCAACTGGAAGCCATATAAAGAAGAATCCTTGTAGGATTAAAACTATGAGGCTGAAGTCAGCTGCTTCTTTGGTAGATTGTTGAAGATTTCCGGTTGTATGTTAAATAAACATAAAAATACCAAATTGTAGTTGTAGGGTGAGCATGCTACTTGCAAGTGCATTGAGTGCAATGGAAGATACCATTATAAGCAGTACATTCATAGACAGACAATACGATGGTAATTTAGAAGTAAGATATCTTAAAACCTGCCTCTATGGGGTGGGGAAGAAGCCACCAGAGCCAAATGCTCTCAAGATATATCATCATGAAATCCCAATTCTTTGACCTTTAAACAATTATAGAAAAACTATAGGTAGACATGCCAATCCCCTAGCAAGTGTGGCTTAGATATATAAGTGATTATGTATTGCTAATATAGTTTCTGCAAAGAAATCTTATTTTTACTAGATCAGCAGCTGTGTTGTATTGTGTCCAAAAAACTGGGATAAAGGCATTTGAGACAAAATGTGCAGAAGGTGAGTGCAGGGACTGTTAAACATACCTAGCTTGAGTTGCAAGACTGAAGGAATCAAGATTAACATTGTATTAATAAATGCTCAGTTTGTATATGAATCACCACAACACGTTACCACATTATTCAATAAAGACTATAGAAATTCCACACCGACACTGGGAGTGCAGGGAACTGGTTAGGTGACAACTTGTCTTTGTATATGATAGCTGTTCTACATGCCCTAAGGTTATGCATGTAAAAATATTAAATATTGCAATGTGCAGTATCGATTTTAAATCAGTAGTTTACAGTCACAAATCTGTGGTGCTTTATTTACTGTCAGCATTAGCAAATCTATACATATGGAGGGTGTTGTTTGTACTTGACAGTTTTCCTTAAATTAGAGGTGAAATATAGTGATATACAGGGTGAGTCAAAAGTCTCAGGACACCCTTTTCATTCATTCTGTTTGAATACCCCAGCAAGTAATCGGTGAGGGGCCCTATCTTTTAGGCCAACATGGCCGCCATCTTGAAAACTGCCATATTGGATCAAGGGCCAGTTCTTCCAATCCAATGGAAAGGTGGTCATGTAGCAGGATCAACGAAGAGCAAAATTGTCTCAGAAATTGATTGATGCAATCGGATTTGCAATATCTCTTGTGGTTCAACACAGAAATTTTCAACAACAACCACATCGAACAACATGTTCAGTGTGCTGTCCCTGGAGCTGAACTGCGCCTTCAGGTCTGTGTTCAGTACCAGGGACAGCACACTGAACATGCTGATGTTGCCCACTGTTTTTGAAAGTGTCATTACACTCACATCTTATATTATCCACTAAAGTTTTTCCTCTTTAGCATCACTCCAAATACCTGTTGTTGTGTTTTACACTAATTTCTGACTGATATTTTTCTTTTTGTTTCTAGTGTCCAGTTCAAACTTGTCTCCAAACACATCAGAAGATGCTGCCAAGGGAAGCAAGTCAAACTGCTGAAATAAGGAGATATTAAATAAGAGGACATGGCATCTAGAACAAGTTCCTGTCTTAGGCAAACATTCACCGGTGCGTCTCCCACAAGAGCGAGGAAAAAAACAACCAAGGGGGGAACTCGCCGCTGCTCAGAGTGTGGGAAGAGTTTTACTCACCAAAGCCTTCTGAAAAGATGCAAGTGCGTTCACGCGGGGGACAAGCCGTATTTCTGCTCAGACTGTGGCAAGAATTTTTCTTTGCAGAGCATTCTCCAACGACACCAGCGCATTCACACCGGAGAGAAGGCCCATCACTGCTCAGAGTGTGGCAAGAGTTTTCATCGACAGAGTAATCTCAAACAACACCAGCGCATTCACACGGGGGAGAGGCCCTACTTCTGCTCGGAGTGCGGGAAGAGCTTCAACCGAAAGAGTCGCCTCAAGCAACACCTGCGCATTCACACCGGAGAGAAGCCGTATCAGTGCTCGGAGTGTGGAGCAAGCTTTACACAACAGAGTACTCTCCTACAACACCAGCGCATTCACACTGGAGAAAAGCTGTATCGCTGCAGAGAGTGCGGTAGGAGTTTTAATCGTCAAGGGACTCTCCAAGACCACCAGCGCATTCACACCGGAGAGAAGCCGTATCAATGCTCGGAGTGCGGGAGGAGTTTTAGTCAACAGAGTAACCTCCGAGAGCACCAGCGCATTCACACAGGAGAGAAGCCGTATTACTGCTCTGAATGTGGGCGGAGCTTTAGGCACATGAGTACTTTTAAGACACATAAATGCACTAAGAGGGAGTTGAACAATCATGACATGTGAGTGGGTTAAAAAAGAAAATGTTTCCATTATCATGCTTAACATGAATGATGTAATGTATTTTTGGTGATTTAAAGTAATAAAATAAGCTACACTGGTGGTGCAATGGTTAGCACTATCTTCTCACAGCAAAATGATCTGGGTTGGATTCCCGGTCCGGGCCAATCTGTGTGGAGTGTGTATGTTCTGCACATAGCTGTAGCTGCAAAGTCAGCTGAGCGACCCTCTATATATTCCACACGGTGAGCTTATCTGTGGAAAGAGAAGTTGAGAATCAATATCTTAGTGTAAATAACTGGAAGAGAGTTTACGAGAGTTTTGAATTTGAAAAAAAACCCTGAAAGAAAAGGAGAAAAAGCAAAATGGATATTTGATGATACAGTGAAGATTGCAAAAAAAAAAAGGAAAAATATGCCAATCAAGAAGATCTTTTGAGAAAACTAAACCAAGAATGCCAAAAAGACAAGGACCAACACTACAACAATATCAAGAACGAAAACCAAAGTAATTGATAACATTGCAGTAGAAATTATTTAAATTTATAAACTTGATTTGGTTTAAGTATTAGCCAAACTTGATTTGGTTTAAGTATTAGCAAATATGGAATACTAGCTCAGTGTCCAGCGGATTAGAAGACATCAGTTGTGTTCGCATAACAAATTAAGAACAAGAAAGGGTGTGGCAAATATCACACATATTCCCCCAATCATTCATTCAGACCATTCAATGCAGACTAGAGCCTTACACTGAAAGAGAACTTCCAGACATGCAAGCAGGATTCAGGACAGTCGGCAGAGACTGAGCTGAAATACAGTTCTTAACACAGCACTATAGGCTAAACACAGGTGTTGTTTCAGACCTACTCCTCTGTTCAGTGAGGGCTGCTACACTTATAATAAAGATGGCCTCCTTGACACCCCTTTCAAACCACCTGACGTCTCTGTCTAGGATATGTACCTCAGGATAAATGAAAAAAACTCTGGTTATTTTGTTGTAGATGTGTGTAGACTGTTCTGTCCTGAGGTGTTTTCACATCTGTGATGGGACATGGGTTGATTGAACAGCTGTTTTCTCTATGTATAGGTCCACACATTAAGCAACAAAACACAACTCCGTTCCAACCATGCTCAATTCATTGTGTGTAATGTGCAGAACACTTGGTAGAAGCTTAAGAGCAACAAAATAGTCTCACCTTAATATTGTGCATTAACATATAAAGTCAGAGCAGCATTTCTTTTCTAGACTGTGCTATAAAGTGTAAGAAGGGGGAATCCTCCAGGTAAGGGTATACCTGAAGCCCATCCTCACTGAGCGATTAAAATATAAACTGGGGGCGATCCATACTTTGCACTTGGGCCAAGAGGAAATCAACAAGTTCTGAAGTGAGAGACATGGAACATACTACTAAACAAGGGTTACGAAGTTGTGGCTATACAGAGCAGGTATTAATATTAATATAAACTAAGACTAAGCCTGGACGATCCAGAAAAATAGATCATAAGGTGCCAAGAAATGATGTGATATCTGTCTCTCACGCTCAGAGATCCGCCAACGTGGTTCCATTGTGCTCGTTCACTCGCAGTCCAGAAGGTGGCGCTAATCCTATAAGCGCGGTTCCCCTACTGTAATATAGTGGAGAAGCAGAAGATTCCGATTTGATCGGAAAGAGACGAAGCTGCGAGGTAGCAGAAACTCCGGAGCTCAGATTAAAAGACTGTGGAGGGTAAAAAAATGTTCTACGTTTAGTTTTAGGTCGAGTTTATATGGTAGTTGAGCTGTGTTCTTCTTTATAAGCCAACTAGAGCCGATCTGGCTGAGTAACGTTAGCGTTAGGAGTCGTGTGTGTATGTGATAACAGTTCTTTCATACATCTAGAGCTGAAACGACTCCTCGAGTAACTCGATTACAAAAAATTATCGAAGCAAATTCTTTGCCTCGAAGATTCGTTTAATACATACAAACATTTACAACGCTCTGTTTCACACTTTTACTGTTGCACAGCGCGCGCTAACGGCGTTGCCAGGCGACACGAAGAAGACGTTATTTGATGGCGCGGATTGTAAAATAGAAAAAGAGAGAGAGAATAAAGAGAGAAAAACAAAAGAGACGGTCAGAGAAAACCATACATCTACTGTGTCCAACATCTACTGTAAAACCGAATTAGCTGAAGGAGCTTATGTGAAGTTAGCCTCTTATGTAAAGTTAGCTTCTTATGTGAAGTTAGCTTCTTATGTAAAGTTAGCTTCTTTTGTGAATTCCCCGTTCCACCTTAAATGATGCAGCAGTTAGAGGCGCCAGAATGTAACTTCTATATCATTTAAGGTGGAACAGAGAATTTAAATAAGAAGCTAACTTCAGAAAGCAAGCTACTGAGCTTTCCCAGCAAACTGATAGCGAGTCTGAGTTTTACAGTAACCCCCAGGCGAGTACGACATCAGTGTCTCAGCATCTGAGCAGAAACAGTCAAGATGCAATTGAACAAAATATTGATATCTTCATTTCTCACTAAATGTAAAAAGGAAATAGTGATTTGATTTATATCGTGATATATATCGATATGAATGTAAAAAAAAATATTTAGTGATAAGATTTTTTCAAATATCACTCCCCACTCCCCACCCATACAATATGGTAGACACAATTCAAAAGAGCATATACAATAACACCACCGCACACATTACATCACAGCAGGGGGTTTCCAAAGCCAGTCCTGGAGACCCGGTGTTCTGAATCTTTTTGTATATTGGCACACCTGAACATTAGTCAGGCGTGCTAGATGAAGGAAAGCATAAACATGTACACTGTACCAGGACTGATTTTGGGCCCCTGGGCATTATATAATGCATATTTCTGATCTGTGCCTCACTTTTAGGGCTTAGTGTTAGCTTTTCCCAGTTTATTGTGGTGGTAGTTCTGTCCCTCTTTCTGGGCAGGATGGTAGTCTCACCTTTTAACCTAGGCATTTAGAACTGTTAACCAGGGAGAGCTGAGTTACATGGACCATCTTCACCTTGAAGATACCATGGAAATGTTGGCTACATCATTAGTTTAGCTCAATGACATTGTTTCACATGGATTAATAAGCATAACATTTATATATGCAATTTTGTGCATTTAAATTATTGTTTTTATTTCATCTGAAGCTGACTTAGTATTGACTTGGCTTAAATATATATTTTGTTTTTTCTCTTTCTAGGGTTCTGACCCCAGTATCCACATTCTTACACTTTCTTAAAACTCCACAAACACATGTTGGAGATTCCATGAAGAGGAACGTTTGACTGCTGAGATCAGGAAACATGGCATCTAGAAAACGCTCCAGTACTCGGGAAACATCCTCTACTGTTCTCCGTACTAACTCACCTTGCCGAGAAAAGCCAAATAATAAGGGAAAGGGGAAAAGTCATCACTGCCCAGACTGTGGGAAGAGTTTTACTCGGCCGAGTATTCTCAAAAAACACCAGTGCAGTCACACTGGAAAGAAACTGTATCACTGCTCGGACTGTGGAAAGAGTTTTACGTATCCGAGTACTCTCGAAATACACCGGCGCGTTCACACAGGAGAGAAGCCGTATCGCTGCTCTGACTGTGGGAAGAGTTTTAGTCGGCAGGATAATCTCAAAAAACACCAGCGCATTCACACAGGAGAGAAGCCGTATCACTGCTCAGAGTGTGGGCAGAGTTTTCATTCACAGAGTAACCTAAAAGACCACCAGCGTGTTCACACGGGTGAGAAGCCGCATCACTGCACAGAGTGTGGAAAAAGTTTTGCTGTACGGTGTAACCTGAAAGAGCACCAGCGCATTCACACAAGTGAAAAACCGTATCACTGCTCAGAATGTGGGAGTAGCTTTTCTCAACGCAAACCTCTTCTAATACACGAGCGCATTCACACAGGAGAGAAGCCGTACCACTGCTCAGACTGCGGGAAGAGTTTCAGTCAGCGGGGTAATCTGCAAACACACCAGCGCATTCACACAGGAGAGAAGCCGTACTACTGCTCAGACTGCGGGAAGACCTTTAATCAACAGAATAGTCTCAAAGCACACCAGCGCATTCACACAGGAGAGAAGCCATACCAGTGCTCAGTCTGTGGAAAGAGTTTTAATCGGTGGAGCAATCGTCAACTACACCAGCGCACTCACACTAGAGTGAAGCCGTATTACTGCTCAGACTGCGGGAAGACCTTTACGGCGAAAAGTAATCTCCAACTACACCAGCACATTCACACAGGAGAGAAGCCGCATCACTGCTCAGAATGTGGGAAGGGTTTTAGTCGACGAAGTGATCTGCAACGTCACCGGTGCATTCCCACGGGAGAGTAACCGTATCAGTACGCAGAGTGTGGGAGGAGGTTTACTGTACAGAGTAGCTTACAAACACATCAGATCATTCACACCGGAGAGATGCCGTATCGCTGCTTAGAGTGCGGTAAAGGTTTTAATCGACAGGGATATCTCAAGCAACACCAGCATCTTCACTCAAGAGAGAAGCCGTATCAGTGTTCAGAGTGTGGGAAAGGTTTTAATTACGAGAGGGGCCTCCAAGATCACCAGTGCATTCACACTGGAGAAACACCACATATCACTGCTCAGAGTGCGGGAAAAGCTTTAGAAGCAGAAGTAGTCTAATGAGGCACCAGCGACTTCACTCAGGAGAGAAGCCCCATCGCTGCTCCAAGTGTGAACAGAGCTTTAGACGTTTATGTACCTTAAAGAAACACAAGTGCACTGAGAGGGAGCTAGAAACGTATGACGGGAGTTTGTTAACGAAAACATGAAATTTTGTATTGTTTCTTTATTAAGTTAAGATAAATGTTATAACTTGTAATTTAGTTGTTTCTACCGAAGTCAGTTGATCTGTTCCACCTTCACCAATAGGTACTATGGCTTCTTCCTTCAGTTTAGGACACTTTAAGGCAGCCAGGTAAAATGTCTTTAGTCTAAAGAGGAATGTATTAGCACAGACGAGCACATTTTAAAACATTGTTATTTACAAATGAATTGGTTTCACAAGATGGTTGGTTCAGTGCGGTATTTGTAACCAATGTTTGTCAAGTTTAATTTAATAAAGGTTTTACGGAACCACATTTACATTAATCAAAATAGTAAAATGTTTTGGTTACTGGAAGTCCAAGTTTTTTAATGTTTAATCAGAAGAAGGACAGCGATTTGCAGCTGAAGCTAATACTGAAGCAAGTTTGAGGAACATTATATACTGAGGACTTACTGCCTTGTAACTGACCAAGTGTGGTACTCTCTAACAGACTCCAAAACACAGAGATCCTCACATAAAAACATAACTAAGAAAAATAATAAAATCTAATGAAAAGAAATCAGCATACTAAAACTCCTTAGAGCCAAATAATTAAAAAATATAATGCAAGGGGGTTGTCGACCTTACCTACCATTGTTCAAAATGCAAATTAGATAAGCTGAACTGATCATTCGTAATTATATAGTAAAACATGAACAAACACAATCTCATTGATTTCCACATCTGTCCCACATGTGTATCCTTTTGGGTCTATAACAGTCACTCTTAATCAGGTCAAGACCTCATTTATTAATGTTCACTTAGTTCCACAATGCTGGAGACACCAGTTTCATAACCAGACAACATGTCTGTTAAGAGACACAACTATTTCTGGTAAGAGAGTTTGTAAATTGGCATAATCAAGTTTCTCAATCACAAATACTGTTTACCTGGAACAATCACTTTTAACATGACATTCAAGAGAAGAAACACCATACAAACATAAGGTTGAAAGAAAATGTAAGTGACATCCTTTGGAATTACGTGGATTGCTGCAATAATGTGGTCTGATTGTTAAATAAGCCAGAAAAACACAAATCTAACTAAACTAATAACACATAATTTATTGTACTTTTCAGATCTTTTATTAAGCACATTGAGTAAATATCCAGTATTGACTATAAAAATAAGTGAACACTTGAACTGAATGACCTATAGATCCCTCTGACTTGGCTATTCCACAACACAAAAAACCTTTTAACTATTCTTTAATTTATTAACTTGTCTGATTGCTTTACCCAACATCCCTTCATGGACTGGTCATGGATTGCTGCCCTCAAATACATTGAATTTATTGTTCCTTCTATGATACCTAGGCGTCTAGGCCCTGAGTCAGCAAAGCAGCCCCAAACCAAGATGCTCCCCACACAGTAGGAATGTGGGTTTGGAGTTTTTCTTTTTTCCTCCAAACACAGCATTGTGCATTTTGCTAAAATGTTCCACTGTTGCCTCATCTGTCCATAGAACATTTTCTTAGAAACACTGTTGAACATTTTTAGTCTTTTCCATCTTCATGCATCTCTATAATGCGTCTTCTGAGGTCTGTTTCATACTGTCTTCAGAAGAACAGATTTGTCAGTAACCAGGTTTTCCTTTTGGATAAGTAATAATGACACAGATGTTTACTTGGTTGTTCTAGCCACCACTGTGCTTGTTTACTCAATGCATGTAATAAACAACATGAAAAGTACCATTCTAGTGTTTTTAATTTTGAGATAATAAAAAGGTCACATTTTATTAGTAATTAATGCAGAAATCCAAGTAATTCCAGAGGCTTCACTTGCTTTTTTGCAACTGTACCAAAAGCCTCATAAAAGATTTATTTTCATTCCTGTCACAGCTTTACAGCTGAGGAAAGTGTTTGGATGAACACTGAAATTGCCTCTTTAACCATCCCGTGTTTATTAAGCATTTTTTAACATTTTATTACCTGGATATCTTATAAAATGACCTTGCGTAGACAATTATTTGCATTAGTTTCAATTGCAGTTTGAATGTTTTTGCTTCATGGTGTCACCTGAAAGAGCAACAATGCGTTCACACAGGTGAAAAAACGCATCACTGCTCAGACTGTGGGAGTAGCTTTTTTCACCGGAATCTCCTTCTAGTACACCAGTGTGTTCACACAGGAGAGAAGCCGTACCAGTGCTCAGACATTGGGATGAGTTTTACTGCACAAAGTAGTCTCTGATGCCGTATCACTGCTCAAAGTGTGAAAGGAGCTTCAGACATTTCTATACCATACAACATGCCACCTGAATGTTATAACCTGCAATTTAGTTTTTTTCTACTGAAGCCAGTTGATCTGTCCCACCTTCCCCAATAGGTACTTTGGCTACATCCCTCAGCTTCGAATACCTTGGGACATAAAATGTCTTTAGTCAAAAATAAGGTATAAGGACAGAGGATCACATTTAAAAACATTGTTTATTGTTATTTACGAATAAACTGGCTTCACAAGATGTTTAGTCCAGTGCAGTAGCCAGTATTTGCAACCAATACTTGTCAAGTTTGATTTAATAAAGGGTTTACTGAACCACATTTACCTTAACCAAAATAGTAAAATGTTACGGTCACTGGAAGTCCAAGGTTTTAATGTTTAATCAGAAGAAGGACAGCAATGTGCAACTACATCTGTAAATAAACTGAAGCTAATACTGAAGCAAGCCTGTGCAACATTGTATACTGAGGACTTGTAGCCTTGTAACTGACTAAGTGTGGTACTCTGTTTATTTTATCTAGAATTTTCTCAGCTTCAGGAGTAAAATACATACATTTCTGAATTGCAAGCTGTCCAATAATACTTTTCACCCCTTTTATTCAAACTGTCTCTGTGCACTAGTAAACAAGACTGTAAGTTGTAGTCTGTGTATTAGTGAATAAGACTGAGAAAAGAGCTGTACTTTCTTTGTATTAGTGGAAAAGATTGTAGGTGTTATTTGGAAGGAGTGTCATTCACATAAAAAAAACCTTTGAATTATATTCACTTTGAATTGAACATCTGGTCAGTAATTTTGCCCTTGCATTCTTCAGTGGCTACACTTTATCTTGTTTGGTTATATGAGGTATTAGCTTAAGGTAATAGCTAACATTACTACTACTACTAGCTGCAAAGAATATGGATATGCAGGAAAAAATATAAACTTAAAATAATATGTTAATTTATAGTCACTCATTCAGTTTTTAGGTTTTGCCATTTACATTTGAAAATATATATATATTTTTTTCTAAGTTTGTTTTTTAAATATTTTCACAAGTTTATAATACTAATATTTTTCAATAGTAATTTGCTTTGTTATTTCTTTAAAGTACAGTGACCTGAACTGGGCTACTTTATTTCTTTTGTTGATGCTGTGGGATTGAACTGAAATAATTATTTGACACAGGGCACAGGTCATAGTCAATTAATGTAATTTCATTATACAGCAGGTTGTAATCCTGGTATTTCCTAATCTGTATTAGATTTGGATGTAATATGATTTATTATAATAATATTTTATCCAGCCACATGCAGCAGGCACAGAATAAGGAAAGATGTTTAAGTTAAGCAACGCTATCTCTTGAATAAGCAACAAATTCTAACAATACCATTTAGCTTAACAGATTACAGGTTGCTATAATAATTGTTACAATTGTTTAATTTTGCTCTGTAGTTGTATATTTATTAACCTAGATGAAATGGTGAAATTTAACATAAATATCACTACAAATATGTATATATTAAGAGAATAACATTTGTACAAATGTTTTATTAGTTTAAACTAAAAGCTCCCACTGTTTTTTTTCTTGTTCTACTTTCCACTCTTTTCTGATGGGTCCACTGCCAAAGTAGCTGAAAGTGGTAGCATTGTGTGAGGACGTGCCAAGCTTGCCGGTAGCTGTTACGAGAAAAGTGGTTTCTGTGGGAGAATGTTTGCCCCTCTGGTGTGTACTTTGGGCTTCTTAATTGTGCAGATTATTTACATGCACAAAAAGCTACAAAATACACTAAAGGAAAGGAAAAAATGGAAAAGCGTAACAGGCTTCCTTTAAGAATAAAATTTAATTCAAAATGCATTTCTATATTTAAAAGTCCACAAAAAGTAAACACATGAGAACGGATGAAAATGGGTCAAAATCATTAACAGACCAATACATTCACCTCATATAAAAACTTAACTAAGAAAAATAATAAAAACTAATGAAAGGAAGTCTGCATACTAAAAGTCCTAAGAGCCAAATAAGTGAAAAATAATGAAAGGGGGTTGTGGCCTTACCTACCATTGTTCAAAATGCAAGTTAGATAAGCAACGGACAATTAATAATTATATAGTAAACCTTAAATTGAGATTTTGATTTGCCCATGAATAAACACAATCTCATTGATCTCCACATCTGTCTCACATGTGCATCCTTTTGGGTCTGTAACATTCACTCTTAATCAAGTCAAGGCCTCAGAGACCCCACTATCAATGTTCACTTAGTTCCACAATGATAGAGACACCAGTTTCATTACCAGAGGCCACACAACTATGTGTGGTAAGAGAGTTTGTAAATTGGTATAATCAAGTTTTTATCTCAATCACAATTACAGTTCGCATGGAACAGTCACTTCTACCATTCAGGAGAAGAAACACCATACAAACCTAACGTTTAAAGAAAATGTGACATGAAAGTGATATGAAATTATCAGGATTGCTGCAATGACATGTGGTCTGATTGTTAAATAAGTCAGAAAACACAAATTAAACTAATAATAGACCATTCATTGTAATTTTAAGATCTTTTACTAAGCACATTGAGTGACCATCCAGTATTAGCTATAAAAAAATTACCTGTAGATCTTGTTGACTTGTCTATTCCAAAACACAAAACCTTTTTAACCATTCTTTAATTTATTTCTTTGGCACACTGTCTGGTTGCTTTACCCAACATCCCTTCATGGACAGGTCATGGATTGCTGCACTCAAATATTTCTGTAAAATCTTTTGGTACATCTTTTAATTTATTGTTCCCTCTATGATCCCTAGGTGTCTAGGCCCTGAGTCAGCACAGCAGCCCCAAACCAAGATGCTCCCTACACAGTAGGGATGGGGCTTTGGTGTTGCTGTGCAGTATCTTTTTTCTAAAATTTACACTGTTGCCTCATCTGTCCATAGAACATTTTCCTAGAAACATTGTGGAACATGTTTAGTCTTTTCCATCTTCCTGTGTCTCTATAATACGTCTTCTGAGGTCTTTTGAAAGCTGTTTGCATTAAGGTATGTTTCTTGAGAAGAACAGATTTATCAGTAACCAGGTTTTGCTTTTGGATAAGTCATCAACACAGATCTTTACTAGCCACCACTGTGCTTGTTTACTCAATGTGTGTAATAAACAACATGAAAAGTACCATTCTAGTGTTTTTAGTTTTGTCTGATTGTGTTCATGTATGTCTGACTAAAATAATAACAAGACCGCATTTTATTTGTAATACATGCAAAAATCTAATTCCAAAGGCATTGCAACTGTAGCAAAAGCCTCATAAAAGTGAAGAAGAAGAACGAAAGGCTGTCCACAAAGGGCTGTAAGACTACAAAAGATCTCTGGTTTGTGATTTCTTGTAGGCTAACATATTTTTTCCTTTACCCAAACATTAATACAGACATGTTTTAGTAAAGACCAGACATGTTTTAGTAAAGCATTCCGTTTGCACAACAGTTGCCTTGAAGCTCCAACACAAAACTAAAGTGGCACCAAGGTTCTGTCTCAAATCCTAGTGAGTGTCTAAGTAGGCTGTCTAGATAGCAGTTGTGTTAATAGCAGTGTTCTCTCCTCATCTCTCCTCATAAAACAGATTACTGAGACGCTCTAGTTAGAGAGAGACTGCGTCACGGCTTGTTCCCGCCCACAGCACGCGAGCGGTATTTTAGCCAGTTGCTAAGCTACCAGCCGGCTATCCAAAACAAGAGCCCGAGGCTTAAAAATCTGCTAGCATAAATGCTAATGTCTGGAGTATAAAAGTGTAAATGGTGAAGGACTCGTTACAGAGT
Organism: Megaleporinus macrocephalus; assembly: GCA_021613375.1. Classification (NCBI taxonomy): domain Eukaryota; kingdom Metazoa; phylum Chordata; class Actinopteri; order Characiformes; family Anostomidae; genus Megaleporinus; species Megaleporinus macrocephalus. Next base: position 4,571,104 of record CM038722.1, on the reverse strand, counting down.
TGATAATAAAATACTGTTTTGTGTGATTATATGACCAGAAACACATTAGAGAGAATCAAAATAACTCACATTTTAAAACCACTTCACTGCTCGTAGATTAGCCTTAGCGGCTGAGGAACTGTTCAAAGCTAACTACGACATGAAATGCTGTCTATGTAGATAGCCCACTAGGTTTTGAGACTGACCCCAAAATGTCTTGGCTCATCGATTACATTTAGGGTAAAAAAAAGATATTAAGGTTTTGCAGAAAACCTTTTACTTTAAAAGATTATTAAAAAACAAAAGTGATAAATTAGTGTCAGCTCATTCATCTCCCTCTAAGGGCACTATTACCTCTTAACATTCTCATACACCTGCAGCTCTGCTGCTTACATACAAAGCATTAATACGGTTTCTCTCCTCTGTGAATGCGCTGGTGTCTCTGGAGACTGCTCTGGCGGTTAAAACTCCTTCCACACTCGGAGCACTCGTACGGCTTCTCTCCCGTGTGAATGCGCTGGTGATCTTGGAGATGACTCTGATTAGTGAAACTTTTCCAGCACTCTGAGCAGTGATACGGCTTCTCTCCTGTGTGAATGCGCTCGTGTTGCTGGAGGTTACTCTGCTGATTAAAACTCTTTCCACATGCGGAGCAGTAATACAGCTTCTCTCCTGTGTGAAAACGCTGATGTAGCTGAAGAAGGCTATGTCGATTAAAAGTCTTCCCACACTCCGAGCACTCGTACGGCTTCTCTCCCGTGTGAATGTGCTGGTGCTGTTGGAGATTACTTTGTTGAGTAAAACTCTTTCCACACTCTGAGCACTGAAACGGCTTCTCTCCCGTGTGGATGCGCCTGTGCTGTTGGAGATGACTCTGTCGATGAAAACACTTCCCACATTCTGAGCAGTGATACGGCTTCTCTCCAGTGTGAATTTGCTGATGTTGCTGAAGAGTGCTATGTCGATTGAAACTCTTCCCACAGTCCGTGCAGTGATACGGTTTCTCTCCCGTGTGTGTACGCTGGTGTATTTTTAGATTGTTCTGTTGAGTGAAGCTCTTTCCACACTCTGAGCAATGGTACGGTTTATCTCCTGTATGGAGATGCTGATGTTGCTGAAGAGTTCTCCGTCGATTAAAGCTCCTTCCACAGTCTGAGCAGTGATGCAGCTTCTCTCCTGTGTGAATGCGCTGGTGTATTTTCAGATTACTCTGATGAGTAAAGCTCTTTCCACACTCTAAACAGTGGTGAGTTCTTTGCTTCCCAGTATTTGTCTGCGTTTTCCTGTGAAATGTACCAGAGATTTTTTTCTGACTGCTGCAGCTCGACGCCATATTCTCGTATTTATTTGCCGCCAATTTCAGCGGTTAGGCTTGCTCTTCTTGGCAGCATCTTTGGTGTGTGTCATGGAGAAAATCTGAACCGTATAAGAAAGTGGAAACTAGGAACAAAGACATAAACAAAAAATAATTAACACAGATGTTTACTTAATTGTTCTAGCCACCACTGTGCTGGCTTGTTTACTCAATGCTTGTAATAAACAACATGAATATGTGTGTAGAACATAGAACTACGATTAGCCACATATGTTTTGCACACAGCGGAATTTGACCTCCGCATTTAACCCATCCGTGCAGTGAAACACCCACATATACACACACTAGTGAACATACATACTAGGGGGCGGTGAGCACACATGCCCGGAGCGGTGGGCAGCCCTTATCCATGGCGCCCGGGGAGCAGTTGGGGTTAGGTGCCTTGCTCAAGGGTCGTGACTTGCCGGTCCCGGGGATCGAACCGGCGACCTTCCGGTCACAAGACTGGATCCCTAACCTTCAGGCCACAACTGCACAAGTACCATTCTTGTCTTATTCAATTTGTCAGATTGTATTTACTTATGTCTGACTAAAATAATAACAATATCATGTTTTATTAGTAATACATGCAGAAATCCTATTCTAAAGACAGAGGCTTAATGTATTAAAGAGTACCTTAAATGCACGTGATCTATAAATGGTTAAAGACTAAAAGTCTACACTAGACTTTTAGAGGCACAAATGACACGTAGCCTACACGCCTCATGGGCAAAAAATCAGACAGCTTGTGGACTATATATTTTGGTAGAGAGCCATTTAATTAGCAGCTAGTTGTGTTTTAAAGCTCCTGCGGTATCTAGAACAGTCTTAGGTTCTACACTGGACGATTAAGAAACGGTTAGCAATGCGACTTTCTTTAAGAGACACTACTAAAAGAAACATGATGCACGTGTTAATAATCTTAAAATAATCTGCTAAGATCAGGTAAACAGGTGCTGTCCTGCTGCTGTGTTGATGAAGCTTTACGGGATGTTTGATCTTCAAGGTCTCGTGTATAGCAGTTGTACTGTTGTGATCATCTCCACTGTGCAGAGCTGACAGAGTGAAACACTCCCACAACGTTAGATGTTTGTGAGTGATTGTTTGTAGCTGCAGCTCGCGCTCCAGATAAATCCATGCTTTCAGTAGACGCAGCCATCTTTGCATTAGCACGTTATGCTTATCGCCATAATTTTGTAATCGATTACGCCAACGCATTGCCCCGGCACTCGTCCTCTGTGAATGTGCTGGTGTTGGAGATTACTCTTTAGAGCAAGACTCTTCCCAGTTTGTAAAACACTACACTCCTGATCATCAGCAAATCAAATATATTGCTACCCGTCTTCAGCATGCGATTTAGTGAATCATTATACCCATAATAACCTGCATGCCACACCTATTTGCCTTAATTAGTATGCAAAAAGACACATCTGTATGCCAAATCAATTAGCTCATTTTACTGCACAGTAGGTGTATTGTGTATTGGCAAGAACCTGGCGATACAATGCGTATCGTGATACAGCGGTCACGATTCAATATATTGCGATATAGCAAGCAAAGTGATCTATTGTGATTTTTCAAATCCTACTATTAAATCACACCACTATATGAACAGGTTTATCAATTCTTACAATAGCACTGCACCCTTGTGCTGCTTGTTAATGTTGGAGTGAAGCTGAAAATGAATTACAACCCTGCCATCTAGTGGTCAGAGGTTTCAACACAATACACAATGATCCCTGTCTGCCAGGAACCGGTGTATCGATCGATACTGTGTTTTTGAGAATCAATATAGTATCACAAAACGTAATATCCCGATATTCGTTTTTTTTCAATATTTTCTTACACCCCTACTGCACAGACAATAATAACCTGTGTAGATTAATTTTTTGCTATAATGTTCCAGTTATTTGATTTTTTTAATGGAAATCCTGTTCAACATTTTGTATTATATAACATGTATCAAAATGGTCTTAATTATAAGTCAACTACACATTATCATATTTGTTATTACTATTTATGGTTATTATTATTATTATCATTATGAATGTTGTTTTTCTTACACAGGTAGTAACACAGTTATGTTTCATATCGTCGCTGTCCTATGAAAAACATGTATCTCCATTTTTGGCGAATTTTATTTTTCAACATCATTTAAACACAACAGCTTCCGTTTATATTGTGTTACAATTTCACGATGAATAGACCAATGGAAATGCTTCAGATTAGCTTGGAAAAAAATCTGGTTCCATTGACTTGCATTGAAAGTGAAGACAGTTCTTGTCCTCTCCTGTAAAGGTGCCATTTTGGAGATACTTGTTTTTCATTGGACAGCGACGATATCCATCTGTTTGAATTGTTTTCATTCTGGACTATAAGCTATAAGATTCGAAGTGTTCAAATAACATAGCAATAAAAGGTGTAGATACTATTACCAGACTACAAATGAAAAGAATCACAAAGCTAAGAAGTTTATGAATACATTCTTTAAAAAGATGGCTTGCCAAGAAAATTATTTTGTTTAGTATTACAAGTTATATAGAACCATTTAATGCTTAAATTGTTCTTCGCATGGTGAACTGGTTCTCCAAGCTGATGGAGAATGTGTTGTACATGGTTCTGTTCTGTATAGAACTTATTTTGAACAGAGCTCTGGTACTGTACCAACCTTGTGACAACCGCAGAACCCTTTTTAGTACAATATAAAACAATTAAAAATATATTATAAACAGAACCAACACATAACACACCAGGTTATTATGCAAAGAACCATTTAATCCTGTCACAACTCACGATTCTAAACAGAACCATTGCATTTACTAAAGAACCATTAAAGAAAAGAGTACAGATAAGAACAGTCCTGACCACACACATGGAACAGATCGTGTAAAGTTATAAAACATCATTTTAAATATATGATAAAGCAGAATGTTGCTACCAACCACAACCACTCAACGGCAGTCTGGTCACAGATTGTTTCGTGTTTCGTGTCTTACATATTTCTAGCTTTTTTAAAAAGTCCAACATTTCCTCTGGGTGTTAATGAGATGTACACTGTATATATATTATAAAACATATTAGTAAATAATTAAAACTCGTTGTTTATTTTATTACCTTTCTTTAGTAGTTTAGCTCAGTAAACTGACCAGAGCAGGATCTTCTACGTCTCCGCTTTATTGGGGTTAAAGAAACATGAATGTGCAACTAGCGCCACCACATGGACTGGAAAGGAGTTTCACACTCCAATTGGGCGTTATTTTTTATGCCACCCGTATTCTGGCAAACACCGCCTCTTTTAAGAGGCATCCTCTGATTTCTGTATTTTACTCTTTAACCATTTTTATTTAGTGTTTTTTACTGATTTAACACTGTTTTTCCGCTACTTGACCTTTTATTTTAACAAACATTTTTTTAAAAATGTAATTTAGCATGTTATTATTTTTTTCAGATTTAAATATTTATAGATTGTAAAACACTTTGTTGATGTTTTATGAAGTTTGCTACAAAAGGATATTATTTCTTACAGCTTTACTACTACTTCCACTAAAATCAACATAGTCCAAAATTGTGTTTCAGTCACATCTGACCACATCTTCACAAATTAATGTAACTAAAGTATCAGAAATACAACCAAAGAGAAATCAGCATGGTAAAAGTCCAAAAGAGCCAAACAAGAGAAAGACCAAGTAGAAGGAGGTTTTATTCCTCTGTCCTCCAGCACTATAAACACAAAACAATACCAAATAGACAAGCATTGACCAGTTCTGTAGTGGCTTCATATGTGTCTGAATATAAATATAATTTAACATTAATGGAAAGAGCTGAATCTCTGTTATGATAAATGAGATGTCAGGAGTTCACCCTTCAACGCTGAGAGAACTGCAGTGTTTTGCTCAAGAAAATTTGGCCAAATTACCAACCAAGTAGAAATCTCATTCAGTGCTACAGAAAGAACCAAAGGCTGTCCTTTAATATTAGGTTGTTCAAACATAATATCTTAAACCATGAATAAAAAAGACTCAAACAAGAAAAGCTTCTAATACAATCTGAAATAAATAATAGCAAAGCATATTAATAAAAATAGGTTTTCATTGGATAGTTAAAAAAAAAATATGCTTTCAGGAAAAAGTGGAAGGGTACCAATATGTGTGGATGAAAATGTAAATTCACTCTTACCTGAAAATCATTCTCAGCTAATCTGTTTACTATACTTCTATTACTTCCATCCGACAAAAGATACATTCTCTTGAATTTCCCACGCAATTCTTCCATCAAAAAAATCCCAAATATTTCTGCCAGATAATTTATCACAATAACTTAACTTGCTAACTAATGTGTAATGCACCAAAAAGTAACAACAGAACTATAAATCCATTTTCTTAAAATTTTAATTTAAAGTAACATGTATTAGAAAAAAAACAAGTTTTACATTAACAAACCCACACAACAGAACAATTCTAAAAAAAATAATGATAAAAATCATCACCACGTCTTCACAAAGACATGTAACAAAAGAAAATATCAGAATTACAACCAAAGAGAAGCCAGCATGGTCAAACTCCAAAAGAGCCAAACAGAAAAATATATTTGCTCAAGATAAACTCAAATTAGACAAGCAATAGTTTTGGATTGGTCCACAAACATAAATAAACACAATGACAAATATCCACATCTCTCACTCAGGTGCCATCTTATCAATGTCTGCAGCAGTCACTCTCTTATTCACTCTGTTGAAGAAGAATAATCTCTATCATCTCGGTTATTCAATGATGGAGAATCCAGATCTACTACAAGAGGCTACAGCACCATGTCTGGTAGAACAGCTTGGCATAAGCAAATTCTTATCTCAATTACACCAACTTTATAGTACAATTACTTTCACCGTGTGAAGTTAGCTGGCAGTAGCTAGCACTTACTATCCACAAAGGGGGCCTTAAACCACACACATTTGAGAGACACACCGATTTAGTGGTTGGGCGTAAGTGTGCAAAGACTATTTTATACAAGTTCATCTTAACTTTATTTCTACTGGTGTATTTGTATTTACCCTAAAGACTGTAGTACACAGTTTTAAAAAAATTCAATTTCTGCCACAGAACTTCAAGTTCTGTACACAGAACTGACATACCCTGAGCCTCAAACACTGTTACTCCTTTAAATACAAATCCTGCATTTAAAATCCTAAACAGTTATGTAACAGTTTTGACACCCCCCACCCCACATTGTGCCTCCCCAAATCGTGCAAACAAAGACAACAGCAATGAACTTGGCAGACACACACACACACACATATATATATATATATATATATATATAAATCTTCAAAATAGCAACTTAACTTTTCTTTACAGAAAGTAAAACAAACTTTACTTTTAATGTAAATCAGAATTTTTTTCCACTGTATTTTGGAGCATTTCTCTTGGTCCATTTGTCACGAAATTTTTTACATAATATGAACGACAGCTGGCATGTTCAAATGATGTAGACAACTCAAAATCAATAAAAATGAAAATACACGTTTTTCATTGGACAGCGATGATATACATATCTCAGTGTGTGTACACACACACACACACACACATATATATATATATATATAAAACACGATGGCAAAAAGGAAGCCAAACTACAGTGCCCACACCTTTAAGAAATCATGGACAACTTTAATTCCAAGAAGTTAGTTTGCTCTTCACATTTCACTTCAGACAGTTTCTTAAACGGTGGACAATATTGAGGCTTCACATAGCTAAGACAGGGGAGGAAAGAAGCCAATGGCACCCTGTTAGCCAGCTGAAGCAGTTAAACTGTTCTTAAAAGTCTTATAAGTTGATGCTGGGGTTCATTTTATTTTGCTGTCTGTGTCTATTTCAACAAGTACTTGCTGTGTGATCTTGTAAACTAATTGGAGCAGAGCTCATCAAATTATTATTCGTTCTATGACTAAACCATACAGTGTAAATGGCCATGTAAAACCACGCTTGGCCATTTTTAACCCTTTGCCAAAGTCATATACTCTCTATCTAGACGTCCAAGAACAATTATAGATACATGCTATGGCATCTTCTGGTAATATACTTGAGCAAAGCAGTTAACTAAAGTGTGTTCAGGTAATGTGTTAATCATTCTCTATGAAGCTAAGTCGAATGACTGATATGCTCCCACTAAGTATTCGGGAACAAGCTAATGGACGTAGTGCATAAATGTCTTATCCTAACACAATGAGTACTAATGTTTTACAATTGAGTCATGCAGTTTCCACGATGGTGGTCTGTAACTTGTTGGCTACATTTGCCTTGCAGCCTAAGTGCAAAACTAAAACTTCAAACTTCTGGCCCAAAAATGTCTTGGCTGATCTTTTTTTTTTTTTACTTAACTTACAATTACACAGTTTGTGTTAACACTACTACTATCATGTCTGATCTTTCTCTGTATACTCCACCTACACACAAAACCCCTACTGCTGTTGAAACATGATTGAAAAATTATTTTCATACTCGGAGCAGTGACTCTGTTTTTCTCCTCTATGAGTGCGCTGGTGTCTTTGGAGACTACTCTGTCGATTGAAACTCCTACCGCACTCTGAGCAGCGATACGGCTGCTCTCCTGTGTGAGTGCGCTGGTGATCTCGGAGATGACTCTGATTAGTGAAACACTTCCAGCACTCTGAGCAGTGATACGGCTTCTCTCCTGTGTGAATACGTTGGTGTTTCTGGAGATTAATATGTTGGTTAAAACTCTTCCCGCACTCCGAGCAGTAATACAGCTTCTCTCCTGTGTGAAAACGCTGATGTAGCTGAAGAAGGCTATGTCGATTAAAAGTCTTCCCACACTCCGAGCACTCGTACGGCTTCTCCCCCGTATGAATGTGCTGGTGCTGTCCGAGGTTGCTCTTTTGAGTAAAACTCTTCCCGCAGTCTGGGCACTGATACGGCTTCTCTCCCGTGTGAATGCGCTGGTGTCTTTTGAGAGTGCTCTGTCGGTGAAAACTCTTTCCGCACTCCGAGCAGTGGTGAGTTCTCTCTTTCCCTGTATGCTTCTCCATTTCTCTTTGAGATGTAACAGACAATTTTGGTTAAGTACTAGAGTATGTTCTAGATGCCATATTCTTGTATTAACCTCCCACGATTTCCAGCGTCTGGCTTGCTTTTCTCAGCATCATCTTGTTTAGCAGATTAAAATTTGAAGCGTCTATGAAAGAAATAGAAAGAAATGTGTCAAAAGCATTTTTTGAGTCGTATCTGTAGTTCCCCTGGATAACATGAACGTGAAAAACATTTTAAAGAATGTATCAACGATTGTTTTCTGCCACTTTCCTCACAGCATAGACATAAAACATATTGTCTACCAATCTCAATGACCATCAAACAGTGCTAACCTAGTACAGTGGAACTGATTGTCATGCTAGTTTTCTAAGAATTGCAGTCTCATGATAAACATCTCATTTTCTCATAAATTTTTGTCTCACCTCCAAACAACAATATGAGCTTGCCAGTTTTTTATGGAATATATGAATATTTAAAGACTGCATTCATTGACTGTAGATTTTAGATATTCTTCCTTATTTGGAGAAATAAAATACTTGTTCATTTTAACATATTTATCAGACTAAGCAAAATAATCCTTTGTTATTATTTTCTTTACCATCATAGCACATACAGCTTATTTATATGAGGAATTTTCACACTGTTTACACCAAGACATTTAACGAGTCTTAATAAATAAAACAGAATCACAATGTATCCACCGTTGGACATGTTTGCTTTAATAACCTGCCATTTAAAACTTTTTTTTTTTTCAAAATGCCTGGTGCCTTTTCAATTGTGTGTACAAATTTCTTTCATTCTAAATACATTTTTATGTTATTATTTAACATGTACACCTTATATCATGTAATCAATAATGTTTATTTTGCCCTGTACATCCGTCATTTCTTCAAGTGTGTTGCTTTCAGTAATTTTATTTTGGATTATAAGATCTAACACTTAAAACTTTTTTAAATAACATGACAATAAAAGATAAACAGAAGATTTCAAACACTCATTGCACTCTTACAAAGGTAGTTATTCTGTGTTCAATAGTAAAAGCAACAATTCTTTACATGGTGATCCATGGCAAATGTGTTTTATATGGTTCTATATAGCACCAAAAGGGTTCTGCTATTGTTATGGCATCATGATAAACGCATCACTTTTTTGTACTATGCAGACTATTTTGTTAAATGTACTATACAACCATTTATTACAACATTTCCATTCATTTGAAGAACCATTTCATAATGCATAGAACCCTTGAAGAACATGTCATTTCTTACTACACAAATTAAACAGATTGTGTATTTTAAATGTTTAAAGAAATAAATAATTAAAACATAAACACATATGTTAAAAAGATGCAATTTGCCAAATCTGAATATTTCCATCACCCAAAAAACAAACTGATACAAAGGCTAACATTACTCGCAGCGTCAGTCTGATCAAAGGCGACTTCGTGCTGTCTTTTCATTCAATTTCATCCATTCAACCTCTCAATAATATAATTCATATACAGTTTATAAATAACCAGTAAATATTTTAACAACTGTTTGTTTATTTTATTACCTTCCTTCAGTAGTTCAGCTCAGTAAACAGACCATAGCAGGGTCTTCTACTTCTCCGCTTTATTAAACCTACAATTAGCGCCACCACATGGACTGGGGAGGAGTTTCACACTGCAGTTGCCGGCTTTTTTTTTTAAATCCTACCCAGATTCCGGCAAACCCCACCTGTTGTAATCCCAGTGTTGTTACATTTTCTTACTAATGTAACACTCTCTTTTTTATTTATTCCTTGACCTATTTTTAGTTTAAAAACAAACATTTTCTACCATGTTGTTCATTGTTCTCTGTTTAAATTATTAATAGACTGTAAAGCACTTTAAGAAGCACTTTTATGAAAGGTGCTACAAACAGATATTATTTATCATTACTTTACTCCTACAACTAATATTACTACAAGGCAACACATACAGTGCGATGCCAGAAAGCTGTACACAGTATATCAGAATTACAATCACAATAAAGTGAATGTAAGAATATAGACCATCGCTGTAGTGGCTTGTAGAGTCCGAATACAAATAACATTTAACATTTATGGAGAGAGCTGAAACTCACATTCACATTTATATGTTATATTTTTATCCTTCCCGTCTTGCCTGCTGATTGGCCAGCATCTGTGGTTTCTAAAACCCCAATGAAATTATCAAATTTCCAAACTTTGAGATGTTTTATAAACAATATCAATTTAGCTAACCAGCTTCTCAACTCAGATGTCAAGTCATACATTTTCCATGATTTTTTGCAAAAAAACCAATTCTGTTAAAGAATGTGCAGTTGTATGTGATGCCATTATAGCTGTAGGGGTGTTAATTAATTTGTTCAGTCCTTTAATGTAAGAACTATCAGATATTCCAGAATTGCTATATATAATGCCATACTGTGATGTTACTGTTGGGAAAAATACCTTGGGTTAGGATGTGGTCCTTGCTACATAGAAATTAAATGAATCCATAGATTCTGTCCAGCAATAACATATACAAGTCATAACAAATATTAGTCTGACATTTAAACTGATTGTTCATTCTGTAAGAATGCAAAAGATGTTATGCATATGTGTATTCAAACATATTTTCTGTGATATTTTTGGGGGCTATTAGTTATTGGAAAGAGAATGAAAAGCAATATTTTATAATAAATTTTATTTTCATATTTGCTGAATACTATCTCTATAAATGTAAATTCAGGAAGAAAAAAACTTTCTTTCCTGCTTTCAATAATGAACTTATTCAGTACCATCTCTGCACATCTTTAGAAACAATAACAAAATGGTTAATACTGCTATTTGTTATATTTTTAAAATATATAAAAAATCTATGCTATTGTGACATACTGTGCCATTAAGGACTATTTGTGATGCTACTGTTCAGTTGTTTTTAGCGTGAAGCAGCCTCCTTCCTGTGTGAATGTCCTTGGTGTGTTTGGAGATTGCTCTGTCAACTGAAACAGTAATGTGTTTTTATCTCCTGTGTGAATGCGCCCATGTGCTCGGAGATGACTATGTTGTTTAAAAATGTTCCCATACTCAGAGAAGTGATAAATCTTCCCACACTCTAGTGTCCTAGCACACCTGACTAACCCTAACTCATTACCTGACATGCTTATTTGATGGGTAAACATACACAATTACACATAATTATTGCCTTGATTGTCTTGTTTGACTTTATTAGCTATTTCATATTATGTTGAATATACATTCTTTACTGTAAAATGTGTTAGTACAAAACTTGACTATTTATACCCAGTTGCAGAAGCTGATAACTGGTTAACAAACAGTTATAAAGCTCATATTACTCTGGATCTGCTTGTGTTGGCTTATAAAGAACAAATTGACCTCCTTTATCTCCCAGGCTGAGCTACTATATATACTCTGTCTAAAAAGTGAATCTGTTAATCTGAGCTCCAGAGTTTATGCTGAAGTTTCTGTTTTTCTTGGATAAGCATAACCTTCTGCCTCTCAATTTTTTTGCAGTTGGATAACCACACATAGAAATAGCACCACCTTGTGGAAGTGAAGTTGCACAATGCATCCGTGTGATGCTGGTAGATCTAGGGGCATGATATTTACCACCCTATTCTGATTATTCCTGCCACCTGAGCTGTGATTAAAATGTATTTTAATAATAATAAATACACAATTATATTGCATTTATTGTATGTTTTGTATTTACTACATCTGTACTGTGTTTATGATACACTGTGTAGATTGTATATTGTATTGTTTTATAGCTGATAATAAGGCCTCTTGATTCTTGAAAAAGTGACTGGATGTTTATCACTGCATTTATGCTTGTGGAGAAAAAAACTTGGACTTAGGAGATGGTAGTGACTGAAATGCTGAAGGGGAAATACACCAAAACAACATTCCATACATTTCTGGGATGATATATAAGAGTATAATATATAACTAGCAAACAAAAGGTAGTTTTTGCTAATTAATACAGTTTAAGCACCATAACAGTTTTACCTGGTAAAACACATATTAACACTATAGTTACTTAATGACACAACAATATATCATTAATACAAGTTTGTATATTTCTTAAAAGACTTATTTTTTTGCTGGTATAGGCCAAATTATATTAAAGACTGATACTGAATGAGAAGCAAATGATGGTATTTTGGACATTGTCGTCACTGACCGTGCACTGCACGCAAACTATTCATTGGAAAGAACTATTCATGGTCTGGTCAAAACAGATTGTCATGCTACCATAATTTATATTTGAATGTTTTTTTGAAAATAACTGATGGATGGATTTAAGTTTTCCTTCACTATGTACATGAAGGTGAAAAATGCAACTGAAAAAGCTATATCAACAGGCCAATAAGAAAAGTCTCAACAATTTTTTAATTGCTTTTTTATTTCACATTCAGGCACATAGATCATATATAACCTATATGCATACTGTTTTACAGTGACTGTAAATGCGAGTGTCTTTATGTGATAACAGGATAAAATAATGATATGGAGATTAAGGGAAAAAAAAACATTTCAAAACCTTCTCAAAACAAAACAAACTGATAATGAGAACAGCAATGGCACTAAATTGTCAATACTTCTCAAAATTAGAAGAGAGGTTTAAAAAAGGGTTACCAGGGAAGCCTGAAATTCACAAACATGCTCTTTTGCTAAAGCTATTAAAGTTTTATGTTAAACTTAAGTTTCACACTCAGTGACTCATAATCCCACACGGACTAGCATCACTGTTAAGAGTTAGTTTTGCTTATTTAAAGTTGCTTAAACTTCCTTCAAACCTCAAATTAAATCTTAACTAATCCACTTTAACTTCAAGGAAATAAAACTTAGGTTTTCTCAAAAGAATGGAAACACTCAACTAAAACGAAAATGGTTTAGCAGAAGCACTCATGTTTAAAAAGCAATTCTTTTTTTGATACAGGCTATGTGAAAGATGGTGTTATCCCAAGCAGAAAGTGCAAATTTTTGTCCTCATTTCCGGTGAATATAGCATGTGTCATCACAGAAGATTTTAAACAACCCAAAGAGGCCTCTCATTACCCACAGTGCAGTTGTCAAGAAACAGGTTCTGTGACAAATAAACCCAAAAGCTGGTCAACCAAAAAAAACAACAACAACCAGACAAACAAAAAAACGTTATGGGTGTAGCAACAGCAACCTTTGTTTTGGCTTCAATATAGCACTCATCATCAGTCTATGGAATGTGGGGTTCGCTGTGCCTCAATTGTAAAAATTCTGTCCACCCATAAATGGAATCCTTACAAAACTCAGATGCTACACACCTGACCAAGGATGACCCAGACTGTCAGACAGAATTTGCAGAATGGGTCAGTTAAATCCTCATTTCCCCCCATCAGTTGATTTTCAGTGATGAAGCAAACTTCTTCATGAATAGTGAAGTCAGAATGACAGATACTGGACCTAACATAGTTGCCTTACCTATTGCCCTATCATACCCATGTTATGCTTTGGTGTATGGGAAAGCCAAATTGTGGCACCTGTCTCCTGTGACAAAACATCAACAGCATGGAAAGCCTGTTTGCATGGCACTGGTAAAATCTGTGTTTCATTTACTGGAAATAAGGATGATCTCAACATGTTCTGCTTGGGCTAACACCATCCTTCACATCACGTGTACAAAAACACAGTTTAAATAAAGGAATAAATAAAATTACACTTATATAAAGTACAGCATAGCTTTCCTGGTGAAACACTCTACCAGTTTGCTGTGCCACATACCTTCCCATTTGAAAATCTGAATCCAAGATGGCAGCATTCAGGACAGCCAACACGTTGGAGACATGGCCAAACAGGTTCAGCCCTTAGCCCCACAGCTTGCATCTAAAATTGGATCACCGTCTTTAATTTTATATGGGTGTTTCCTTACTTTTGAGACAGGCTGTACACATTGTACACATAGTTACCTGAATGCTGAACTGTTTGCTTTAAATAAACCTCAATTAACAATGGTTCTCGAGTATTTGCTCTGCTGCCCTGGGCATCTTGTGAATCTATTTAATTTTACATTTATTTCTAAATAATATTATACAAAATGTTCCTCCTATGTGTGATTCCTTATTTATCTTTGGGCTGAAAACATTTTATCCTGTAGGCACACATGCTACCAGGTACCCTGAGCTGAAAGATTGATGGTTGTAGCCACAGTACCTTTGGTTGGGAGGGTTGGGACAGAATTTTGCCTAAGGTCAATTGCGGTAGAAAAGATTTGAATTTCAAGTTACGATGTCCATGTATGTTAAGAAAAATGTAATAAAAAAGATGTTTTTGTTGCAAAACTCTTAACACAAGTTTCTAACTCCTAAGTACACTTGTGTCTTTTTAAGGAATTTGAATGCCTGAAGTTCCGCTGACACTCTGGGCAGTGATACGGCTTCGCTCCAGTGTGAATCCGCTGGTGCGTCATAAGACTATTCCTACTTCTGAAGCTTTTCCCGCACTCTGCACACTGATAGGGTGTCTCTCCTCTGTGAGCATACTGGTGTGCTTGGAGACTGCTCTGTTGATTAAAACTCTTTCCACACTCTGAGCAGTGATAGGGTTTCTCGCCTGTGTGAATGCGCTGGTGCTGATGAAGAATACTCTGCTGGTTAAAACTCTTTCCACAGTCTGAGCACTGATATGGTTTCTCCCCCGTGTGAATGCGCTGGTGTCGTTGGAGATTACTCTGTCGACTAAAACTCCTCCCACACTCTGAGCACTGATACGGCTTGTCTCCCGTATGAATACGCTGGTGTTGTTGGAGATTACTCTGGTGAGTAAAACTCTTTCCACACTCTGAGCATTGGTACGGTTTCTCTCCGGTGTGGACGCGCTGGTGTATTTGGAGAAGCTTCTGTTGAGTAAAACTCTTTCCACACTCTGAGCAGTGGTACGGTTTTTCTTCTGTGTGAATGTGCTGATGTTCCTGCAGGTTACTCCGTGAAGTAAAACTCTTTCCACACTCTGAGCACTCGTACGATTTCTCTCCCGTGTGAACACGCTGGTGTATTTGGAAAAGTTTTTGTAGAGTAAAGCTTTTTCCACATTCTAAGCAGTGGTACGGTTTTTCACCTGTATGAACACGCTGGTGTTCTTGCAGGTTACTCCATGCACTAAAACTCTTCCCGCATTCTAAGCAGTGATAAGGATTCTCTCCTGTGTGAATGCGCTGGTGTATTTTGAAAATGCTCTGATGAGTAAAACTCTTTCCACACTCTGAGCAGTGATATGGCTTCTCTGCAGTGTGTACGCGCTCGTGTTCTTGTAGGTTAGTCCTAGAAGTAAAACTCTTTCCACACACCGAGCAACGATATGGTTTCTCTCCGGTGTGAATGCGCCGGTGTATTTTGAAAATACTCTCATAAGTAAAACTCTTTCCACACTCTGTGCAGTGAAATGATTTCCTTCCTCTGTGGATTAGCTGGTGCATTTTGAAAATGCTCTGATATATAAAACTCTTTCCACACTCTGAGCAGTGGTAAGATTTCTCTCTTGTGTGAATACGCTGGTGTTTTTTGAGATTATCCATGACGTTAAAATTCCTCCCACAGTAACAGCACTGATATGGCTTCTCTCCAGTGTGAATGAGCTGGTGGTGTTTGAGATTACTCTGCCGAGTAAAACTCTTCCCACAAACTGAGCAGTGGTGAAGTTTCTCCTTTCTTTTGTTTGTCTGCATTTGTTCGCAAGGTTTGTCCATTTGGAGAACAGCAGAGGATGTTTGCAGAACACTGGAGTCTTGTTTGGATGCCATGTTTAAACATTCCTGATCTCAACAGTCAAACATTTCTTATGCTGGCACCTCCAAATGTGTTTATGGAGATCGATTAAAAAACTCGGTGGGAGTAGAACCCTAGAAAAGAAAACAATAAAGAAGTTTAAAATTCAGAAATGGGAGATTTTCTTTTTTGATGAATGTGCAAGTATGTTAAATTATTATTTCAGCATCAACTATAAAAATATGTCCACTGTACTTTGTGCTCTTTATTTCAACATTTGAGCAGTTATACAATGTTTGTGGTCAATCAAACAATGTATTCTTCTAACTGCGCTTTAAGTCAGAAAATATACAAGAATCTAAACGTTTTAGGTTTAGTGGAATACATCTATGGGCAAAGTTGTTCAGACTAAAGAATTTAGCCATTTTCAGCATTTCATTTCATTTATCTAAACTGATTTTACAAAATTGGTATATGATTCCAAATGATTGCGTACCTTGGAGGTAGATTTAGACTATGACTAGCAATGTACGATTCTGCATGTCTTTACCAAATTTGGTCTCAATCAGACAATGCATGTGTGAGTCAGAGCCTGTTGCAAATGTAAAAAGTCAACATTCCTTTTCATTTAATGACGAGTTTTGAGATGATAGGGTGTGAAACACAGAACTAGTAATTATTAGTTAATGACTTGCACTGAAACAGTTGTCAGGCTCACATTGGTGTGTGATTTGATGCCAGCTCCATGGTTATGATCTAAACAGTTACAGACATTTTAGTGCTTATTTTAGTGAGTAGCACAAATTCTGACAGATAGTAAAGAGTCCATACCTGGGGTTTCAATTTTGTGGTGATTGGCCAATTCTAAAGGCGCTTGCTGAAATGTGACTGGTAGCTGGCAGCCATATTGTTAGCTAAAGTTTTACATAATGTAAATATATGACTCTGAAATGTCACAAGAATTTATAAACAATGCAAAATCTATGTTGCTTACAAAAGTTTACTACTGTTACAGTCTTGTGACCTGCTAAGTTACAAAAGTGTTTTTGCCCCATGGTTGCGCATGCACCCAGTACTGTATAAACCTTTGCATAAACAATTTTTGTTCATGCTATAGCACCACCTAAACATGCATTTGCACCATAACTTGAAGACTTTGTCTACAACTCCCATCAGGTACCTTAGTGTTTCTGTGTTAAAGCTGTATTTTTGCAATTTAAGTTTCACCCCCATTTTGGGTGGAGGCTGGACGCCACACTGTGTTAATGTTGTTAAAATTGTTAAATGTTAAAATTCTAATGTTTTCTGATAATGATTAAAGTTCAGAATTATTTTAAAACTAGATTTGTAATAATTGAGAGAAAGTCCAAGGACTAGTTTTGGTTAAAATGTTTGTGCAATTTTGGCAAATTTGGCTGGAGAAATACATGCAGGAGATATGGCCACTGAGCTTGTGCCCCCAAATAGTGGAAGTGAAAACCAACCTACTGACCAGTTTTCATGTTTTTACAACTTATGGCTTGGCCTGCACTATTTATTTGAGCAGATAAATAGAAAAAGGAAAGAAAAACCCTACAATAGACAAAATTAACACATAAATGTAAAGCTCAGTTACTGAGTTAACCCATGTGAAATCACTAAAAGCATCTCAGCAAACGATCCAAGATTTGTTACTAACATGGCACAGACCAGAAACATAGATTCATACTGTTTTAGAACAACACATGACAGAAAATATTTTGTGTCGACAGACTAGGTTATACCGAGCAGCAGAAGCTAAAGGATTTCTGCTGTAACATCTTCTTTTTGGGATGTGTTTTAAGAAAATCTGGATTATATTATAGACCAATGCCCAAACTGGGAGAACCAACCTTAAAATAGTTTATTTGTTAATGTTTACAATGTAGATTAGCACGTTCACAGCGCTGTGACACTTCTCAGTATGAGACCACCTTTGAAAACTGTCTGGAGGGGCGAATCTACCTCAACATCGGTGGGATTATCCTGCAGTGTGGACATAAAGAAACCACTGTTATCACTCAAACATACAGCTGCTAAAGCTAACATTACTCAGTCAGACCTGCTCGTGTTGGCTTATAAAGAACACATGTCTCTCC
The DNA here is from genome assembly GCA_021613375.1 of Megaleporinus macrocephalus. Taxonomy (NCBI): domain Eukaryota; kingdom Metazoa; phylum Chordata; class Actinopteri; order Characiformes; family Anostomidae; genus Megaleporinus; species Megaleporinus macrocephalus. Next base: position 4,552,866 of record CM038722.1, on the reverse strand, counting down.
TTTTTCAGGCGAAAATAGAAACTCGGCATAAAAACTGTATGTAGAACAGCTCTTTACCTTCCACCGTCTGATAATCTGAGCTCCGGAGTTTATGCTGAACTACAGATTCTGGTTTTCTCTCTTGGATCAAAGCGGAATCGTCTGCTTCTCCACTTTATTAGAGTTGGACAACCGCACTTAGAGAATTAGCGCCCTCTGCTGGACGGCAGGGAAGCTTTACAATGGAACCAAGTGATGCTGGAGAATGTGAGGGCGTGGTCGTATTGCGACTAACCCCAGATTGGGTAGTACATATGGGGATGCCCGCTGATTGGACAGTCAATGCCTTTTATTTTTGTCCACGCATCAACTCTTCAAACATAATAAGGAGGAAAAGAAACTTAAACGATTAAAAGAAGGGTGAAAAACATTTTATCTACAAGCATATCCATTTCATAACACATTCATCAATGTACATGCTAAATTGTTATAAGAAGTGTGTAAAGCAACAATTTGGTGTTGAAATTAAGCACAAAAGGTGAAAATGATACGACGATTATCGCTACATTTACAATTGTGGATTAAAACTTGGAGTGGAGATGACAATATTAATGAAAAAAAAACATTGTTACTTGAATGATCAAAAATACAACGTTATCTTTCATTATTAAAAGACTGCTACAAATAAATAGTAGAAAGGAAGATTCTTAACAGGTTTGCAGGAAAAAATAAATGCTTAATAGTTTTACGTGAACTTTTTACAAGTTTTACAGTCCAGTAGGGGGCGCTAATTCTCTACATGTGGTTCTCCAACTCCAGCCTGAACTTCTTAGGGCTGGAAGAGGCTGCAGCAGACCATTGTTTTGGGTGCTGAGAGGGGATTTAACTTGAACTGCCATGCTGACTAAATGACTTACTGGATATTAGATATAGACTATTAGATTAGATTGCAAATATGTATTAAAATAAAAGATGGTGACTGAAAGACACTACAGCAGTTTTCTTTCTTTCACAGTTGTTTTAAAAAAAGCTGCAAAGGCCACATAAACACCAGACTGGAGCCATATGGCAGCTAAAAGTGAATCAGGGATTGTAAATAGTCCATGTTGTAGTTGTTCCAGAGTTGGCCGCTATAATTGCCAGCCTTATTTAAAACTATTGGGTTCAGACAATTTACCACCGGTCTTCATATTTCCCAAAATTTCAAAGCTTTTAAATAATTCATAACTCACACATGTAGCTTTTAATTCACCAGCTTTTTATTTGATTTTCCTGTTCGACCTTAAATGGTGCTGCAGTTACATGAAGGTGACTTAAACACAGAATGAATTTAATACAAGAAGCTGGCAAACACAAAGCTAACATCAGCATACCTATATAAATACATGAATTTACCTCAAATGTAAATCAAGGAACACCTTAATCTTGGAGAACTCCAAAGGGAATTTGAATTTTTTGCTTTGAGTGAGCAAGGACATTGCAACTGGGTTCGCTCAATATATTTTAGCCTTGAATCTTTTCACAGCTTACGTTACACAGCTTGGCTGCTACTTACAAGAACCGCAGATCTCTTCCCCTGTACTAGGTTTGAGAAACCTAGTGTGAAGTAGAGTAAAATATGCAGAGCAAAGCAACATCTTTGATTTAAAGTTGTCCAGGATCTTCTCAGAGATGTGAGCATTAAAGATAACTTTCTGTTTGCCATATTCTTTTGTGAATTGAGAACCTGAGCAAGCTGTAGTATCAAAGGTGGAATGGAACATTCACTTAAGGAGCTGGTGAATAGAGATCAACTGTGACATTCATAATTCCTTGAAAAGGATATGAAACATCTCCTTCACCTCAGCCTCAAAAGTACATTTCTATGTAGTCTGCCAGCGCTCGTACAAGCTGTAGCATTTAAGGTGGAATGGAACATTTGATTTAGAAGCTGGTGAACTTAAATAAGCATAGTTTGAAGGTGAACTTTAACCATGGCTGCTGACAAGTGACTGAAAATGGCATGAAAAGTAGGAAAGGTAGACATATATCTGACCTGAGGATGCTCTCCTGCGTGTCAGCCTGAATGACTGGAACTACTACAGTAGAGCCGCCGTATCACTACCTCCTGAACTACAATATTTATGAAACATGTTTAAGCCAAGCTTCATTTTGTATTCTGTCTGATAATCTCTTTAGCTTTGTTGCTGTCTCTCTATCTGGGGTCGACCAAAGCCTCTCTTGAGCCTTGGTTCCTCTCAAGGTTTCTTCCTGTTATTAGAGAGTTCTTCCCGCCACGGTGGCCTCTGGCTTGCTCTAGGGGGCTTGGACTTGCATACCCTTTCTCACGTTTTGCTATGCATGGACTATTTTTTTACCATTTTTCTCTTTGATTCCTCTTTTTCATAAACTCCTTTTCTGTAAAGCTGCTTTGAGACAACGCTAGTTGTAAAAAGCGCTATATAAATAAATGTTGATTGATTGATTGATTGATTGATTGATATATATTCCTCCATTGTCATTGTTGGTGCTAGGCTGGAACATAGGCTGGTTTATGCAGATTTTTGACAGCATAATTATTGGGTGGAGTCAGGACTGTAACGTAACGGTATAGGAATTCGGAATTAAGTGCAATTTGTATTTGAAAGAGAAACAACAGGACTCTAGGTCTCTATATTCAAGTGTGATGTAAATACAGTTTTCCATTCTATGGTCCATATAGTAGCTGAACAATGTCCTGACACCAGAAGTCCTCAACAGCAATGGTCATTGCTGAATGTGACACAACCAGTTATTAGGTTTAAGGGGGAAGTGATCGTTTAAAAGCAGCATTTTGTGTTTTTCATGTTTGTCGTAAGAAAAAAAATTGGGATGATCTGAAAAATTTAAATTAGCAAAAATGGAAGAAATCGAGTGTGTGGCAACACTGCTATGTTTCAAGTATTTGTTGAATTTATATTCTTGGCTCCCCTTTTCCTCTTGCATTTTATAAACTTAAATTTCCATTGAAAAGGTTTTTTGAAATGACATTGCAATAACGATACTGAAATGATATATTGTGTATCCCTACTATGTGATGTTAATGCGTAGAGGTTATGTGAACTCTGGAACAGTTCAATTGTGGACTGTGGTTTAGAGTGTGTGTTTTTCCAGGATTGGCTCCTGATTCATAAACCCCTGATTCCGAAAAGCCTGCGCTAGCAGTTTATAGAGCACACTTCCCTCTTGGCAAAAGAACAGTTCTCCTCTCTTGCACTTTGACTGCTGTGCAAGTTCTAAATAAAGCTGTGAACGGGCGTGCACTTACACTCAGGAAGCACTTTATCAAAAACACTTTCTTGCATGTACACTCATTACCCACAGTTGTAGATCTATTAATTACAGACTGTAGTGCATTTCATTCTCTGTATACATTGTTCTTCAATGGCCAGGAGCCCAACAGGACCACCACAGAAGAGGTACTATTAGGGAGGTGGGTTATTCTCAGCACTACAGAGACACTGACGTGGTGGTGGTGGTGTGTTTTAGTGTGTGTTGTGCTGGTGACAGTGGTTTAGACACAGCAGTGCTGATGGAGTGTTAAAACATTGTGTCCACTCACTGTCCACTCTATTAGACACTCCTGCCTGCTTGATCCACCCAGAGACAATAGCTCATCTGTTGCTGCATAGTTTATGCTAGCCATTAAATATCTGTGAATGAGAGCGAGAAAGACACAAAGACAAAGATAGACATATAAATAGAAAGATCGATAGATAGAGAGAGAGAGAGAGAAAGGAAAAGCACAGCCTACAAAAGTCTCTGTATGTAATGCTTTCACACTTCTCACCACTAGATGGCGAAATTCAGTAGATGATGACGCACTTCGCACAAACAAGAACGCAACAAAATCGAAAGTAATTCAAAGCTGTCGACAGCAGCAAAGGAGGGAACACCACAGACACCAGTACGTTGGATTTTATTGCAGTAAGTTCATTAAGCCTGTTAAATTGTCATATTATTGTTTTTATATATTTTGGTTCTTTGAGTCAACTCGGCAGTTTAACCTTTTAAGCTCAGTTACGCGAGATGACTGATGCTGAAACTACACACGACACACGAAGAGCATAACGACTGTATTTATGTCCATATAAACGATAAATATGCATATGGGAATGTTGCGCGCATATATAGCCTCAAAACTAAGATTATGTACGACAGGATTTTTGAACTCACTGGTAATCTGGTTGCAGCCTCAGATTAACAGAAATGAACGGGTTATTTTTTCTTACTTTTCTGTGAACTGTGGAAAAATGTGCGTTATTGTTATTATTATAAGGGCAGGATAGATGAGGGTAGTTAAACGGGACCCAAAACAACATCACAACAATGACGAACTTGCTTCCTGCTGGGCAACGCTGGGAGCCCAGCACGGATACGATGGGATTTTCCAGATATTTCATGTTACTCAACTGTTTCACTGTTTCTGTTTCATAATTTTTTTAATTCTCAGAAATTGAAACCACTATGTACACATGGTTTACTTTTCTTATTAGAAATCTAGTCCACTGAATCTATATTGTGCAATTTAGTCGTTAAAGTCTTTAATTTTGTCCTTCCAAAGCAATAACCCTGACTTACTGTGTGTAATTACCATTGCCTAATTACGAATTACATTAAAAACAACAACTATAATATCTTTGAAGTAAATAGAATTATCTTATATTATTCAATGCTAAGGTGGAAAAATGTGTAGGTCTACTGTTAATATGATTTTGAGAAAGTAGAAATAGGACAATATGCACATACTGTAAGTACAGATTACCAGTGTTGGGGAAGTATAGCCACGCTGCTCTCCTAGTAACGTGGATAGTTACAATACAAACTAATGATCAACAATAGCTTGTGAATTAGGTGGACAGACTTTATCATAGATCATGAAGTAACATCATCCATGTGAGAAATGGACACTGTTGCTTGCATGGTGTATGTATGGTTGTTTCATCATTCTGGTAGGCTCCTATAGATCATTGTCTGTATTAATGATAGCTTACTTAAAATTAGTGGGTATCCTCTGAAATCCTCTGAAAGCATTGGGAATGAAAAATGCAGGCTATTTGCTATTTTATTATCAATGCGAAACAAGGGAAAGTTTTGCCACTGTACATCACCACGTGTGGAGCAAATAAGAAAGGTTACTGGAAAAGAGATATTGTTTGGAAGATGGACTCATCATAAAAGAGGTTAAACTAGTAACTTTATGACGTTTAGCGGACTACTTCCTTTTATACACTTCCTTATTACAGTCATATGCCAAAGTTTTGGAAACCCTGGTCATTCCAGGTATTTTATATTTGTTGAAGTGAAAATAAGCCATTAAAAATGTGTTTGATATGTTGAAACTGTGCTTTAAAATGTGTAGAGACATGCTACATTTAAACTTAGAGTTCATGCAAAAGCGAAATATTAATCAATATGATATCAAAACCCATAAGCTTCAGTTGTGGCCTAGTATACAAAATAAATGAACAATTTTTGCACATGTTTATGTGGAGAGCTGTTTTATATCCAAATAACCCAACCCAACAGAGTTTGGTACAAGTTAACGGACTACAGTAATGCAGTAGATATGTCTGCAAACAAGGTGAATAGTTTAATAGCAGTGGTTATGATTGATTGCAAGTGCAAAGGTGGTTCTATTAGGGAAAGTCCAATACTCAAAATCCAGATAAGCAGGAGTCAAAACACAGGCAGGTATCGTCAATGGTAGGTCAAAGTTCAAAACAAAGGAAAATTCAACTCAAAGTAACGTTGATCATAATTAACACACAGGGATTTCACAACCACTAAACAAAACAAATGTGTGCTGGTGAGCAGATCCAGGAAGAAGTCTCCCCTGAGGGGGGGGTGCTTGACAACAGTAACCTCAGAAACATGCATACAGCGACATGTAGTCACTTGCATAACAAAACCTTATATCCCTAAATTGGTTAGAGTATGGGTGATAGAAAATAAATGTAACATAATTAGATTAGATGTAATTTTTGCTTAGGCATATTGGACCATTTCTGTTGGTCCATTAATGATAACATCTGAACACATATATAGTTTATAAGGGCAGATGTTGATTTGGTTTTGTTTGGACAGTGATGATGCATAACCCATGTAGGTATAAAAGGGGTTATACTACTGGTTAGGTTATCCAAACACATAATCTTTAATGGCCATCCATGGCTTGAAGTCTGCATGTGGTTATGTAGTTTTATCCATTCGTTTGACTCATACTGTGAACACTCACAGTGAATCCAATAATGTAATTTTAGGTTCAAATACATTTCATTCTACTATGTATGACATGGTATAATATGCATATTATAAGTAAGTATACTACAATACACTACTATGACATATACTACTGTAATACTAGTATACTAAAATGCTTGTATACTAATTTTATGCTTAAAATTTATTCATGTGATATACAAAACACCAGTAAACTCTAAAGTACTACGAATTCATAGTTCCTCTTATTTTCATTCATCATAGTTACTATTACTTATTAACTATTTTGTTAAAATTGTTTAGTTTATTACTTAATCGTAGTTACTATATAAATTAATCTGGCTGTTTATTTTGTAAATGCACTTCATCCACTATTATCAGTTTCGGGAACAAGCATTTCCTTTTTATGCCAGTTCATTAGTAACAAAGCATAATGCATAATTAGTTACAAATAATTACTATATTAGGTCATTGTTTGTGTATAGTTACTGTATTACTAAGAACCAAATGTAGAGTCCTGAATACAGATGTTTAAATTGGATGGATATTTCAAAGATGTTTTTATATATATTTTATAACTATATTTTAATTTCTGAATGCAAGCTAGTCCATTTGACCAGTCCCAAGATATCCTTTATTCTCTTAGCCCTCCACTCAATACTTCACATCCACCACTACTGTGGACAAGCTTTGCAGGATGCCATCACTTCAGACACAGACAAAGTAGAATTTGTTCTGGAATATGAAAAAATTGTGTTAACACATTAACTGCACCATTATCATCAGTGGTCCATGAATTTGGTACTTAACAACACTATATCATCAAAATAAAGCTAACACCTAAAGGTCCACATTTTTAAAGGTCAGGTACAGCACATTACCAAAAAAGGTACAATAGATTTATAGGGATACATAGACTACATAGAACAGTGAATAGAACTAACAGTGTAAAACAAGTGCAGAATATACAATAAATAGAACACAATATAAATACACAACACATTAAGTATTGGACAGTAAAACAAAAACATGTATGACTGGGAAAATTAGCATTTAGCAGCATTTAGAGAGCAGTGACATTGTCAACTATAAACTCCACATAAAATATGGTTGTCATAGCAGATTCAAGTAGTTAAGAATTAAAATGCAGGTGTACATTCGTAATAAAGGGGTATGTGAGCAGTGTATGGTGGGTGCTAGCGATGGTCTAGCATAGTCCAAGTCTATGTTGGGTTGTGTCATTGTGTTCAGTAATCTGACTGCCTTGGCGGAAAAAACTGTTGTCTAGTCTAGTGGTGGTGGTGGTGGAACCGATACTCAGGTCCATATGGTAGGAGGGTGAAGAATCCATAAGAGGCATTAGAGGGGTTGGCCCAGCGTTTGTGGTTGGAGGTGTCAATGGTGGGTAAAAACACCTCAATCATCTTCTTTGCTTCTAACCTGTAGGGTCCTGCAGCAGACGGCGAGACAGCTTGTCAGGACACTCTCTACATCAATCCTCTGTAGAATGTAGTGACGATTGGGCATGGGAGGATAGCAGGGGACTGATCACATAGTCCTGGGGAGCACCTGTTTTCAGTGCGGTTGTTAGAAGATCTGCAAACCGGTTTTAGCATCCATTGCCCAACTAGAAATTGTCAGAGCTAGCAGCCTTCTGAGGGTTTATTCTGGAAAGAGTAGTCCTAACAACTTCTGTCGACAGACTTAAGTATTTCCTTGTGGGATGAGTTGTGTTTCTTCTGGTTGGTTCTTGTATGCTCCAAATGAAGCATAGATGTTGTTCAGAACTCCTGGAAACAAGGCCTCACCTTGTCACTTTACTGAGTGATGTCCTGAATGCCATGTTTCTCTAGTGTCTAGAAAGTGTCCATGGATTCTCGGTGCATGGTTGCGCTTTGCCTCTCTGACAGCCAGCGATAGGTTGGCCCTTGCTATGCTGAGAGCCACCTTGTTGACCTAAAGGCAGTATGTTTGGTGATGGCCTTAAAGAAGGTCACATGATCTTGTGCACTTGCTAATATAGCCAACCCAAAAGTCTTCTAAAGACATTGAACCATGTATTAGCTACTTTACGTTCCACTATATGCGCACAAAATAGTTTGAATGTGCTGAGACCATGCTTTCATCCTGTTTCAGAACTGGCTTTGCACGTTTGACAAAAGATTTGCATGCTGAAACTAAAATGACTAAAAAGAGATATGGTGAGCAACCGTGGTGGGGGCGGGGCTCAGCCCTGCGTGAACTGTGGATATTGTTGTAACCAACGTTCAGTGTGTTTACTCCACAAGTTTAATAGCCTTAACAACAATTAGAATGTACACAGTGACAGTGAGCACAGAGGTAAACTCTCTGGGGAGATAAAATTTCTGGATCTATTCATTGGTACTATAAACACACAAGCCATCACAGTAAGTCCTACCAGACAGCGCTGTTACCCGCAAACACCATGGGACAGATTTATCGGTTTAATGATCTGTGAATACTTATCAAAAATGTATCCTGGATAAGCCCCCAAACCCTCCCCGAGTGTGGGGACAGTAACATGTGGTTTGGTGGGAGGAAGTAGCTAACTAATGAAGTAACCAGCAAGTTACAATAAGCATGTATTTATTATAAACACAGGCACGAAGACACATAAGGCCTTATCAAGACACAAATGAATGTTGATAATCACTTGTAGACAAAAAACTAGGTCTAGATCTAGAACTAAACCAGCATTAAAGACAATGCAGTAATTTCATGTATCAAAATGTCCTCTTTAATATACTGATATAAAAATGTAAATACAGTATTCTACTCACTGGCTTGACATAATGTTAATATCTGTCAGTGATGGGACGCTACGTAGTAACACCATACCACCACTCCAGCGCTTTACTTTAGCTAAGTCTTTTATAACATAACATTTATAACATATTTGACTTGCAGGATTAGATAAAGTTTCATCATTTTGCACTTCAAAACATAACAAATTCAGTGTAAATGTGTGCAAAAAAGTAACCAAACATGTAACCGAGCGTTTACTAATAAGCAAAGCAACATAAACACAACCAAGCGAGTGAGCCAAGAGGCTGTTGTCCAAGTGCCACCACTCAGCTTTTGATCTCTGAAATCCTGCGTCCCTCTCTTGGTTCTCATTTAATGAGGAATTGGAGTGACATCCAATTTTAGGTCAAAAGATAAGCAAAAGAGAGCAGAAAAGAGAGTAGAGTGTGCAAGAGAGAGAGAAAGAAAAACTTTTATTTAAAAACTAACAGACATTAAATATGAGAAGTAAAAGACATGCTTACCAGATTTTATATACTAATTTTATTTCATGCTGATTTATTAATGCTGTTTCTTTTAGTTTCAACAAAATGTCTTACTGTGTTGCTTTAATACTCCAATAATACAAATACAGCTATTGCCTATGAGACTACTGTAAAAATATGTTTTTGTTTTATTATGATTTGACAACATGCTTAATTGCCTACAATTCTTTAAGCAAATACTCTTTCATAGGTCTTTCAGAGTCCTCGTCATATGTGTCCTGGATGAAACAGTCGCAAAGATCAAACATCTTTAGTGACCATCAGCTATGTTTGCTTGAAGACTAACAGCTTCATGATGGAGTTTAGTAACTCCAGCAGTGGGGAAGGAAACGTTGACCCACAGTAAGTAGCTTTATATTCTCACTAAGTAGAAGCATTTTTATGTCACTTATGCAGAAGCTAATTGTGTAGTGGTAAAATATTGCAAAGACCTGGATTTTAGTCCGTGTGCACTGGTAACAGTTAAAAGAGTAAAATGGTTGATGGGTAAATCAGGATATGAGTTTAACCTAAGGAATGTACACATAAAACTACTATAGTAAACATTATACACAAATATGGCCTGAAATACCTGACATAAGACACCAAAATACATGTGATGCTGTGAATAATACTTCTGGATAATATCTTCAGACTGCCTACAAAGACAACAGTTTCTTCAGGGTCCAGCTGTGTGTCAATGAAAAGTGACTGGTCCATGGAGGAGCGTCCTAAGTTCAGCGGTGGAGCCGTGCCTTCCGAACTAAAGTGAGTGATTTACCTTTATCATTAGTTGAAATTACCTTATTAAGATACAGAAATACATACAACTACTAGGGTAAACATTGTAAACACGAATGTCACCTTATAAAGGCACTGAAATACATGTGATTACTTTAATAATATTTTTGGTTAATATCCTCAGATTGCATACTGGGAGGGCAGTTTCTCCAGAACCGAGCGGTGTGTCCATGAAAAGTGACTGGTCCATGGAGGAGCGTCCTAAGTTTAGCGGTGGAGCTGTGCCTTCCGAACCAAAGTGGGTTATTTACCTTTATCATTAGTTGAAATTACCTTATTAAGATACAGAAATACATACAACTACTAGGGTAAACATTGTAAACACGAATGTCACCTTATAAAGGCACTGAAATACATGTGATTACTTTAATAATATTTTTGGTTAATATCCTCAGATTGCATACTGGGAGGGCAGTTTCTCCAGAACCGAGCGGTGTGTCCATGAAAAGTGACTGGTCCATGGAGGAGCGTCCTAAGTTTAGCGGTGGAGCTGTGCCTTCCGAACCAAAGTGAGTGATTTCCCTTTATCTCTAGTCTACTTGTTTTCCTAACCTAGTACAGTAAATCAGCAGCTGCGGGTGGAGCATAGCATGTATCATGTGCCTCTATTACTCTGATAGAAGGGAATTCCAGCATGTGTGGTTTTTTAAATTTTACCATTTATGTCTGATATTAAAGCCATTTTTAGAATATTACTTGGTCATGGAGACATGGTCAGGATAAATATACGAACTAGCATGTGGTTAGACATGGCTACAAAAAGCTATTAAGGGATATTTGGAAATGATTTGATGTCACTGAGTGTGGTGTACCAATACAATTTCTGATGTGACTTGGAGATTGAAAGACACTTGGACTGTCTCTGAACAGTTGTATGAAACTTCATGTCCTATTTTCCTTGTGTTTACCTGATTTAGTAGCCATGTGTGTCTACATGCTAGTCCTCCTGTGTTATCAGCAGAGTACTAAAAATAAAGAGACATGGAAGAGCAGGGTAAGAAAGTGAATCAGGATGTTAGTTTGAAGATGTATGACGTACACATAAAACTATTATTTTAATTAACTATTATATTAAACATTGTAAACACAAATGTTACCATATAAACAAACTAAAATACATGTGATTACTTGAATAATATGTCTGGGTAATATCCTCAGATTGCATACTGGGAAGGCAGTTACTCCAGAGCCCAGCTGTGTGTCCCTAAAGAGTGACTGGTCCATGGAGGAGCGTCCTAAGTTCAGCGGTGAAGCCGTGCCTTCCGAACCAAAGTGAGTGATTTACCTTTATCACTAGTTAAAAATTACTATATTAAGATACAGAAATACATACAACTACTATAATAAACATTGTAAACACCAGTGTTACCTTATAAAGGCACTGAAATACATGTGATTACTTGAATAATATTTTTGGTTAATATCCTCAGATTGCATACTGGGAGAGTAGTTTCTCCAGAGCACAGCTGTGTGTCCGTGAAGAGTGACTGGTCCATGGAGGAGCGTCCTAAGTTCAGCGGAGGAGCTGTGCCTTCCCAACCAAAGTGAGTGATAACATATATATTGTTATATCCACTTTGCACAATGTCCTTGTTCCACTGACAGTAAAACTGTTCCAAAACATGGTGTTACCACCACCATGCTAAACAACTAGTACAGTGTTCTTGGGGTTGAATGCCTCACCTTTACTTCTCCAAACATACCTTTGTTATTGTGGTGAAAAAAAAAACTTAATCTTTGTCTCATCTGATCACAAAACTCTCCTCCAAAAGGCATTTTATTGTCTATGTAGTCAGCTTTAAACTTTAAGTTGAGCTTAAAAACATTATAAACACAAATGTCACCATATAACGACCCTGACATACATTTGATGACTTGAATAACATTTGTAATATCTCCAGACTGCCTACAGAGAGTGCAAATTCTTCAGCGGCCAGCTGTGTGAGTGACAGGTCCATGGAGGAGGGTTCTAAATTGACCAGCAAAGCCCTGGCTTCGGACTTAGACTGAGTTATTTCACTTTATCACTAGTTTACATGGTTCTATCTGTTTATCCATTACTTATTAGTGTTACACTGATACCTAGTAAATCATCTCTGACCACATCGAGCATAGGCACTTAAAATATTACCTGTTCATCTGCCAAGTAAATAAAAAAAAATATATAACATATCTCCATCAGAGAAGACCCAACTTAAAGCTTGTTTGTGGATATGGATGTAAGAGTTGTTCAGCCTAACACCATTCTAGTAAGGCCAGAATATATTCACTTATTGCATTAACAATGTTTAGAGATCAAAAATTGTTACAACGCGCTTTATATGGAAATTTGGAAATTTATTAGTGTTGCAAACAAACCAGTAATAGAATGTGTATAACAATAAATTACCTGCTGTGATTCAGTCACTGAAACAAACTGCAGTTGAGTTCCATAGAACCTATAAAATGGTCCAATGTCAGAGAAAATGATAGTGAGTAAAATAATACAAATTTTAACACAAAATGTAATAAAAAAGACTGCAATAATGTGCCAATCATTCATAATTTAATAAAGGTCACACAGGACACTTTTCTACTTCTATTCAGTCCATCTTAAATAAGCTGGGGTCCAAAGAAGGTTGCAACATTTTTAGAAAATATATATTTGGTTTTTCGCTGATGGAGCAATGACACTATAATTTGTTGTCTGTTTTTAATGCAGTGCCATCTGAGGTCCAGAAGAACATGATTATGCATTACTGATTTGGGGTCTTGTCCCTTGCATACAGAGATTTATCTGGATTCTCTAAATCTTTTAATGATGTTGTGTAGGGTAGATGATGAAATCCACAAGTAGAAAACCAGAAGCAGAGAACAGAGAGTCTAGACAGTAAGGAAAATGCAGAACACAGAGCAGGGTTGGGAACAAAACACAACTACCACATAAACGACCAGCGACAGAGACTGAACAAGAAACTACACAAAATATTGGACTGGACAATGACTGGACAAGAAACCAGACAGAGGACTGGAGAGGCAACTGGACAGAGCCAAGAGCTAGACAGGGCATAGGACAGGACACTGGACAAATGACAAAATAAGGGACTAGAGTGGTGAAAGGAAAGATAAAAACTAAGGACAGAAGACAAGACAGGGAACTGGACAGGACCCTCGGACTGGTGACTGGATGCTTACAGGGACTGACAATGGAGATGTATAATTAGTGTACATAGCAGCCATTTACTAATTTATCAGAAAGGCCACATTGGCTCCATAAGGCATGGAACCCAAATGATTGCTGCTTCAATGTGGATTGTAAAGACCTGCATTGCTCTTGAAATAGTTATATTTACAATTCACATAAATCATATTATTGTGCATCAGTTTCAGATATTATTTATGGCAACTGATAGTTTTGGTTACAAATCAAATTATTACATAGATCTGTAAGGTTGATTAGGGTTGAACACTTGGAGAAGTGTCGGTCCTTTGAATAAAACCTAAAATTAAAATAGATTACTTTTTTTTCTTTCAGGGACATTATGAGCTGCTTGTCATGGCCTTTTGTAAAGTGATTGTTTTTTGTTTGATGTGTTTAATCTCCAGTAGGCAGACTGCCACAGCAGCAGCACTTCAGAGCTCCGCACAATGTATGGAGTCTAATAAGCAGGACCAACCAATGGATGATGTACTGCACAGTGTTTTAGAAAAACACAAAACTAGCATGAAGAACAAGTATGAGAGTTTATTTGAGGTAATCAGAACACAAGAGAATAAAACCCTCCTAAACAGGATTTACACACAGCTCTACATTATAGAAGGAGAAAGTGAAGGAGTGAATGAGGAACATGAGGTTTTGTGGATGGAGAAAAAACCCAGGAAACATGTAAATGACATTGTCATCAACTGCTTAGATATCTTTAAGCCCGTGGAAGATACTGAGAAGGAAAGTGAACAAAATTACATGGGTGATGATGTCCAACCAAATGAAGACAAAGGACCAAAGGTGCAAAATCTCAGATGTGTGCTGACCAAAGGCATTGCAGGAATTGGAAAAACTGTCTCTGTGCAGAAGTTCATTCTGGACTGGGCTGAAGGAGAAGCCAACAAAGATATAGATTTAATGTTTGTGCTCCCATTTAGAGAGCTAAATCTCATTAAAGACCATGAGTGTAGTCTTTATAAACTTCTGTGTGACTTCCATCCTGAGATTAAAGACCTGGACCCAAAAACATGTGATGTACGCAAAGTCGTGTTTATTTTTGATGGACTAGATGAAAGCAGAATTCCACTAAGCTTTTCAGAGTGTGAGAAAATATGTGACATAACCACAACGTCATCAGTGGACATATTAATGACAAACCTCATTAAAGGAGAGCTGCTTCCTTCTGCCCACATCTGGATAACCTCCCGACCAGCAGCAGCCTATCAGATCCCTCTTCAGTTCATTAGCCGTGTGACAGAAATTCAGGGATTCAATGATCCACAGAAAGATGAGTACTTCAGAAAGAGAATCAGTGACCAAGACCAAGCCAACTCTGTCATCTCACACGTTAAGTCAGCAAGGAGTCTCTACATCATGTGCCACATACCAGTCTTCTGTTGGATCTCAGCCACGGTGCTTCAGCGAATCATGAAACAAAGTAGTATAGAAATCCCCAAAACCCTGACTGAAATGTACTCACACTTTCTGCTCACTCAGACCACCATAAAAAAGCAGAAGTATGGTGAAAGTGATGAAAATATGATGGGAAAACTGATGACACTGTTCAGAAGAGTTGTGGGTACAAAGCTACGGTCTGAAAGAAAGATGTTTCTGAAACTGTCGGAACTGGCCTTTAAACAACTGATGAAGGGCAATGTGATGTTTTATGAAGAGGACTTAAGAGAGTGTGACATTGATGTCGATGAGGCCACAGTGTACTCTGGGATTTGCACTGAGATCTTTAGGGAGGAATCTGTGCTTTATCAGAGGAAGGTCTACTGCTTTGTGCATCTGAGCTTTCAGGAATTCCTGGCTGCTTTCTATGTGTTTCACTGCTATGTGAACACAAACATGGAGGAATTGGAGGTTTTTAAGCCATCCAACACAAACTGGCCTTCGAATTTTCCACTGTGTGACTTACTAAAAGAAGCAATAGACAAAGCTTTAGAGAGTCAGAATGGACATCTGGATCTTTTCCTCCGTTTTCTGCTGGGCATCTCACTGGAGTCCAATCAAAGACTCCTACAAGACCTTCTACCACAAACACACAACACCCAAGAGAGCATCAGCAAAACAGTGAAATACATTAAACGCCTAATACAAACAAAAGACCTTCCTACTGACAGATCCATCAACCTGTTCCTCAGCCTGATTGAAATGAATGACCTGTCACTCTCCAGTGAGATTCAAGAGTATCTAAGGTCAGAAAAACGCTCAGAAAGGAAACTCTCTCCTGGACATTGTTCAGCACTTGCATGCGGAATTCTTCTTACAGAGAAAGTGCTGGATGAGTTGGACATAAAGAAATACAATACTTCAGAGGAGGGTTACAGGAGACTGATCCCAGCTGTGAGCAACTGCAGAAAGGCTGTGTAAGTTCAAAATGTACATGAATATAATTTTTTAGCTATATATAACTATTATTATTATTATTATTATCATTATTATTATTGGTATATTTTTGGCGACATGGTTGTGTGGTCAGCACAGTGGTGTAGCACTGTCGCCTCACAGCAAGATGATCCGAGTTGGATTTCCAGTCCAGGTCCAGCATTACTTTAAATCTATATCTTCTACATTTTTAAAAAGTGTTTAATCTATTTAATAAAGTAAATAAAGGATTATATTCTAAATCGCAACATTGTTAAACAAAAGTAAAAAAATATTAATTAGTGAATTACTTAAAAAAAGAAAAAAATACACTCTGCTTGTGAAAATCTTGAAACACATTTGTGGTGTTGTTTAACTTCTAAATATTGTCCATATTGATTGACTTTTAGCATGTACTATACTAGCCTGATTGTAGCACTGTGAATTACAACCCTTTCACAAATTACTCTAAACCTCAAAACTGACATACAACAGGGGGCAGAATATCCAAAATTCTCTTGGTCATTTGGAGAAAAATCTTAAAGACTATTATAGCAATCTAGGTGTTATTTTTATTCCTATTCTTAAATTGTATTAAATTGCATGCCTTGAAACTTTTTAAGTCCTGTTTTTTTTGTTTAAGAAACATGACTAAGGTGAGAAGAGATTTGTTTTTTAAAGATACTTAAAAGATATTCATGCTTATATATCACCATGCCTGGATTACAGCAGTGTAACAGTATGAGAGATAAGGCTTGCTTTCTGAGGTGTCTATATACAGCAGCCCATCCCCTAAGTGGGAAAACACAAAAAGCACATCACTCCAATGTTGGTTTCTCTGTTTAGCCTTCCAATAAAATGTAACATTTTTTTAAATTATTGTACTCAAATATAACCTATTGCATTACACATTTTGAGCTGTTGTCCCATATTATAATATAAAGATACTACAAATATAAATTTAGAGCCTTCTAGCTGTTCCAAAAAAGTTACATTTATCACAGGTTCAGTCTGTTAAAATACTTTTTATTAATTTTCTCTTAGTGGTTTCATCATTTGAATGGCATTGATGAATTGTAAAAAATGTTTGTGCAAGTGTTGTATTAGCACTCATTATTCTAATTATGTTTTGCTCTATGTATTTTAAATTATGTAAATTGTATAAAAGTGTTAACAAATACAAACACACTTAATTGCTTAGTTACAGAAAAATAACATTGTGCAATGCATTTGAATTCCGATTTTGTGGATTAGGGTTGCAATCAAAATTCTATGGCTGGTTAACCTTATGAGTTTTCCATTGTTCCATTAACTGCAGTACTACTTAAATGGCTTATAATTATCTTTATGTCTAACCTTTTACAAATATACGTTACATCACTGGTGGATATTGTCATTTTGACATTTTATTTAGTGTTCATTTACAGCATGATTATATCTCTGACAAACTCATATCACCAACTTTTTATTTGCAGGCTAGCTGGCTGTAATCTCACATCGAACCACTGTGAGGGTATCTTCTCTGCTCTGAAATCAGCAAACTCTTTGACGGAACTGGACTTAAGTAATAATGATCTGCAGGATTCAGGAGTGGAACTCCTTTCTGTTGGGCTGAAGAGTTTACATTGTAAACTGGAGATACTTAGGTCAGCTTTCTGTCAGTTTATTCCGTGTGCATGATGAGAGGATATCTAAAAAGACAGATACGTTTCTAATAATTTAAGGACCAATTTATTACAATATTTGCTTTGACAACTGGACAGTTTTGGTCATAGAGACCAACAAAAGAACAGCATTAGAAAACTTGAAAGTATTAGAGAATAGAGAAGATTGTCAGCAGTGAAGGACTGTGTTAGATCATGTAATGCTTTGCACTACAGTCAAATTGACCTTAATCTGCATGTATACTAAAATAGCCAAATAGCCAATGCAACTGTTGGAGAACTGGAGTGGTCTTCTGTAAGATAACAATGTAAATATACACAACTATGGTGGAGTCATGTTGCTCTAACAATATGACATGCGTTTATTCTTTTGCAGACTGGCTTCATGTAATCTCGGAGTAAAAACATGTGAAAATCTAGCATCTGTTTTAAAACTGGAAAACTCCTCCCTGAAAGAACTGGATCTCAGTAACAACAGACTGCAGGATTCAGGACTTGAGCCACTCTGTGCTGGACTAAGGAGTTCACACTGCAAATTGGAAGTACTCAGGTCAGTTTTCTGAGAATTGACTTTTGAATGATAAATGTTCTGATTCCAAGGTATGTGGACGTATGTCATTCAGTTCAGAATATAACTTACATTCCTCTGGTATTGATTAGGTGCATGTAAAAAGGCTATTTTTATAATCACTAAATTACAGTAGTAGTAGTTTACTTCTGAGTTACCTCTCAGACTCACACCATATAGTACTGAGAGACAACTGGCACTGTGTGCATCAACATCAACAAATTAACAATCTTTTAGTGATTTGAGTCACTCAATTTGTTACATTTGAACAGAATTCCTAATTTAATCTCTGGGATTTTCCACAATAAAATATTTAATCTAAGTCAAATTTATTTATTTTGTCTTTATAGACTGTCTTTGTGTAGTCTTGGGGAAAAGACGTGTGAAAATCTGGGATCAATTTTAGAAATGGAGAACTCAACCTTGAGAGAGCTGGATCTTAGTAACAATAAGCTGCAGGACTCAGGAATGGAGTTGCTCTCTTCTGGGCTGAAGAGTTCAAAATGTAAACTGGAAGTACTCAGGTGAATATTTTTGTGAGGAAAAAATATAGAAAATATAAAGTACAAATTTTACACTTTTACTCTTAATTAATATTGTGTAATACATGTGTCTATTTTGTTTAAACAATAAGACAAACTTGATTTAAGTATAACCTATTTCAGTATATGTGATAATAATATATGTTATGTCTATTCTTAATTTTCAGATTAGCTTTGTGTAATCTTGGGGTGAGGTCATGTGAAAATCTGGCATCAGTGTTAAAACAGGAAACCTCTTCTCTTAAAGAGGTGGACATCAGTAACAACGACGTGCAAGATTCAGGAGTGGAGCAGCTCTCTGCTGGACTAAAGAGTTCATGTTGTAAACTGGAGGCACTCAGGTCAGTTTTCTGTCAATTTAATCTTTAATGATACATTTTAAGCTGTAATATTCAGAAATATGTCTTATTGTGTTAAAAACTGGATGAGGTTGACAAACCACTAAAGAAATGTTTTCAAGTGTTTTTAAGCGTACTGAGTTTAGCTGTATAACAAGAGGTGGAAATATAGTTTAGAGGCATAATAACAGAAAGAGTCCTTCCATGTTCCTCCATTGTACAGAAAGAAGGCCAGCATTTGCAGCTCTAAGCTGTGGTGGCCGAGTGGTTAAGGACTTGAAATCCAATGTTTCATATAGGGCTGCCCACCGCTCTTGGCACGTGTGCTCATTGCCCCCTAGTGTGTATATGTGGGTGTTTCACTGCACAGATGGGTTAAATGCGGAGGTCGAATTTCGCTGTGTGCAAACACAAGTAACAGAATAATTCTAAACTTAAATTGAATCTAAACAATACATTGTGCATATACTTTAAAAGTGGTGGTAATATGATAGGTAGTTTTTGCTTTTGTTAGGATTTGTGCGGCTGCTTTTTGTTGTAGAGAATGGATAGTTTATAGGAAGCCCAATAAGAAAAGCACTGCAGTAATCAACTCTGCTTGCAACAAATGCATGACTAAGCATCAATGCAAGTCTCTGAATGACCTTAAGCAACCAAGCCCAAGTCCTGACAATAACAACTGTCGAGAGACCTATAAATGTCAAGTCACAGAAACTTACCATCCAATCTGATAGAGAGATTCTGCCATAAAGAATGGAATAAATTGCGTGTGTGCAGAGCTTGTAAAGACGTATCCAAGCTGTACTTGCTGCCAGGTGGCTCTCTACAAAATACTACAAAGAAAGTTTGAATACTTTGTGAAAAAGAAATTTACGTTTTTGGTTTTTAATTAATTTTATTGATTACTAAATACATATAAAAATACTAAGCCCTCTAAAGCTATGTTTTCACTTTATTACTATGTGTGATTAAGAGTAGAATGATGTGTAAATTGGCAATTATATCCAATCAATATCTAATTCAGGGCTCAATAAAGAGTGCAAAAGTCAAGGGGTTTGAATCCTTCCTAAACCCAATGTATAAAGTGGATTAATTTGTTTGAAAGACATTTGAATTCACAGTAGGCCTATAGCTTAAAATATTATTTGCAACAACAAATAATACATTTGGTCTACATGTTCATATAGGTTTGAAAGAAATGCAGGAATTCTACTAAAAAAAAGATTCTACAAATATAATTTGAAACCTGAATTTGAAACGTGATTAAATGCTTCTAAGCTGTGACAAAAAAACACAGGTTCAATTATTTTTAAGCCCGTGAAAATGGAGAGACTGTGCAATAAGTGGCTAAGACGGCTTTGTTAAAACCCTCAAATTAAAGCTGCAATTCTACACTTCAATCACATCTTGACTCTTTTGATTTGAAATTCATTTTGGTTGTGTTGCAAAATAACAAAAACGGTGTCACTGTCAAAATACTTGTAGACTGTATTAAAAACTGGCCGCCCCACCTTCACCAGCAAGGACTTTAACCAAATGCTTTCTATAGCTTGAGATCAGCATTTCACATTACTGTGGAAGAAGTTTAGAATGACTGTTGCTCATGTTTTTGCCACACTATCTAAATGCAATTCAAGTTAAAACTGTTACTAGGCCACTCCAAAAATCCTTAATATTGTTTTATTTAAGCATTCAAGAGGTGGATGTGCTGCATAAGCTGACTGCACTTAAGCTTGCCACAAACTGATAAACAAACTTTCATCAGTTATGGAAATTTGTCAAGGCTCTGAAGCAGCAAAGCATTCCTGCACCAGTATTATTCCAAAAGTTTGAGGGTAATGAAGGTGTTTCGTGAGGCCTGCCTTATTTTAAAACATTCATTTAGGTTCTTTTCTGATCTCCTTGGTGCATTGTCACTGTGCACATACAGGAACTCACCACTGCTCCCACTATAGAAATGACTTTTCTAAATCTTCCATACTTTCTTTTGAACATGGCATGTTATGTGCTATTTTTGAGACCTAATTTCACCTAATCCTTCTATTTTCTCTTTGCAGATTGTCTGGTTGTATGATTACAGAGGAAGGCTGTTGTTTTCTGTCTTCAGCTTTGACTTCAAATCCCTCACACCTGAAAGAACTAGATCTGACCTACAACCACCCAGGACAGTCAGGCATGAAACTGCTCCTTGATACACTTGAGGATCCACACTGCACACTCCACACACTCAGGTATGCACAACTGCGTACGGATTTGCTACCAGAATTGTTCTAGATGGGGCACCAGGCGTGAGTGAGGAAGAGTGGAGTGGATCTTGCTCAAAGATCAATTAGAGAAACCTCCATCCAGTAAGCATAACAGCTAGGGCTCTATATGGAATTATAAGGTTGTGTCTAAGGTTATGAGCAGTTTTGCATTCTAAATAGCAAAACCGATATAGGGAACAAATCTCTTTCATACCTGAAAATTCCTCCTATCAAGTTTTTTAATTTGGTCAAATGCCAATTAACAGGCCAAATGCAGATAGAATCTTCTAATCCTAAGAACGGACTCTCAGCTTGGAATTTTAACCTTCTATCTTAATGTTGTATCAGATTGTCTACATGTATCATAGCATTAAATGTAAGGCTTTCCATGAGATGCATTTCATTATTTACTTATTTGTTTTGCAAGTACAAAGGTCATTGTTAAATATTTTGTCCAGTGTACAGGTCAGTTTAAGGTCAATTTAAGATTGGATGGTAGGCATTCTAAGACTTACAAAAATACAAATAATTATTGATTCATTAATATGATATGTCTATTACGACCCATGAGACAACTGTCCCTCCTCTACCTTATCACCAGCCTGCAAATAAATACACATTTAAACATTGTTATATTCATGTAAAAAATATTTACCACAGATCATTTACTACATTTAAAAGGCATGCAGTTAATTCTCTGTAGCTCAAAACAAACTGTTACACTATGTATACCAGTAATAAAAAACACACAAATGTAAGTAGAATGGTAACATTTACTAGCTACAGGCTACAGTAAAATCTACTGCTACAACCATTCCACAATCATTAACATTTTAATACTCAGATTAGAACAATCTGTTTTTCCAAAACCCAAACTTATTCTTTAGTGCTTGCTCCCTAATGTTAGCATTAGCTGCCATACATTAGGAAAATGGCATTAGATAGCAATGACAATAAATTCCTTAGTTAGATATAAAACAATTAAAAAGACTTAACTTGCCTGTCATTTTTACTGATCTATAAAATCCTAACTTGAGTAATTAGAGGTGGGACCTGATTGCTGGTTGGCTCACACATAGAACCCTACAGAGCAGAAGTCAGTTATAGATATAATTTATTTGTTTTCTAGTTGATAAGTTAAAACATGATGTATAAAACATATCACTTAATGTTAAGAAGTAGACCCTTATAATTCTAAGTGGTTGATATATGTATGCCAGAGATGGCTTTCACCGTCCTGACTAAAGTAACAATCTCTGATTTTAGTGATGCAGGGAAATTTTATACGAAAATCTATCACTGTACATTGCTGGTTATTAAAAGGCAGAAGCTTGGGCATTCAAAGGCATCTGAATAAATTTGAATAAAACCAGCTTAATGATGTATTTAGCTCATAGAACTCTATTACAGTCATCAATATGTGATAAAGGAAATTTATGAGGAAATTAATATCATTTTGTTTACAGTAATCTGAACAAAAATATGAGCTATTCATGACACAGTGAGACCCATGGCATAGAACTAGAGATTGAATACAGTGATAGTAAGAGTGACTACTCTCCTTATTCATAAATACACATACCATACAGACACGGAAAGGGACTCATTTTGCTGTGGGCTTTTTTGTGTAAGTCGGGGTGATTGGTGAAGTGTGTGTTTGTGATAGACAGAGAGAATATTTCTATGAATGTGTTCATATGAGTCTTCTTTTTCAGGATGGAACATGGAGGGAACATAAGAATGAAACCAGGACTAAAGAAATGTAAGTTCACACACACACACACACACACATACACTATAAACGTTGCGTCTTGATTTTTCTCCCTTAATCTCTCTTCTTTTGTTTTTTTTGTGCTGTGTGTCACTTCTTGTATATAGAGCTAGGCAATATGGAAATAAAATCTTAGCACAATGTTTTTTGTATCAGTTGATATCGATATATATATCACAATATAAATGATATCACTATTGCCTTTTTACTTTAAGTGAGAAGTGAAGATATCAAAATTTTGTTAAATTGTTTTTATTTACTATTAGAAGATAAACAAATGTACTATAGATCATTACACAAGTGCATTTCAAATAAATTATACACATTATATTTATATATATATCTTTGGTCAACCCCAAATAGATAAAAGTCGATTACAAAACTGCATTGATTAGCATAACGTGCATGGAAGCGTCGCAAGGAGGCCGCACCTACTGAAAGCATGGACTTATCTGGAGCGTGAGCTGCAGCTACAAACAATCGCTTGCATGCATCTAAAGTTGTGGGAGTGTTTCACACAGAAACGCAATAGTGTGGTGCTCTGCACAGTGGAGATGATCACAACAGTACAACTGCTATACACGAGCACTTGAAGCGCAAACATCCCGAAATGCTTTGTCAACGCAGCAGCAAGACAGCACCTGCTCATTTGTTTATCTTATCTTAGCAGATTATTTTAAAGTTATTAACACGTGTAACGTTTCTTTCAGTAGTGTCTCTTGAAAAAGTCACATTGCTTACCATTTCTTAAGCGTCCAGTGTAGATACTGAAGGCTGTTCTCGATACCGCGGGAGCCATGTATATATGCCAACATATATCTTTTTATTCATTTATAGATCATGTGCGTTTAACTCTAGTTCAGCCACTTGATTAGTTTGGGGCGGCGCTATTCTTACTCTTATAGGCTATTTGTGTTGTCTCTCAAAACATGGATGGAATTGAATTCTATCGACTACCTCTTATAGTTCTTTCGAGGAAATGTTATTTTGCGATAATTATTGTTATCGTTTTATCGCCCAGCCCTACTTGTATATCAATGTTTTTCTTGTAATGTCTCATCTTGTGTGTGCTGTTTTTTCCTCTAATCTTTTTGCTTGTGTGCAGATTCCTGTGAGCTGACGCTGGACCCAAACACGGCGCACAAACAGCTCTCTCTATGTGAAGGGAACCGCAAGGTGGTGGGGGTGAGAGAGCAGCAGTCGTATCCTGATCATCCCGAGAGATTCGATGTATATACGCAGGTGTTGTGTAGAGAGAGTGTAACTGGACGCTGTTACTGGGAGGCTGAGTGCAGTGGGCTGGGAGCTTCCATAGCTCTGACTTATAAATCAGTCAGCAGGAAAGGAGACAGCGCTGACTGTGTGTTTGGGCGCAATGAAAAGTCCTGGATCCTGTACTGCTCTACTAATAGTTACTCTGTCCTGCACAGTAAGAAAGAATTTGCCATCTCTGCTCCTCCCTCCAGCTCTAACCAAGTAGGAGTGTACGTGGACTGTCCAGCTGGCAGTCTGTCCTTCTACAGCATCTCCTCTGACACACGTACACTGACGCACTTACACACACTTTATTCCACATTTACCGGACCACTCTATGTAGGATTTAAGGTTGGCTCTGATTCATCAGTGTGTGTGTGTGAGATTGAATAGCCTCCTTTGTCTAAATAAGGTGTTGCAAAAAAGTACACAGTTTCAAAAAGTGTCTTGGTTTCAAGGTTAGTCATGGGTTACCACACAGTTGGGTTTTTTTGCAACGTACTAATAAGGTGTATTAAAATCTATTCCCATCTATTTCCTGCATGGGACAGTTCCTTAAACCAGTGGTTCTCATCCTATCCCCTCCTCTCCTTCTTGGCTTGACCTGGTATCACTCCAGAGAAGTTTCTTTACATTTCAGCATGTTAGGGCTGTGAACATTACCCATAAACCGCTAATATTTTTTGAGTATACTATTTTACCATGAAAATGTCAAATCATAACAACATAACAACATTTTCCTAATCCAGAAAACCATCAATATTCATCACACCGCTCGTCTATCAACCACACTGTCCCCTGCCAAAGAAGGACTCAACCTCCTACCTGCTTTTCATTAACTAGGACCAGTGTAGTGTAACAGTAGACATCTGCTGAGGAGTATTGAAAAATGCAAGTTTCATTAAAAGTTTAGTTTGCTAGCATGGACCACGTTCGAAAATGGGCTTTGGTGCCTGTGAAATATGGGGAGGAAATGGGGAGGTGGTGAGTGCGATGTGTTGTTCAACATGGTAATGGAGTGCGAATGAAGGTGTATATGTAGTCGGTAGAGGTAATCGGGGCATGGTCCAGCTCCCAAAACTAAGTTACATGGTAACTTCTTACAGAGGTGATGATCTGTAAGACTGCAACTCATCAGTCACGTCCCCACCATCAAGGTGAATTTTGTATTCTCAGCCGCCTTCTGTCCCCTTACGAAGTTCATGTACTATTTCTGAAGTTTTGCACTTTTCTAAGTGAACCATTTCATAGGGTCACCAGTCCTTGTGTCCTCAGACCCAT
The DNA here is from genome assembly GCA_021613375.1 of Megaleporinus macrocephalus. NCBI lineage: Eukaryota > Metazoa > Chordata > Actinopteri > Characiformes > Anostomidae > Megaleporinus > Megaleporinus macrocephalus. The sequence continues at coordinate 4,527,338 of CM038722.1, read as the reverse complement.
GACACTTTGTCAGTTTCTTTTTTGTAGACATGAATATGCCACTTGTCCTAGTCATGCCAAGTGTTTAACAAGAATGATGTAGCATAGGAAAATACTTGGGAGTTCTGATATATGTTGGAACCAGGTATAATAACTGCTGTTCTCAAGAGGACAGGAGATAAAAAAGGGTTGGGAATAAGGGCCCCAAGGGTGAAAATATATCAGAATATATATATATATATATTCATTATATAGATATACTGGTGGCGGACCCTACCACTGGTGAATCTTGCACTAGTTGTATCTTGAATGTATAATTTGAACTCCAAGTCATTTCATTCAGTTTTTTACTTTTCTAAATTGTGGTATATGTCAAAGTATGACACAAAAAATACTGTATTTTAAAATGAGATATGGTCCTAAATCAATTCATGTCATAACCACCTCATTTTAAATATTCTAGTTTTATAGAAGCAGGTATGTCACCACGCTCATTTTAATATGTATGTATAAAACTCTCCAAAAGTTTTTGAATTGGTTTATCATTTGATTGAATGTTTTCTTTTTTGTCTTGTTACAAACAAAAATAATATGGTAGCTGATGAGATGAACATTCATTGCCTTCAAGACTGTACTACAGGGAAGAGGTGCAACTAGCTCGCCAGGGTCTGATCCAATCAGATCATCTCAGCCTGCCTCATTTTCCTCACCCTTCAAATGCCAGTCAATCAATCACTACTTAGCAACTATCGCTAGCAGCTTTTTGCATGTATGTTATGACAAAATTCATCCTATACCTTAGCAGCGGGCAGGGCAAATCCGCAAATGAACTTGTCAGTTTTCTCTATTACAACATCAGCCTTGATTTGTGGGCTAAATTTGTGTCTCCACACCTGAAAAGCCAATGTTGAGAAGATTATTTGGCCAAGTTACTGTTTTACCCACGTTCTGCAGTTTATATTTGTTAAATAGACAAAATAAGCAAACCCAATACAAGACCAGCAGAGAAAGCAGCAGCATTTTGATTTTTTTTTCATTATTAACACACAGAAAGTCTTTATCCAGGGCTATTTAAAATATGTATGCAATTACAACAGTGCTTATGCCATTTGGAACAGACATATTGCATAGCTCTGGCCGCATACTGGAATATATTGCCAGATCAGTATGTTATGCAGGTATCTATAATTTACCAGGGAATTTCATGCTGGTCACATGCTGCATATTAATTTTGTATTTTTGGTAGTATGCATGCAGTATGTAGTAGGTTATTTCATAACCACTGTTCTAAATTAATATTTCACTGTTTATATTTCAAAAATCTTTTGTATATACATTCTACTAAAACTTTCTTGTGAAAAGTAAAAAAGGGAACATTGCAATTTTGTAAATAAATATTTTTTCTACAAAAGGAATTTTTGAGATTACTTTAGTGTTCAGCTATTTGGACGTTTAGACACAGCATAGTAACTAAAGTTTTGATAAGTGTAATAGATTTTTGCATAAGAAAACACATATTTTTTATTTTTTCAGTGATTTCCACTGATTTCACTGTCTGTTTTACTGTACATTGGAAGTTGGCAACTGTTTTATGTTAGATTTTTTATGTTTGTTCTGAATATATACATATCATTAGGATAAAAGACCCAAAGTAAAACCTGAATAGTATATGTTACCTAGTAAACATATATGTATTATGCTATTTAGTGGACAGTAGTGAATAAGTTTAATAGTCAAACATTGTTTATTGTATCCTGATTATTATTATTATTATTATTATTATTATTATTATTGGAGCAGCAACAAAATAAAACACTACCATCAAACACTGGGAATTGCAAAGGATTCTTAGGTTTGTTGAAAGAACAATTTTGGGGGGTATGTTGCATGTAACATTAACTAGCTCTACAGAATAACTCTGTGTCTTTATGAAAAACATTTCATGAATATCTGTGGCAATAAGGGAGCCTTGAAAGTCTTGTATGCATTTCTTATATATTTTAACCTACTGTTTATTTCTGACCATTTGGTGAACTTATTTATCATAATTATTGATTTATTTTGTCTTTCTTTGTTGCTTGATGATGGTGGTTGTTAACTCTTTTTTAAATACCAATGTATTTGCACAAGATTGCATGCTTACTGATTAAATAAAATGAATGAAAATAAAAAATAAATGTTGTTATAATGTTCTTGATTTATATGATAACTTATGATCACCCTCTACCACCTACCTGGCTACAAAAGGAGGAAAGAAAGGATTTTTCTAGTCACTGGGGTGTCACTCTAGTCACTTAGTAATGTTGTGTCCTGTGATGTTTTTTGTTTGGTTTTTTTTGGAGCATTATGTAAAAATGACATGACATTCCAATTTATGTTAAGCTTAAAAGGTCTAGCACAGACAAGACCAAAGGCTATTTGTTACGCCCTGCCCTGTCCTGTCTGTCTACGTCCTTTTGCTTACATTCCCTTGTCTGTCCCATGTGCATGTGGTTCTCTTAGTTCTGTCTTGTGATCTGTGTCTCCACCCCCCCCACCTGTTCCTAGTCTGTGTCTTCTGCCTGTGTTATCAGGTGTTTCTTGTTCCCTCTTGTTGTCCTGTGTGTGTATTTATTGCCTTTGTGCCCTGTGGTTTGTTTTCTGTTATTTCTGTGATTTTGTGCCTCAGTGTTTGAGCCTGTTTACCGTTTGTTGTAGTCTGATTGTTTACCTCACATTGTTTGTATTTCCATTTTGGTTTATGTGCTTTGTGTTTTGTTCCCTTGTTCCTTTTCTTTTGTCCTTTTTGGTTAAAGTTTGCGCTTGTGTCCGCCTCTCCGTTCCATTCTGACCCCATACTTTCCTGTGTGTGTCAATAAACTCAAGTCAATGCTGAAGGTCTCCTGACTTTTAATTCCTGAAGGCTGATTTTCTAACAACTGTGATGGTAGAGATTCCCTAAATTTGTTTAGATAAACTAAACTGACTTCACGTGAAAGGAATAAGCTAAATTAAAAAAGCCTAATGATTCTTGATGCTTTATTGTTTAGAAACAACACATTTTGAAGCAACACATTTAGATGAAGGAACATTTATTCAGTTGTTTATGTAGTAGTAACCTGAGAAAATATGCTGGAATGACAATACAAAATCATGTTAAGTAAACAAATGAACTAATCATGAATAATCACTAATAGTGCAGAACGCAATTCATTTAATTATGTGTAACTTAATTATTAAACTAAATACATTCAAACATTTGGGTAGTGTACTTTGGGAACCAAATATCTTGGGGAGGTACCATGCCTTCCCATTAGTTATGAACGTAAGACAAAGCCAAAAAAATTAATTTCATGCACTTTGGAAACAGTGTAAAACAACAGTTGGTAATCTCTAAAAAACAGTCTGAAAAATTGTCCCCTTATCATTTTTGCTTCTAGACTTTTATCTTCTAGGGTGTTGGGGTACTCCTGTTACTGCATTTCATCGATGCCTCTGGTGCACTTGCGTGTCTTGAAAATGTCTGAACGCCTGACACCTAGCAGCGATATGGCTTCTGTCTTGTGTGCGCGTGCTGGTGTCCTTGGAGAGAACTTTGGCGAGTAAAACTCTTTCCACACTCTGAACACTGATAAGGCTTTTCTCTTGTGTGAATGCACCGGTGTAGGCGAAGATCAGTGCGTGTCGAAAAATTCTGTTTACATTCTGAGCAGTACAACTTCGCTTTTGCGTGGATGCCCTGGTGGTGTTTGAGCGTACTCTGACGAGTATAGCTGTTCCCACACTCTGAACAATAATATGGTTTAACTCCTGTGTGAATGCGTTGGTGTCTTTTGAGGTTACTCAGTAGAATAAAACGCTTGTCACACACTTCACACTGATATGGCTTTTCTCCTTTATGAATGCGCTGGTGTCTTGTGAAGGCACCAGCATCTTTAAAACTCTTCCCACAATCTGAACAGCCATACGGTTTAGCTCCTGTGTGAATGCGCTGGTGTGTTTTGAAAGTACTCACATGAGTAAAACTCTTTCCACAGTCTGAACAGTGATAGGGCTTCTCTCCTGTGTGAATTCGTTGGTGTTTTTTGAGGGCACCTCTGGCGCTAAAACTGTATCCACACTCTGAACAGTGATACGGTTTGTCTCCTATGTGAAGGCGCTGGTGTTGCTGGAGATTACACTGAGTAGTAAAACTCTTCCGGCACGCGGAGCAGTGATACAGCTTCTCTCCTGTGTGAATGCGCTTGTGTACTCTGCGGGCAGATGTGGTTCTAAAGCTCTTCGTACATTCTGTGCATTGATACGGCTTCTCTCCTGTGTGAATAAGCTTGTGGGCTTTGAGGGCATATCTGGTTTTAAAACTCTTTCTACACTCTGAGCACTTATATGGCTTCTCCTCTGTGTGAATGCGCTGGTGATTTCTGAGGGTTTCTTCTGCTCTAAAAGTCATCTCACATTTGAAACAGTAATACGGTTTGATGTTTATGTGAGTCCGTTGGTGTCTCTGAAGATTACCGTTGGAAGTAAAATTCTTCCCACATTTTGAGCAGTGGTATGGCTTCTCTCCTGTATGAATGCGTTGGTGTTTTTTGAGTTCATTTCCATCTCCGAAACTCTTTTCACACTCTGAACAGTGATACGGCTTGTCTACTTTGTGAATGTGCTGGTGCCGTTGGAGATGACTCTGTTGATTAAAACTCTTCCCACATTCTGAACAGTGGTATGGCCTTTCTCCCGTGTGAATGCGTTGATGTTGTTGAAGAACACTCTGTTGATTAAAACTCTTCCCACACTCTGAACAGTGATATGGCTTTTCTCCTGTATGAATGAGCTGGTGTTGTAGATGACGCTGCTGAGTAAACGTCTTCCCACACACCGTGCAGTGGTTACTTTTGTTCTTTCTTTTATTTTTCTGCACTCGCCTGCAAGATTGGATAATGTGGAGAACAGCAGAAGATGTTTGTCGTGTACTGAAGCGTGTTCTGGATACCATTTTCTTAAATTAAACCATTAAGCAGACTGTGGAGGCAAAAAAACAAAGTGCAAGAATGTTCCCTCTTTGAAGAACCCGTTGAAGCCTAGAAAAGAAGAAATTGAGAAAATGTCAATAATAAAAATTAACGCATCAATAAAAACAGATCACATAGGATTTGGCACAAACTTTCAAGAAGTAAAGTCATAGTATTCCACACTAACGCTGTCCTACAATAGCATAAATAGCCACAAATTACTGTTTTAGCAAAAAAAATCAGAAAGAAAAAATATTTTATCCATTTATTTTAACACTCTGGACCAGGATAAAGTTGTTTTTCTTTCTGAATCAGCACTGCTCTACAAATAACTTGGTTCTCACTGATGAACAGCATTTTACCCAGGGATACCCAGGTCAACAAATATACAACTATCCTGCCCAGGAAGAGGGATAAAACTGCTACCATGTCCAGGAGAAGGGGAAACAACTACCATTCTTTATACACAGTATACATAGTGTACATAGAATAAGTACATAGTATACTATACATAGTATATCCTTAACAGGAATGCACCAGTATGGGAACTGAGGAAAAACTGCCATTGGTAAAGGTCACCATACACTTGGATACGCCATGATGTTTTCAGAAAGCCACAGTAGATGGTTTGGGATTTATGCAGAGAAAGGCGACATATTTTTATACAGATAAACAGAAATATGCTACTAATCTGTTAGCTCAGTTATCATTACAAACCTAGCCATCTTCAGCTTGTACGTTTCAGTTTGAAAACAGTCAATTTGTGAAGAGGCAGTAGTAATGCTAAACACTTTTATTTAGTTCAATTATTTATTTATTTTTAGCTATTTAGTCCAGTGTAAAAATTGAAAATGGAACAATGTCCAAACCTCAGTCTGTGGTAAGGCTAATGAATGTCACATTTTTGTCCATGACCTTGAATATTAGTTGCCACATTTTAGCTATACTGTTGTAGTGTATTGAGCATCATCCAAACTTTTAACTGTACAATAAATGCATGATTGAATATTGGATTAGAATTGGATTAGAGTATCAGCCAAATATAGGCCTGATACTAATGATTTTTTAAAAGTTTATGTGATATCATCATGCATTCATAATGTTTATTGTAGCATAAGCTTTACCACATAACTAAATTATCTAAAACTAGTTAAATCAGCTCATAATTATATAACCATGTTATTGTATTGAAAGCTGTTTAGCCATATGCTCTGTTGGCCAACTTAACATTGAATTAGTTATTTCCAAGTTGATCAGTTCTACCACTAAAACCAAAGACTTTAATCAGAACACAGTTTATTTCTACAATTGCTGTTGCAAGAATAGCTATCACTGCAACAATCTACACAAACTAAATGATTTGCATATCATTTCACAGAACACAACAGGAACCAAGTAACACTTAAATCAAGATGAACTTGAAATGTGAGGCTGCTACACCATAGAGCTGCAAAGTGAAGAATTTAGTGACATTAAGTGAATAAATACCAGTATTTAATCATTTTTATGGTGTGTTTAAATTTCCTTATAACAATTATAATTATCTTGCTACATTAGCTAGTGTAAGTTTACCTCAAAAAGGTGGCAGCTTAAAGTTTGCATGCTATTTTGTAATATAAATACTCACCGTAGCTAATTTGTATTTGCAAACATTGACTGTTATGTGTGAAAAATGTTTTTTTTTTATTTTAATTTTATTAGTGTATTGAAAACTACACTAATGCAATTTGTTAAATTCATCTGCTTTACCTTTTCATAATAACTAAGGTTATATGTTATTCTAACAGGATTGTCTAATACATTGTACTAAAAATGTTTTGAGAAATTTATTTTTCTTGTTTTTTGCCACATTTTGTCTCCTCTTCATATGTACAATATACACTCAATAGTGAATCGTCCTTCACATTAGACACGACCCAAAGTCAAACAATCTCACCATGATAATTTAATGTCATTATGAATACAGATAACAGCTATAAATTTTGACTCCCAAGTCTGGGACAATTATATATCAAAATGGTTCACCCAGTTTGGATGTAAATTCCATCAAATTAAAAAAAATGTGAGCTAATGTTAAAAATTAATTTTGAACTACAACTTGCTTTGGTAGACGGCCAAAATAAAAAGATCTAAAAATGATGTCTTTCTACCCTGTTAAATAAAATAGGTATTATATTTTGCTGCTTCTAGCTATCATGAAATTTGGTCAGTAGGGGGAGCAGACCACTCACTGCTCAACCTCAAACTAGGTGCTGTTAGGAAAAAAGTGAAAGATGTGTTTTACTTACAATAAACAACAAACTGGGGTGGTTCTTTTTATATTGTGCTTTCCTTAAATGTGTTGTCTTTCCCTTTAAACTTTTCCCCACTGCCGTGCCTCCTTGTCTTTTTTCATAACACATAACTCAAGATGTCACGAAGGATCATCTCCTGTATGCCACAATGAATCCACTGGTAATTCTATATATTTTTATTACTTAGTGGAAGATACACATAGGCTATGAAAGAAAAAAACATAGTATTAGATATATACTATATATTTATTTTTAAATTTTTGTATGTTTAATGACCATCCAAAAGAGATGTTGTGAAGAAACCCGAAGCAAGCAGTTAATGGGAGGAAACCCACCAACATAAAAGAGCTGAAGGTGTGTTGTATGGAAGAAGAAGCTAAAATTTCTTCAAGCCGACGTGCAACACTAATCAACAGTTAACAGAAGTTTTTAGTTGCAGTTATTTTAGTTATTTTCTAAGGGAGGCATACCAGATAATGAAAACAAATGTATACATATTTTTACCAAACATATGTGATATTGGATCATTTTCCTCAATAAATAAATAAGTCTAATATTTTAGTCTTGTTTAATTAGGTTTGCTTTATCTACTTTTAGAAAGTTATAGGTCATATGTATGTAGAAAAACAGAGAATCCTAAGGGATCACAAACTTTTTAGCACCACTGTAGCATGGTTAGCTTAGTATGACATACCAAACACCAATATTTTTAATGAGGTAACTGCTTACTCCAACAAAGATTTTAAATGTGAGTGTAACTGCTCAGTTGTTATTAGTTAGCATATTTAGCCCAATACTGCACACAGATCAAGAGTTGGATGTAATGGAAGTGTTACTTCTGAGCTGTTATTAGTTAGCTCAATATCCCACGCCAAACACCAGTAGAGTTTTAATAAGAGTGTATTGGTTTAGCTGTTTGTAACTGTTAAGCTGTTTTTATTTAGCATGGAGTGTAACTGCTGAACTGTTATTAGTTACAATATTTACTATTTTATGAAAGTATACCCACTCCAGCTAGCTCAGTATCTCACACCAGATTTAACCCTTTGATGCACAACCTCGGTCAAACGTAAACTGACTAAGATTTTATTTTCTATATTTTTGCAAAAAAAATATTTCATCATTCAAGCTTCCATTAATTTCTCAATGGTTTTTGGTCAACACATATCCTTTAAAACATAATTTGTCAATAAAAATCATTTTTGTATCAATAACAAACAAACAACATAGGTCAAAATTAACCATTATGTAAAGAACTACTGGCATTTGTAAACATTTGTTGTCAGGAACACATTTACAAAAACTTTTTGTTCATATAGCACATAAATAAGAATTTAAATAATGATGACATCATAAAAAAACAAGATATTTTAAGTGAAAAATATAGATGCGCGAAATGTTAAAACCGTTTTTGCACGCCCTATATTTGAGACTGATGTTACATCCCTATTAATGAACACCAGTAGAGTTTAATGCGTGTGCAATCTGCTTCCTCTGCTTTTTGTTAGCACAGTTAACTAAATGGCTTTCACCAATCAGTAATTTTAATGTTTATTCATTTAATGTAACATAACAGTGTACTAGGCAAACACTTAGGACCCCTTTGGGCAATTTAGTTGGGACCGATAAATATAGGCCCTGTGGTTGTTGGCCCATGTGGTCTGGTAATTGGGCCATCAAGCATATTTTTGCAATGTTCAGTAGCTGTTTGAACTGTTGGATAAAATAACAGAAGCTTCATGGCCATAGGAACTTCATGTGTGTCACTCACCTTTGGCTTTTGCCTGTGACCAAGTAATAAGTATACTCGTAATAATACATTCATGTGCTATTTCTTAAATCCATCTGATGAAACCAAGAATGTCAAGCCAGTTTAACTACATTAGGCATGCAGCAACAGACCAGACAGATGTCAGAAATGTCAGTCAGAAGTCCGTTTTATTAACATTGGTATTCATTTTTCTATGAATTACATTCACATTTAATATTTTACAACACAAATAATCTGTATGCAACAAATGGTATACTTGAGTGTTCACAGGGCATTGATGGGCTGTCCAGAGTCTTCTGTTTCACAAAAAATAGAGACAGAAAACACAATTTAATTAACATGATACTTTCAAACATTGTCTCAACAACAAATAATAAAAACTTTATAATAATCTTATAGTCTTAGGTAGATCATACGAGTAAACAGATAAAATATATTTTTTTCATTAAAGAGCAATAGTAGATATATAAGATAAAATAAAACAGGTTTCTTAACATTTTATTGCTTAAACTGCATATAGTACAGTTTTAAAGACAACATTTTAATAATTACTATTATTAAAATGTATTACCTGACCTATATCTCATAATATGAATTCACAAGACTGGCTACTGTACACTCAGATACTATGCTGAAGCTTGCTAACCCATTTTCTGCAACAAACTAAACTAAATATACTTGCTGTATTGTATTTGGTGCACTTTAAGCTCCAAACTGCTACAAAGACCACCTGATATTTAGTTTGCTGTGTATTTTATACATCACTGTGAGGGAAAAGGGTGTGCAAAAGGTGTACGTTCTTGTGAGTGTGTGTCTGTTTATAACTATGATCAAAACGGTAATGTGAATGAAGCTCAGGGTTTTATTTTCTGTGGTTATGTCCTTAAGCAAAGCTTAGATCATTTAAGGACGTGACTCTCCATCACACTGACTTACTTTCTTAACTAGTCATTACATATAACCATAACTAACATACACACTTTACTAGCCTTCATCTCAACTAACCTCTCACTGAAAGTAAGTGGATGGATGGAGTGTGATGGAGAGTTGAGATGAAGGCTAGTAAAGCGTGTATGTTAGTTATGGTTATATGTAATGACTAGTTAAGAAAGTAAGTCAGTGTGATGGTGAGTTGAGATGAAGGCTAGTAAAGCGTGTATGTTAGTTATGGTTATATGTAATGACTAGTTAAGAAAGTAAGTCAGTGTGATGGTGAGTTGAGATGAAGGCTAGTAAAGCGTGTATGTTAGTTATGGTTATATGTAATGACTAGTTAAGAAAGTAAGTCAGTGTGATGGTGAGTTGAGATGAAGGCTAGTAAAGCGTGTATGTTAGTTATGGTTATATGTAATGACTAGTTAAGAAAGTAAGTCAGTGTGATGGTGATGTTGAGATGAAGGCTAGTAAAGCGTGTATGTTAGTTATGGTTATATGTAATGACTAGTTAAGAAAGTAAGTCAGTGTGATGGTGAGTTGAGATGAAGGCTAGTAAAGCGTGTATGTTAGTTATGGTTATATGTAATGACTAGTTAAGAAAGTAAGTCAGTGTGATGGTGAGTTGAGATGAAGGCTAGTAAAGTGTGTATGTTAGTTATGGTTATATGTAACGACTAGTTAAGAAAGTAAGTCAGTGTGATGAAGAGTTGAGATGAAGGCTAGTAAAGCGTTTATGTTAGTTATGGTTATACGTATTGACTAGTTAAGAAAGTAAGTCAGCGTGATGGAGAGTTGAGATGAAGGCTAGTAAAGCGTGTATGTTAGTTATGGTTATATGTAATGACTAGTTAAGAAAGTAAGTCAGTGTGATGGAGAGTTGAGATGAAGGCTAGTAAAGTGTGTATGTTAGTTATGGTTATATGTAATGACTAGTTAAGAAAGTAAGTCAGTGTGATGGTAGAGTTGAGATGAAGGCTAGTAAAGTGTGTATGTTAGTTATGGTTATATGTAACGACTAGTTAAGAAAGTAAGTCAGTGTGATGAAGAGTTGAGATGAAGGCTAGTAAAGCGTTTATGTTAGTTATGGTTATACGTATTGACTAGTTAAGAAAGTAAGTCAGCGTGATGGTGAGTTGAGATGAAGGCTAGTAAAGTGTGTATGTTAGTTATGTTTATATGTAATGACTAGTCAAGAAAGTAAGTCAGTGTGATGGAGAGTTGAGATGAAGGCTAGTAAAGTGTGTATGTTAGTTGTGGTTATATGTAATGACTAGTTAAGAAAGTAAGTCAGTGTGATGGTGAGTTGAGATGAAGGCTAGTAAAGCGTGTATGTTAGTTATGGTTATATGTAATGACTAGTTAAGAAAGTAAGTCTGTGTGATAGTGAGTTGAGATGAAGGCTAGTAAAGCGTGTATGTTAGTTGTGGTTTTATGTAATGACTAGTTTAGAAAGTAAGTCAGTGTGATGAAGAGTTGAGATGAAGGCTAGTAAAGCGTTTATGTTAGTTATGGTTATACGTATTGACTAGTTAAGAAAGTAAGTCAGTGTGATGGTGAGTTGAGATGAAGGCTAGTAAAGTGTGTATGTAAGTTATGTTTATATGTAATGACTAGTTAAGAAAGTAAGTCAGTGTGATGGAGAGTTGAGATGAAGGCTAGTAAAGCGTGTATGTTAGTTGTGGTTATATGTAATGACTAGTTAAGAAAGTAAGTCAGTGTGATGGAGAGTTGAGATGAAAGCTAGTAAAGCATGTATGTTAGTTGTGGTTATATGTAATGACTAGTTAAGAAAGTAAGTCAGTGTGATGGTGAGTTGAGATGAAGGCTAGCAAAGCGTGTATGTTAGTTATGGTTATATGTAATGACTAGCTAAGAAAGTAAGTCAGTGTGATGGTGAGTTGAGATGAAGGCTAGTAAAGCGTGTATGTTAGTTATGGTTATATGTAATGGCTAGTTAAGAAAGTAAGTCAGTGAGATGGTGAGTTGAGATGAAGGCTAGTAAAGCGTGTATGTTAATTATAGTTATATGTAATGGCTAGTTAAGAAAGTAATTCAGTGTGATGGTGAGTTATGTCCATAAATGATCTAAGCTTTGCTTAAAAAAATAACCATAGAAAATAAAAGCCTGAGGTTCATATACATTATCGTTTTGATCATAGTTACAAACAAACACACACTCACAAGAACATACACTCCTCACACACCCTCTTCCCTCACATTCATAAAGTACACAGCAAACTAAATATTAGGTGGTGTTTGGAGTCTAAAATTGACCAAATCCAATGCAGCAAGAATATTTAGTTTAGTTTGTTTGCAGTACGTGGGTCAGCAAGTGTAGGACAAGCTTCAGCATATTAAATGAGTGTACAATAGCCAGTCTTGTGAACTTATAGTATTGTAGTGAATCTGCGGTAATGTTCTGTGTTACTGAGTGTTGTAGATGCACTGTTGTGTTTGGAGTTTAAAACAGGCATGTGATGGGGGGAGCGTAGGGAGGCCAAGAGAGAGAGAGAGAGAGCTGCGGACACCAGCGGAAATGCAAGGAGGCTCCAGGAGCGAATGGAGTCAGCTCATGCTTTTGCTCGCGACCAGCTTCAGAAAGCGGGCATATGACAGAAAAGGAACTATGATATTACAGCAAAAGGGAAAGACTTTAGTGCCGGGGACCTGGTGTGGGTATACAGCCCAAAAAGGAAGAGGGGACGGTGCCCTAAACTGGACTGTCATATGGTAGGGCCATGTAAGATTCTAGAAAAACTGGGGGAGGTGGTGTATACGGTTCAGTTGACACCTAGGGGTATATTTACTTTTCCTCTTTTCCAAAAATTTTTTAGCCGATTACTTGGTTAATTGATGGAATAATCGATAGAGTACTCGATTACTAAAATAATAGTAGATAGTTGCAGCCCTAAATGTAATACAAAGTTTTTAAGCAAATACACATGGTGGTGTAGCTCAGCTGTTACTTAATACTTACAAATGTGCTCTCTTGCTTTAAATGACCCTCTGGTCTCTCAAGGCCACCTCTTCTCGGTCATGAACACATGTAAACCATTTGAACACCGCTTTCTCAACATGGTTTCTGGTAACGTGTTCAAGAATAGCATTCTGCTTCCTGTGAAAAAATTCAGCAAAGAGTAATAATTACTTTGATAAGGACAGAATCCCCAAACTGCAGGATTTTTACAATATGTTTGGTCTGAGAACTGTTAAATTAAGAATGCTGACTTTAGGAAGTTTAGTGCAAAGAAAGAGCCTCGAGAGCAACGATAACCACGCATGTGCTCGGGAGGTCAAAAGGTCTGTGTAGCCGAGCAAGTCTGTCAGCATTCACAGCCATGATACCTGGTCGGCAGAGTTTAGCTGCAGTTTAGACGAAATCATGACTCATCCGACAGTGTATGTTTTATTTGCTAAACTGAAACAGACCAGAAAAGCTGATGATGGCAGCAGTTTTATCACCTTCTACTGTACCTGAACAGTTAGTATAGATATATGTGATTAAAGTAAAAAGTAGCGAGATTACTTTTCTTCACTACAGTTTGGGGAACTACCTAAAACACTGGACACCATATCTAACAAACAAAAACAACCGTTGAATTTGTTATTGTATCCATTACTTTAAAATAATACCAGAAACATACTTTCAATACACTAACTTGATGTAGTTTCAGATTTAAATACATCTAAATTGTTAACAGTTGGAAAAATTACCTTTTGTTTCAACTTCAATTTGTCACACAGATGTCACACTATGCCACAGATTCCCAATCCCGGATGAACACATTATGTGCCTGCTCTTAATTACACACTTTAAATCAGTAAGGTTTGTTAATGATCTGATGAACTAAAATTTGCAAGGCAGTGCTCCACTGTGTTCAGTTCATCACCTTGTATCACCTCAAAATATCTGTTAGAACTGGTGTTTGGACCACATATTCAGAAAAAAAATCACAAAATGTCAATATAGAGCACTTACTACACTTTTCTGGAAGTCACAGTCAGAAAGCTTCATCCTCAACGTCTGCCAATGACTTTAAAGGAAATGTGGCTCCTTCTAGAAAAGAGTGAACAGTTTTATCCCAATCTTTCTGCTTCAGTAGAGCTTGTAGCATGCTCCCATTGAGTTTCTCTTATTTCCGCCAGCGTAGCGAGCACACAAATGAACATGCCATCCCTCAGCCAGGTTGCCATCACATTTAGCTGTACAGTGGGTCTGTAAGGATTCTCTGTGATTTGCATCACTCTAGACTCTGCTGGACTGTCAACTGTTCGTGCTGGTTCAACAACAGACCTTAAAGGTCTCTCTGGATTGGTATGAGTCTGTGGTCTGGCTGTGTTAGCTGCTGCTAGTGGGGCTGAAGTTGAATGTACCGGCTTTAATAAAAATCTTCTTGTAGGTCGCGGAGCAGGCTTTCAGCATCAGGTCACGTGTCTGTCATTGCTGATATCCGATAACATTGCCCTATCGACCAGGCCTACAAGGAACAATATAAAACATAGGTCATGGGCCCTTTAAAAGATAAAAATGAGAAACAGTAATTAAGATGATTCTTCTGGCTCTCCAGTGCTGGTCAGGGCAGGGATGCTCAAGAAGACTGAGTAGAAACTAATTTTTTCAGTGCATCAGTAATTATTAATTATTATTATTAATTTCAAGAATGAGATTAAATAATGTAAAAACACATTTTCCAACTTACCAGCCTTTCCCGAGACACAGACTTGATACTTTTGCCAATCTTCTTGAGGTGCTGATCCATCTTTAACTGCTTGATCTTTGTTGACAGAAAATGAGGATGGCCAGTAGCACTCTTTCTCTTCAGACCCAGTAAACCAGTTTCTTGGTATAATGACAACAGTTGCAATAATTCCACAAATTCCACAATTAAAAAGTGCAGGCGGAACTAGATTTTCAGAGGTTCAGTATGGCTACAAAAATTCTTTTGTATGGTAAAAGGATCAGTTTTTGTGAATTCAGTTGCAGCAATAACTTGTCCAGATAATTTGGATACAAGTCTGAATCCCAGAGCAGAGGAGTCAACACGATCATGAAATGTTTCCATTTTTTTGAAGAATTTACAAACTACATAGATGTTTCCAGATATAACGTGTAATATATTATTCAGAAGGCCATTTGGCCCATTACGTTTTCTCCTCATGCACATGACATTTTCTTCATTGTACCATCACATGTTTTAAATCCTCGAGGCACTGGTCTAGAGCAATGGAGTTTGCGCCAGTCATAAGATGCAGCCGTCGTTTAAGCCTACGTCCCATAGTTGTGGTTATCTTCAGGGGTGAAATTGATCGCTACAGATGACGAAGTGAGAGGACGGCCTTTTCCAAAGTGCCCGTTTAAGGTTGACAGATTTAGTCCATTTTCTGGATATTTTGGGGTCTTTGGGCCGTTCGGGGTGCTCGGACGTTCCACTGTACATCGAATTATTGCAGCCACAAACAACACACCTTTCTGTCTTTTTGCATTACCGTAAGTACTTATTCTTCGTTGTTTTCCACCATCTATGTCACACGCGTAACGCCTAAGGCAGTTTCTGAACAGCAGAGTGTTTAAGCCGTATTTCTTAACTTTGTAAACGATAAAATGTTTTCTGACTTTTAATAATCACAAGTTAGGAACAAGTGTTTGACATTTTCATATTAGCTGGTGCTTAGTCTTTAAATCCAATAAATTCTTTCAGGTATTCAATACAGAATACAATGGCAACCTCCTTATCAACAAATGTCTGAATCAATGTCACTTTTACTGCTGTCATTAAGATTCGAACCTGGGCAGGGATATTTCAAAGTATCCGAGTAGTCATTTTCAGTACAGATATGCAGATCGGATCTGTTATTGTTAAAAATTAAATAAAATAAGTTGTCATTCAAGTGATTGCAGGTCAGAGCTGGTTACATGAAAGGTTTCGTTTAAATCCTTGACTGGGCTGTGAGAAACATTAACACATGATGCAACCGTTTCTTCAATTATTCGTCCATTGATCATCGTGCATTTTGTCAGATAAAAAGAAAATTCTGAAATTTAACAGCCAAAAAAAAAAAAGAGATTTCAGAGACATTCATTTACTTACTGGATGCATATCATAGTGAGAAAGAGAGACAGAGAGCGAGGTATGCACACAATTCTAGACATTTTAAAATATGTGTTTTTTTCTTTTGTTGTCCCAATAATTATTATGCTAATTTAATTAACTTAATTTTATTTTTGCCTCAAAGGGTTTTGCATTGTTATCTTAGTGCCAGGCCAACAGATATATATATATATGTATACACAGAATGCACATATTCTAGACCAGGGGTCACTAATAGGTGAACCGCGGTCCGAATCCGGACCCAGACGTTGTCCAATGTGGATCCAAACCAATAAAGTATTGAGAATGATTTAATTCTGACTGTGTTTATTGTAAGCGGCGGAGCTTTTCACGTCTTTACGGTATATGGGCTTTACGGTGCAGTGAACTCACAGACCAATCACGTGCGCTGTAAGATCACCGAAGGCTCCTCAGCCAATCAAATCTGTGCACACTGGGGCGTGCGGTGCACACACAGGCGAGGTACAAAGCGAGAAGCAGTAGCCGGAGACTAAAGCGAGTCTAAGAAGAATAACGTAAAAACAGAAAAGTGAACAGAAAAAACTGAGTGTTTAACAGGAACGGTTCTGGAATGGACCTGCTCGTACTACAACCTTGTGACAACCTTGTTAACACAACGGCAAAAGCACCACCTTTTGACAACGTTGTAAGAAAGTAGCCAATGTTGTGACAACGTTGTGTGTGTTTGCTAGGATATTACGCTTATGTGTCTGTTTAAACTATGTGTTATGCAGACATATTGGTCAATTATAAGTTGATAGTTGGCTTTATTAATATGTATTATACGCTTTTAAGACATGTGCAGGAATAAAACAGACTTAAATTGAATGTAACATTTAGCTTCAGACTAAAACAAACTTTAATTTATTGTAAATTTGTAAATACACAGGCACCCCAAAATCGGATGAGTAGGCCTATGAAATTACCTTCATAATCTGCTAAAATAATTATCAGCACAAAATAAACAAAATCCTTCCTAGATAACAGGCGTGTTCGAGATACAGCTACGTCTGGCCTTGGTGGTCGGACAGTCGGCGTCTGCAATCTACATGAACAATGCTGGATTTGCACTCAATAGCAAAATAGTAGAAAGAAAGAAAAGAAGTAGAAAGAGTAGAAGGAAAAATAGATCCAAATAGTGTTGCAGTGCTTGTAGTTACAAATCATAAGAGCCGCTCAGAACACTTTAGAAAAACAGAGTATACATCTACATGACTTGAGGTTTTTATGATATGAAATGCTAATTATGAAAAAAATATGTTAAATACTGCATAAAAATGAATTGTTACTCTACTAGATATGATAGTATTAGTTTAAATATGAAGTCTATAAAGAGCTTTAAAAGAGATATCTATATATAGATATATTTTACAATGAAGAGTCAAAAGTGATAGGTGTCCACGGAGCTTCTAACCAATAAGGATTCAGCTCTGTGGTCATCAAGCCGTCTCTCGGCTCGCGCAGTTAGTGGAGATGAACTGCAGCAACTGCGCGTGAAGCCAGGTGTTGCGCCGAATTTTGCATCCCCGCCTGGAAAAGCACCCCCTCTCGGGAGCGCGCGTACATCGTCTTCTTGGCTTTAACTTCACTTAGAAAATAGAAATACTCAAGATACTGTTCTAAGCTACGCTGACTCGTAAGAAATAATGAAAAAATAATAATATCACCTGCATCCATTTCCGAGAGAGGGTGCTTTTCCTGGCGGGGGTGCAGAATTTGGCACAATAGCTGCGCATGCGCAAGCACTAGGTCACTGCCCGCGTTAGTGAAGAATCGACTCTTTTGGCGCCGACTCTTCATCGCGCATGCGCAGTAGCGGGAACGACATGAAAATAGTATTTTTCTGCGCTATTTGAGTGAAACTCTAATAAAAGTCTTAAAGTTCGACTTAATCAGTGATTGTTAATTTGTGTTTACGATATGGTTTATACTTTTATGGCTCTTTCTTGAAGAGATCTTGTGTGAGGGGAAGTAACTGCCCTTGTCTGTCGGGGGAACTGACTTTCCTTCAACAACTTTATTCACATTTCTTTCAGGATTAAAATCCTACAAGAATAAAAAAAATAATAACTGCTGCACATTTTTAGACTGAACTAATTTCCAACAAGAAGCAAATTCTACACCGGATGACTACACCCGGAATTAAAGCGAATGAAAACGGCAAAGCTCTTGCTTTAGCTTTTGCTAACAACATTAGCACTTACCACATGTTAGCTTTCAAACTCAAGTGTCATCAAGTGCTTAATTAACGTAATGTTTAATTATAGTTTAAACAGTCATTTCAGTTAATTAATCAGTTAACTAAAGTTATCAAAAATACCAGGACCAACTTAGCCTTAAATGCTAACAGTAAGCAGCTTTTTTTTCATTTGTCTAAGTAAATATCAGGTCACAGCCCACACAATGTTCAATTTATATAGCAAACTTAGTAAAACCGGAAGAAATGTAATTTTTTTACCTCAGTAATGTAGCTTATTTGAGTCTGTCTGCTTCAAAGGTCAATAACGCTGCTGAAAATTCCAGACTCCAGCGCGGGTTTTTGGGGGGGTGGGGGGGGGGGATTGCGCTGCGGGGCGGGATTTATCACTCCGCCAATCAGAGTATAGATCACTAATTTCACTATTTTTACAAAATTGGACTTCAAACAGCGCCGCCCAGCCAGATCGCTGCCTGGCTCGGTACGGTGCTGGTTGGTTATTTTGCTTCAGTAAGGTCCAGTTAGAGGAAATTTCCTCAGGCCAAGGTCCGGACTGTCATCATTTCTAACTTGTGTTGTGATTCAGGGCCATATCCTGTATACTGAAGTAGTTTAGTAGTTCTATCAGTGTTTTATGTCATCAGCAATTGAAAGACAAAACAGATAACAAATACCATTCAGTATATTTCAACATTATTTATTGTTAAATGCTGAACTGAACAAATTATAAAACTTCAAATAAATGTTTTTTTTTCAATCATTTTCAATTATTTAAAAAAAGGTGCATCATAGTGTTTATAGAAAAGGTTATTTATAGAAAAGGTGAATAAAGTCTTCTTCTTAACACAACTTCACATCTTGACCTGTTGGTTCGGAGCTGCCTGTGGGAAGAATAAACATGTTTCGGTCCATTCCTGGTTAAAAGGTCGTTTTCGCCATCAACATTTCTTTTTCTAGAGCACGTCATTCTCTCTGACTGGCTTTATTATCTAACTCCTCTAACTCTCTAGTAAAAAGTTAAATTAAAAAAATATTCAGTTCAAAATTCTGTTCAAAACACAGCAGCTCTGAGTCACATAAAGCTATTCAGCCTTGACGAATTTAAAGAAATAAAGTTACTAGAATGTGATGTTAAAGTAACTAGGAAGGGAGATAAATATAAATGCATCAAATCTATTTATTAGAATCCAAAAAGATTGCTGATTTGGCCAAACAGTGTGAAGCTGAACTAAGTTTCTTTACCATTATATAAAAAAATCCATTAATTATCCATCTGTCTGTGAATATAGTATCTTGCTTTCCTGAAGCTTTTTTTGGTTTCACCAGTCTAGCTAAAAATGTTTAATCTGACAGGGTAAAACAGAGGCCATAAAGGTGTCACTTTTTTACACTTTTTATACAGTCCCTTATGTTCTACTAATTAACCAGGGTGATTGACTAAAAGTCGATTTCACTCACTACTGCATAAAATACATTAACCTGTTAACTGACTACATATCAGTGGAGAAACTTTCAGACACCATCAATATAAAACAAACTGACCCAGAGCCAGCCTGGACACTCCTGACAAAAGCCTTAGAGAACCCTACAGTCACCTCCAAAATCACTAGTCAAAAGACCTCATTCCCTCAGAACCATGCCACAAACTAGAAACATCACACACATACACACTATTATTAATTAAGCTGTGCTACATGGAATATCGTGTACATGCAATTCTTGTTTTGTTCTCGTTTTGTGTCATGTTTCTTTTTTTAGGACTTCATCTTCACACAGTTTGGCCCACTCAATGAAAGTCCTTAAAAAACATGAACATGAATGAACATGGACATTCTGAGTCAAGCATGACAGTGAGCGAGCAGAAGATAGAGTGTGATATAGTGGGGAGAGAACTGTAAGAAAAACAGAGAGAGGAGTAATGAGATTTGTTATATAACATGAAAACACAAGTTTCATTCTTGTCAATTAGGTGTTTTAGGGTCTAAACACAGAATTTTAACTGAAATTGGACTGAAGTCTAATTTGTTTCAACTTGAAGTATGCAAGCCAGTTTTAACAGAGCTGGTCCACCCATGGAGTTTAACTGAGAATTCACACCATGCCTTACCTCTGTGGTGGTAGTAAAATGGAACACTGATTGTTGGAGTGGAAAGAACTCTGAGACCTTGGACTGGACTTCTGGGCAGGTCCTGTCTGTAGCAAAAAGGCCAGCCCCCTCCCTTCATGATTGTGGTAGGACTGATAAAGTATTGAGGAACAGGGAGAAGGTGGACAATGGGGAGAACTGCAACTTTGTCATGGGAATGGATTGTGAAGTTGAGGAGTGTTAGATTGGAAGTATTAGGGGTTTCAGGCATGGTCCTCCTATCAAAATTCATTCATTCAGATCATGACTTCAACATGTGGCGGTAGTACAAGAGAGGAGTGGTTGAGGGATGAAAAAGACTCTGTCCTGCAAGAGCTGATTCTGTGGTGACAAGAACTGTAGTATGAGGTAGTATGAGTGAAAGCCAGTGGAATATGGTGGAGCTGCATTCAAAATGAGGGGTTGGAGTTTAGCATAGGTAGAAAAGAGGCTTATTTTATTTTTCAGTTTCATTTATTAATATTGTCTCTCAAAGGGTATACTTGGATTGCAGGCAGTCACTAACAATCCCCTACAATACATACAAAAGAAATTAAAATAATAAAACACAAGAACTAAAAGAAATATTGACAGATAATTGTATAGTAAGCAGTGTTGCTATTAATGTTGTAAGATGTGATTAAGACAGAGCAGATGAATTGATTGGTGTAATATCTTGATGGTTGCAAGCTGCTAGACATTGTCTAATGGCTGTTCACCATCATACAATGGATTATCAGATGTAGCCTGTTGTTGAAGGGGACAGCTGAAATAGTGGTGAATCATGCAGAAACTGGAGCACATTTAACAAGACTGGATTGAAGATAGAAGGTCCTCCTGTCAAATTTCAGTAATTACATAACTACATTTTCCTCAATCTGTATATGAAAACAGCCAAACTTGTGAACTGTTTGAAAGCCAATGTGTTTTTTTCTAGCTGTCTCAACTGTGTGGGCAATGCTCTTTTAGCACTCTAATGGCCTGTATCGGTAAATAATTGGTTGTCTGTTATGTAAAGATCATTAATAAATATCAGCAATTTGTACTTTTTGTGCCTGCAAAGGAGCAGAGCATCCATTTTAGTTTAGCACCACGTTCATTTCAATATCACTTCATCCCTCAACATATAGAAAAGAAAACAAAACAGGATACCCATTGTTTTTTGTCTCCAATTGTCTGTCAAAATATATGATGGTGTAATAAAGTAGGTACCCAACAATTTGAATTAAAATATTTTTTTCTTGTCCAAAATATTAGCTTTACAGCTGTTATCAGAAAAATACTGTTTTATTAGTTGTAAGACATAAGTGTGATTTAGAAGAAAACTAAGTAAATAATGTTTAATTATTGTGTAACAAGCATTTATACATTATGTTAAACATGTAAACAAAACAGGATGTATTATAATGTTAATTTACTTAATTTTAAGCATTGTAGTGCTTTCTGTTCAGAAGCTGCTTCCAACTTGTTTTGCATACTTTTATATTGCCATTCTGAATACACATTGTATTTTGGTTCAGACAACAGTAGTTGAAGGATATTCCATCAGTGTTATGGAACAAAGTTAAAAATTGTTTTCTGTCTGTTTTATTTCAATAATTAAATTGAAAGTCTTCAAGTTGATTTTTATTTTACATAAAATATTTTGGAAAGTTGTGGAAATCTAAAAATATATATTTACAGCCATTAATCTAGACAATAAGTATTTATTTGTTGAAAAAAACAAATAAAACAATTACAATAAATACAATTAAACAAATAAATAATCCATTGTGGTTTGATGTGTGTAAAAATCCAGTATTTACAGTTACCATCCCAATGTCTAGTTTATCTGACCAATCCTTTATTAAAGGAAATCAAGTGTACTACAAATGGAATTAAACAAATGCAATGGCTGGAATGTAGTCAGGAACCTAACCTATTGTTATATATGTATTCTTCTAATCAACATATCAATAACATATCCATATAAAAATCATTACATATGAATGGTTTTATGTTTAGTTATATTTATTCTAACGTATCATATAGTGTAAAATAGTGAGAATAATGGAAGGATTCATGTGCAGTGCTGATCCAAACCTTGAGTATGGGGGAGAAATATAACCTAAAAAATTTGAACAGTTATATTATGCGCTAACAGGGCTCAAGAAAGACACTCAAAAGTACCTGCCAGTCTGGCACTCTGAAATACCAGGACTGTGGATGACCTTGGCTGAGGAATGAAAGATAACCATTGATATCACATTTATTATACTGTGGTGGCACTGTGGTTCCCTCTTTTGGTTGGTTGTGGAATCACATATGGCCCAGTGTTCCTTAAACAAAAATGGTAATCTTTTGGTCATCCAGGCTTACCTCATTTGCCTGAATAGCCAGAAGTTTCATGTTTACCTGAAATAAACTTGAATTTTCGTACTACTAATAAAATAATTTCCAGTCTTACTAAATTACTTTTGTGTATTTTTAACCTTGCAGGCTAGCGTTTTGTAATCTCAACATGGAATCCTGCAAAATGCTTGCATTAGTTCTACAATCAGAAAACTGCCCCCTAAAAGTGCTGGACCTTAGTAACAATGATCTGCAGAATTCTGAAGTGGAGCAGCTCTCTGTTGGACCGAAGGCTCCACAATGTAAACTGGAGATTCTCAGGTGAGGGTCCTGTAAATTTATTTTTGGATAGGAAGAGCTCTCAGAATGAACAAAAGCACAGCAGGGTGATGTGATGAGTTGTTCTAAAGGATAGTTTGAGCTTATTCTGTTTCTTATCTCGACATGCTCTGGGAATACTTTTATTTCCAGCATGTTACATGCTGCTGCGTCCTCATTTTACTGCAGCCACAATCTCCTAGCAAGATTAATTAAAAGAAAAACAAACAAAACAATGCAGATCTCTGATTAGTTGTTAAACAACAGTAGTGACATCACATTTATAGCATAAGCATAAGAACTGCTGGAGCAGGGATCAACCTGTCCATGAATATAATTTCTCTTCCTTCATATAGGGCATCATAGGACACTGGAATTTTTCACGTGCTATACAACTACCAGGACTGGTATTTCAGCACTGGTCCTCAGGGATATGTTGAGATAGTACAAAAGTCTAGATAACTTTCAGCAACATATTAAGACATATTTTTAAATTAAGAAATAATTTAAAATATTAAGAAATATTTTAAATTATACTTATCATGTAAACTAAAACAAAAACTAAACTAAATGTTATGTCATACCTGTCAGGGTGGAGTCAGGTGTTTTTTTAAAAGTTAAACGATAAAAACTTTTTGAGTGCATCTCTGAGTGCACTTTTAACAACTGAACAAGTTGTATATCACTTGTGCTACTTATAGGATGAAAGTAAATAATGAAATACTTTCTATTTTCCATGTTATATTCCACAAATTTTGTATTGTTTCTCCTATTCTGTAGATTGTCTGGCTGTATGGTCACAGTGGAAGGCTGTTCTTCACTGGCTTCAGCTCTGTGTTCAAACCCCTCACACCTAAAAGAACTGGATCTGACCTACAACCACCCAGGAGAGTCAGGATTGAAACTGCTCTCTGCTAGACTGAAGGATCGACAATGTTCACTTAGTATTCTTAGGTACGAATAACAGTGTAGATATGTGTATGCTGTGTGTGTATGTAAGCATGTGCATATGTTTGGGCTGCATGCATATCTTTTAAGACAAGGTTTGATGACCAGTACAATCTGCAAGGACTGCACAACAATCTTTTGCATTCACCATCTGATCCACAGACTGGATCCCTGATGGCAAAACTACCTCCTGGCAGTTTTATAACTTACAGCATGACAGCTATTCTAATGTTAAAACACAAATATGTAGTAGAAACTGTGATATGTTAAAAAATAAGTCCCTCATATTGCTTTAAAAAGTATATAAATGCATATACATTAGATAAACATTAAGTGATGTTGTAATAATGTAAATTGGGATTGCATCTTTCATGTTTTAGAATGGACCATTCAGAGAAGCTCAGAATCAGACAGGGACTAAAGAAATGTAAGTACATAGACACTCAGTTTGTGTTGATGTTCTCTCCTCTAATATCTCTGCTTTTGTCTTGTTGATGTTTCGTTTCCACACTCCAAACATGGTTATTTAGCAAAGAAAATGGTTGCATATAGAATCATTAACACACAAAGAGTCCTTTCCAAAGATTTCTTTGTATGTTCATGGTTCTGTATAGGGTTCTTTGAGTGTTTATGGTTATAGAAATGTGTATGATCTTGTTTTTTCTCATCTAATCTCTCTTTTTTTGCACAGATTGCTGTGAGTTCACACTGGACCCAAACACGGCACACTCTGAACTTTCTCTGTCGAACAGGAACAGAAAGGTGACAAATGTAAGATATACAAGGTGGTACCCTCATCCAGAGAGATTTGATCATTGGGAACAGGTTCTGTGTAGAGAGAATGTGACTGGACGCTGTTACTGGGAGGCTGAGTGGAGTGGGAGAGAAGCTGAAATAGCTGTGGCCTATAAAACAATCAACAGAAAAGGAGACAATGATGACTGTATGTTTGGACGGAATGAAAAATCCTGGAGTCTGAACTGCTCTGATAACAGTTACTATGTCTATCACAATAATAACAGAACTGAAATCTCTGCTCCTTCCACCAGCTCTAAGAGAGTAGGAGTGTATGTGGACTATCCATCTGGCACTCTATCCTTCTACAGCGTCTCCTCTGATACTTATTCACTGACTCACCTACATACCTTCAACATTACATTATTTGAATCCCTCTATGCAGGATTTAGACTTTATTACACTGGCTCCTCATTGTGTGTGTGTGAGATTTGACTACATTAATCATAAATAGTGAAATTTCGTTAAATGCTCATGCTTTTTTCCCCTCTGGATCCACAAAAAGTCTATATGTGATGTGTAAAGGTGTAAATAAAGCTTTGCCTTAGAATCATGTGACCAATTCTCCGGAATGGCTGCCTGCTACTAGGCTACTGTGTTTTTTTCCCATTCGGACACCTCTCCCCGTGACTTTCTGTTAACTACACAATGGATGAAAGCACTGGGACAAAGACAAGACCAATATCTTCTCCAATAACATCTCCAGTCAAGAAGAAACCCAAGCAAAATACCTCACCCAAGTTTGCTAAAATGGCGGACTTGCTAGCCGAGTCATAGGAGAGGCAGGCTAGTGTCTTTCAATCACAGTTTAAAGCGTTTGGGTTGGATTTCAAATCCCAGCAAACTGCAATTAAAGATGACTTCGCAGCCCAGACACAATCCGTCTTAGAGTTGGTTGCAAAGATGGACTCTGTAATGACTGAGCAATGTGAGCAGAAACAAGCGATTAACGACCATTCATCTCAGCTAGAAGCCATGGAAAAGAAGCTTGCAGAGCTGGAGGATCGTTCCCGCCGAAACAATATCCCACTGGTGGGCTTACCGGAGGGTGTCGAGGGTAGCGACCCAATTGGCTTTATTCAGAAAGCTATAAAGGATTGTCTCCCTTCGCTGATGAATTCTGAAATAGAAGTCGAAAGAGCTCACCGTCTGAACAGGAATGCGGGTTCTCTGCTGTCACTTGCTGCCAAGCACACGGTTAACATGCCGCAGTTCAACTATAGTTGGGGGCTGAAGTTGAGAAGTTGAGACTATCTCACTTCAGATAGGGTGGTTTCTAAGGGGGGGGTCTACAGGGTCATGGCACCCAAGGTTTTAGTTCACTTTTTGGCCAGTTGTTCATGATAATTTGTTGTTACTCGAATTTATACTTCTCTTTCATTATTTCTTGCATCCAGGTGAAGTGCTCTGTTATATTATCGTCCTAGTCTTTTTTTCTACTTATTTATGACTGAGTTAACAATATTGTCTTGGAA
Source organism: Megaleporinus macrocephalus (assembly GCA_021613375.1). NCBI lineage: Eukaryota > Metazoa > Chordata > Actinopteri > Characiformes > Anostomidae > Megaleporinus > Megaleporinus macrocephalus. The sequence continues at coordinate 4,501,071 of CM038722.1, read as the reverse complement.
TGTCCAGCATTGAATTCGCCAACAAAGAGGGCTATGTGTTTAGGTATTTTACATAGGAAAAAAACAGGCATAGCATTACTACAGAAGTTTCATCTTCTACCATAAGATGTTACTAGGTAGTGGCATATTCATCAGCTGGGAAAAAAATAGTGGTACTTTGATCTTACTATGTAGGAAATGGAACTTAACAGTCCTTGGTACAGGTGCTAATACATTCAGACAAATTTCTCATGTGGAAGCAATTATCAGAGGTATAAAACTTACTTTTCTTTCAATTTATGCCCCATCTGTCTTTGTTCCTGGGTTTTTTTATCCTTCTTTCCAAATATCTCTTCAAATTTGACTCTCCTTTATTTATTGCTGCTGATATTAATGCCGTCTTAGATAATCAACTAGATCGTTCTGGCATGCTTAATTCTAATACACAAATACTCTTTAGCTCTGAACAATTACTTGATTTATGGCATACACTTAACCCTTCAGAATATACCTGTTATTCACCAAGACATAAGTCATTCTCAAGGATTGATTTGTTTCTTATATTCCACCTCTTTGTTATTATGGATACACTCTTTTGAAATAACCCCTCATTCTCTTTCAGACCACTATCCTAATATTGCTAATATGAACATACCAGGTCTATCACAGCAAGCCCCTATATGGCGTTTTAATAATACTTTATTACAAAATTCATTCTTTTTCTCCGCATTTAGTTCTAGTCTTAAAGAATTCATAGAATTCAATTATGGTTCTGTTCAAAATCCTTAAATTTTGTGTGGTGCTATTAAAGGCTTCATTAGAGGACATACCACTGCTATCGCCTCCCACTTAAACAAGTTAAAACTACAAAAAACTACAACTCTGGAAAATAAAGTGTCTTATTTATCTCACTCATTACAACAGAGGTTTGACGAATCATTGGCATTTGGAGTTAGAATTAGTTCTATGAAGTTCTATGAAGATTTGTATTGTTGTTACACTATGATCAAACAGGCTTTATTAAATCTCGTTTATCCTCTGATAATGCAAGACACTTGCCTCAAGTCTTGGACTATGCACCAAATATCACTTTACCTTGTGCTATACTATCTCTCGACGCAGAAAAAGCATTTGACCGACTAGACTGGAATTTCTTAATGTCAGTACCCGAAGTAATGGGTCTTGGCCATAGTTTTATTAGAATGGTCAAAACCGTGGTTGCCCCTTTTCACCATATTTATTCTCCCTGTCCCTTGAACCTCTGGCCAAATCAATATGCCTATCCCATGTCAATTCACCCATTAATCTCCATAACACGCAACACTATAACTCCTTATATGCAGATGATATTTTGTTGTATCTTAACAATGTTCCCCAAACTCTTCCTCATTTATTTCCATCCTGGACACATTTAGTAATCACTCCGGATACAAAATTAATAAGACTAAATCTGCTCCACTCCCCCTGAACGATGCGATGAGGAAACTTAAGCTCACGTTACCAATCCCTATAGTACCCCACTTTAAATACCTTGGCATCCAAATCTTCCCAACCCTAAACGCTACAAATTCAATTTTATGTCTACGTTAAATATGATTAGTACTAACTTGAAACGATGAAATCAGATGACTAATACTCCTCAAACTCATATTTCTGTACTCAAAATGAATATTCTTCCTAGAATTAACTTTATTGCTTCATTGATTCCCCTCCCTCCCCCCAGAGGATTTCTGGAATAAGCTTAATTCTGACATATCATCTTACTTGTGGAAAGGCAAAAAACCTAGATTTAAACTTGCAAATCTTCAACGCCAAAAAACTGATGGAGGTCTTTCGCTACCAAATTTCAAATTATATCATCAGGCCTTTACACTTCGATCTATAGCTGTTTGGTTTGACCCTGATGCTAAAGCTTCCTGGTGCCCTATAGAGGAATCTTTTATTGCTCAACACAGATTGCAAGATTTTAGATACTCTAATATTTCTTTGAAACTCTGTAAATCACAAAAAAATAAGCTTTGCCTCTTGCTAGTAGGTGTGTTGAATGTGCTTTGTGTCTGAATGTTCTATATTTTACTCTGTATTTATCTGGTTTTTAATATGATGATATTGAAAGTTCTAAAATAAAGATCTGATGATATTCACAAGTATGTATATGAGTTTTATTTATACTGGTAGTTAATGATATAAACTTTATCAGGAACACTTGTGACATATGCAGAAATGTGGATGATCTCTGTTTTGACGCTTTGCTCTAATGTTTATCTTGTCCTAGGACCCGACTGTGAAATATATGTATGTCAGGTTGGGTATGTGTGGCAAACTACACACTCATTTATGTCACAATTCTGCCTGATACTACTCTAATTACTCACTACTTCAACATGAATGTTTACAACCATTCTAAGACCAAATCCATGTGTACACATCTTTTATAAAAGAGACTCCAGGAATTAACTAACAAATACTGGAACTTTTAATGGAAATGGAAAAACCAGGAGATTTAAATGAAAAGCATGCTGCTTCAGCGAAAAAGCTGAAACCAAGTCCTGGCTGGATCATCAGCTACAAAATGATCCTGACATTCATGCAAATCCACACAAAAATTGGCATGAGCATCCCAGTCCCCTGATCTTAACCACATTAAAAACCTTTGGGTAGGCCAGTGGCCCTGGAGCTTCGCAGGGAACTGTCCTCTCTCCCTTCCTCTTCACCCTCTACACCACTGATTTCAACTACTGCTCAGAGACCTGCCACCTTCAGAAGTTCTCTGATGACTCTGCACTAGTTGGATGTATCAGCAGGGGTGATGAGGATGAGTACAGGGCGACGGTGAGTGACTTTGTTGCGTGGTGTGAGCTGAACCATCTGCAGCTCAACGTGACAAAGACAAAGGAGCTGGTGGTGGACCTGAGGAGGGACAAAACGCGGGGGGTCAGTGTGGACACTGTGGAAGACTATAAATATCTGGGCGTGCACATTGACAATAAACTGGACTGGGCTACTTCAACATCTGCAGGACTATGCTGAGGATCTTTTATGAGTCTGTAGTTGCCAGTGCCATCCTATACACTGTTGCATGCTGGGGCAGCAGGTTGAGGGTGGCAGACGCCAACAGACTTAATAAACTGATCCGCAGAGCCAGTGATGTTGTGGGTGTGGAGCTGGACTCACTGACGGCAGTGTCTGAGAGGAGGACGCTGTCTAAGCTGCAGGCCACCATGGAGAATAGCTCCCACTCTCTTTATCACACAGTGATGAGACGCAGGAGCACATTCAGTTCAAGACTCATTCAGCCAACATGCACTACAGAACGCCACAGGAGGTCATTCCTACCATCAGACTTTATAACTCCTCCCTTAACGTACGACACCTCTCACATGTACAGTGATAACAATAGAACAATAATTTAATTCTGTGTGCAACAACTCAAATGTGCAATAACTTTCCTACTTCTAAACTCTTACTGCTGTATACAGTATATCTGTACTTATTACTATAGCCACAGTCACTTTACATATTATTATTCTATTGTAATATTAGACAAATTTCTTTTATGTTGTAAATTATTATAGAGTGTTTATTCTTCTATATAACTGGCTGCTACTGTACAAACTGCAATTTCCCCCTGGGATCAATAAAGTATTTCTGATTCTGATTCTGTAAGTTGATGAGAATAGTACAAATGAGAGGATATAGAACATATATAGAATATAGAGGCTCAGGACACAAAGAGAAAGAGACAAAATCACACTTTGATTTGAGGGGAAACATGAGGGATTTTCATCCGCAAGTCAAAAACTTAACAGAAAAGTAGTAGTTATTTCACCTAAAATGTTGAGTCTGTCAGTGATTGAGATTTATTTTTGATGTATAAAAAGAAGTCAACTAAAAAAAACAACAGTCATAAGTTGTCGTATTAATAAAAACTTACCCATGATAACCATTTACTTCCGTTGGTAACCATTTAGCCCCACACACCTTGCATGTATGCCTCCACCATGAATGGAGTTTAAAATATGTTTTAGAATGCTGTATTCAGAGCCAATTATGTTATGGCTAGGTCTAAGGTCCGACAATAAATAAAGCAGGTTCATTTTTATGGAGAAGAGGGATTGACATTTAGGAGCTGGCAAGAACAAAACATCAAGTAAAAAGTGCAACCAGCTAAATGCAGAAAAAAAATACTTTATCCTTAATTTAAACCAAATTGATATAAAAGACACAATATTGTTCCTAGTGATAACCAGGAGAAAATAAACAAAAGTAATAAACACAAACATCACTCACTACTACCCACAGTGAGTGTTATGACATGATTTGCAAATAGATTGGTGAATTACAGATTATTTAAAAACAGATTATCAAGTCTAAATAGGGTCATGCAGAAATTGAGCTCAAAACAGTCAAAGAATCTTTTATTAAAGCAAAAAGCAAGCAAATGTGAAACAAGACAACAGTAGCTAACAAAACAATGTTCTCAGAATGTTCCCCTAATGCTCTATTTTGTTTGCCGAAACATGAAATGTAAGATTTCATTTGAAAAAATGTAAGCATAGTAAAGTCTAGGGCTGTTAGCATAGTAAAGTCTTTGACTATTAGTTGAGTAGAAATTTCAATAAATGCAAACAGGAAGATACCATATTGGCCCGTTACTGACTACTAAAAAGGATTGTAAGATTCTTAGCTGTTCTTGTTTTTTAAGTGGTATGTAAGATGTCATTGTGATGGAAGTGGTCACAATTAGAGTGAACTGTGTGGCTGAAGGTGAGCTGCCTATACTCCGTCTGTCATTTCATGCGCGGTTTTAATTGAGAGCACTTCTTTTGGATGAAACATGGCCTCCCCTGTGTCTTACTGTTAAAATTAGAAAATATATACCATCTTAGTTCAGGCATCTCACTCCCTCGGCACAGTAAACAAAAATCTGAAGAGCTCAGTTGTATTGGAACACTTTAAATTAAACTATGATAAGGCTAAAGCAGTATGGCAAATATATCATTTGAAACTTGCCTATGATGGTGGCACAAGAAGCTTAAAAAATATAAAATTGGTGTAGGTTGTTTGCAAGCAAATAAACCAGCACTGCCAATGCAGCATTTAATGGTTTGAAATTGATGGGAATAAGATAATTGGAACTTTCTTTCATACAAAGAAAATGCTGGTATCAGTCAGGTAAGAACATTATTATTAATGTTAAAGAACTTACTTAAATTGTAGAACTTGTCAGTGTAATGACAAAGCAAGTGACAAAAAGCAGACTGATTAGAAAAGTACACTTATGACTATTAAACTGATCTGCTGTATTGTACTGTCTCCCAAAATCTAATCCTGGCAATATACAGACACATGGATACAATTGTTGCATTTGCAACATTGTTGCATTGTTTGCATTTTCATTTTCTTGATATTGGATATAAAAGATGTTACTGATTGTTACATCCTAGAAGAGGATATCTCCTTGATTGCATTCTTCTTCTGGTTTAAAAGAGCCAATCTGGAGGGGCAACGGGCGCGCAGCCGTTGGAGAGCAACAGTCTTGTGGCCTAGAGTTGCCTATTGCAATGTTTATTTGTACCTGTGAGAAAGCCTTAATGTTTTGGCCAATGTTTGACTGTCACTCTGCACCTCACCAGCTGGGGGCGCTGCAAGTTGTAGTACTGGTTTATACTTGTTTAAGCACAATAGAGTGAATCAGCAAATTGAGACTGACCACCATATTTTCCAGGTAGTTAGACTTGCTGCCTTTGAGTTGGTGTTGAATTATGTGTTATATATGTTATGTTATATAATTATATGTTATATAATTCAGCTGTTAGTCACTCATCCTAGCCTCATGTATACTCTTTGTTTTGTTGTAGACCACACACAAATTGAACAACTGTCAACAGCAACTTTCTCTTTCCACAATAAATTGTGAAGTGGCACTCTCTCTATCTCTCCGCGCTTCTCTAAACGGAATAGCACTGCTCCGTAACTTCAAATACTCAACCAGTATAATCCAGAGCCTCTAACAGGGCTCGTATAGTACCACACACTGCTTTTAATATTTCGCTCCTTTCACAGCTTTAGTATTTTTGCAGACAGAAAGGCAAGTGGGCGCGCATATACATTTCTGATAGTGATTTAATGTCTAGACACACTAGGTAAGAGGCGGGTGCCGACCCATGTATGTTTTTGTTAGGGTAGGGGTTTGGTTAGGCAGGGCTAGTAGTTTTGTTTTGTTTATTTCTTTGGCACCGTCTGTGTCAACCATTGGTTTGGCTGGGGAGCTAGCTGGAGACATTATTTTTGTTTGTTATAGTTGTATTTGTTTAGAGATTTTTCTGTGTGTGTGTGTTGCTGGGCATGTTATGTCTTTAAAAACATCTGAAGTAAAACTCAAAACTACTGCAAATAGCTGTGTTGTATCTGTCTCTCTCTACTCTTTTAACCTACCCATCGGTTTTTATTATCATATCTCTTGCATCTTAGACCAGCACATAACACTGATATTAAAAAGGCATCTCACAGGGATATTAAAATACCAGTGATTTTTCTTTTTGTTATTTATTTAACAAGATGCCTCTGACTAGAATGCCAGGAATCATTTCATATTGTTCCTTAACATAATTTACATTTTGACTTACTTCAAGACTGATGTAAAAGGTGCCATAATCAAAGGCTGAAAGGAAATATTGTCTGATTAGAAAGTGATCTTTTCTGCATTATTTAGTGCACATACTACTAGCTTCCGTGGCTATGATACACTCACATAATTTACTGCAGAAAAAAAATAAATCACAGAGGAACATGTTTCGACTTATAGTTGAAAATGTGGGCAGTGCCCCAGTACTTTAACATCTAGTGCTCAGTTTATCATGTGACTGGTGTATTACATAATATAATGACGAAGCATGGTAAGTTCTGTACATTTTACATGTGAGAAGTGAAAGATTCCTTATTCATATCACATATGACCACACAAACATGTGATTGGGTTTTAAATCTTTTCCTGTGCCTCAAAGATAGCTCAGGAATGCAGGTTTGTTGAAATGATGGAGTCCGCTTGGTTCATCTTGTAACAAATCTCTGACAAACAGCTTAACAAACGTTACACTGGTAGTTTCCGTAAAATTCAAAGTTTGACAACATATTTTAAATACCAATGATCAAGCATCCAAAACAGTACCTTCAATTGTGAGCCCTGTAATAAATAAAAAAACAGAAACCAATATGTGATATGTCTACTCACAATACAGATGCAACATGACTGGCAGGCACGACAGCAACTTCATAAATTGTGGGTGAAGTCATTAAATAAAAAGCACTTTTAATGATTGTATAATCTTTTTGAGATTATATGTTGCAGTGTAAATTAGGGATGTGCTCAAAGACTGACATCACATGGAATTTCCTAATGCTTGGGGATTTTTACAGTTAAAATTAGCAAACCCAAACTTTGTAGTAGCATGTTTTAACAACAATACATTATACACAAACTTTTTCATAGCTATAATTAACCATGTGCTCGTTACTGACTTCTAGTTCAAAGCTGGGTAAAGCTAACCTCACAACCAGATGCTAGAATAGTTGAAACCTGTGAATGCCAGTAAAGCTGACTGGAGGCTAAAAGAAGGCCCAGCAACACACAACATAGAATTAAGGAGGAAAGCTGTTTAATATGTTGGCAAAATGTTTTGCCCTCAGTGTCATACTTTCAAAATAAAGTTTTTCCACCATGGTATAATATTTGCATGCATGGTGATTTTTGCATGCAAATGTTTCCAATCCTACCAGTTTATATTCCAGTGATGTTTGCTATCTACTGTTTGCAACTTTTAAATACCTAATAAACAAAAATTTATTGGTGTTTCATTGGAAAATATTTATTTTTATGTATTACATAAATGTAAAAAAAATGACTAAAATACAGCCTTTACAAAATCATTCCTCACATCAAACCTACAGTACTTATTTAACATGAACCACAGATGTGCTTTAAATAAAATACTTTCGCATATTACTTTGTGTTTATGTGCACAACCCAAAAACATTGAATTTGTCAATCTCTGTATTTTCTGACAAACAAAAATGCGTGCTCTTAGTGAACTTTGCCTATTCTCTGGTTTAAAGGTTGGGTTTTTGGAAATAATATGTGGAAACCCCATAGGATGTCTATCAATTGCTTGCACAGACAGATAACTTGGACTTACCTCCAGAGGAATGTGTAATTGCCTAGTTAAGCTGACCTGCCTATAAGCCAGCATGGTTTAATAAAGCATGCGTGGAGGGACGGTGGAACTTCTGCTCCCAGAGGGCTGTGGCCTGATGGATAGAAATGTGATCCTGTGATCACGCAGAGGGGAACTGCAAGGATTGCTTGTCTAGGATCAAAGAGTGCCATTAAATCACTGGGGTGATGGTAAGTTTTGTAGTAGTTGTTCCAACTGTCAGGCTGGAGGGGTGCGTGGAGCAGACGAGGAATATGCAGGACAGACGGAAAGGCAGACGCAAACGCAAGCTTAAAAAAATACTTTTAGTTCACAAACAAACTGAAACCTAAAGTACATGAACTGACATTAACTATAAACAAAGATGGGAAGCACAGCATGAAAGACAGAAACATCACAAAAAAAAAAACACCAGGAGAGAAAAAACAGGATGTATTAATACGCAGACTGATGAAAGTAACAAGTAACAGCTTATGACAACAGGCGGGACCACAGGTGAGGGGCAGGGACAAGGAGCACATGACCAAAACAGAAGTACATGGGATGGCCAGCACGTAAACAAGGACACAGAGCAGGGCATGACAGGCTAGGACGAGGGAAATGACAGGATGAAAACGAGGAAAACAGGGCAAGGCGTGACACTAACACAGCTTTTTCATTTTTTATTGCCTTTCGCAGAAATGAAAGCTTCAGCGAAAGTTCTGCCAGAAAGATTCTAATGCTACATCACTCATTACTCCAACCAATCGTAGGCTGCCTCTTGTTTTTAAAATTATTCAAATTCAACCTGCTGTCCTGGGAGGTTGCTTTGCCCCTGCAGGATCTGCGAGGATATGCATGCTTAAAGACCTGGGCCTATGCCAAAGACTGTTTCTTTATGTGCTACAATAAATAACCTTCCTCTTGAGTATTTTTGGCAGATCCTCAGTTCCTACTGTGCTCATGCTCCTGGCTCGGACTCTTGAGAAGGTTCAAAAACTGAGCATAAATATGGACCAGGAGACAAGAAATTTTCTTGCTCTCCAATTTTTTTTCTATAAAATAAGTGAAACAAATCATTAAAATTACAAAGTCTCCAAACCAGAGAAAGACAATATTGTAGCATATCAGGACCGGACAGACGCGTGCAGATATTTAAGGTGGATTTATTCAACGTAGGTGGGTAACAGACAAAACACCCACACAAACAGAGAGCGATACGTATAAAGGACTTAAACAAAAGAGCGAAGTCAAACAGGCAAGGGTCGAAAACCAGAGACGGACGAGATTACCAAAACCGGAAAGGATTAGACAAAACGGGTAAACAATAAGGCAGGCGAACAGGTACATTACCGGGTAGACACAGCAGACAAGATTAGAAGGGCAAGGCAAAAAGGTGGATCTGAAAAATGAGAACAGGTCATACACAAGAAGGCAAATAACAAACAACGCTCAGTAAGGATCAGAATACTGGCTCAATACCTCACAACGTGTCAGTCCAAACAAAGAGCGTATATAGTCCGTCATAATCAAAACTCAGGTGAGCCTGATCTACGGCGGTCAGCTGACCGAGAGTCTGGAGTTATGTGACCCACTGGTGTCTGCTGGGAGTTGGAGTCCCTGTGAGCTGATAGAGACTCCGAGGCAGCAGCGTTGGTGCGAGGCATGACAACTATAAACTGCTTTTTAAATCAAGCGCAACACAGCACAGCTGATCACAACAATATCAGTCTTAAAGGCACAGTGGGAAAGTGTAGTATGGAGAGAAAATGAGACAGAATAACAAAAAAAATAAAAATAACTGTAATACAAAAGTCATTGTGTATCATTCACTCTCAGACACACGCACTGAGGAGCCATAATATTCAAAGCCAAATCCTGCACAGAGCGGTTCAGTGAATGAGGTGTAGAACGTGTACAGGTGGGTCAGTGTGTGTTGATCAGAGGAGACGCTGTAAAATGACAGAGTGCCGGCCGGACAGTCCACATACACTCCTACTCTCTTACAGCTGGAGGGACGAGCAGAGAAAGCAGTTCTTTTGCTATTGTGACTAACAGAGTAACTGTTATTAGAGCAGATCAGACTCCAAGAACTTTTATTCCGTCCAAACCTGCAGTCATCACTGCGTCCTTTCCTGCTGATAGGTTTACATACCAAAGCAATTTCAGTTCCTCCCCCGCTCCACTCAGCCTCCCAGTAACAGCGTCCAGTCACACTCTCGCTACTCAACACCTGATGCCAACAATCAAATCTTTCCGGATGGCGAGGATATGACTGCTGCTGTCGTACACACACCACCTTTCTGTTCCCACCAGACAACAAAAGATATTTGTTTGCTGTGTTTGGATCCAGAGTGAGCGCACAGGAATCTGTACACAAGAAGAGAGATTAGATTGTGTGTGTGTGTGTGTGAATTAGGGTTAAGGTTATGTTAAGTGTCAAGGTGAGATAAAGGGTAAGGTTAAGGTTGCTAAGATTAGGGTAATGTTAAACTTGAGGTTAGGGTAAGAATGACATAAGTTGGTATAAGGTAAAGGTTGGGGTTAAGGTAGTGTTAAGAGTGATGTTAGGGTTAAGGTAAGGTTTAGATTAATGTTATACTATGGTTAAGGTTTGGGTAAGGTTAAGGCTGGGGTTGGGAATGGTTAATATTAAAGTTGGAGTAAGGTTAGGGTTAGGTTTACATTAAGGACATGGTTGAGGGTAATAGTAAGATTTAGTTAGGGTTAGTGTTATGGTTATGCAAGTAGTGCTTAAATGTTAGTTGAGATTTCAGTCTTCAGGTAATGAATAGCCTACAATTTAAAGAAACAAATGTGTGTGTGTGTGTGTGTGTGTACTTACATTTCTTCAGTCCTGGTTTGATTCTTATCTCACCTCCATGTTCCACTCTAAATACACACACACACACATCAATGTATTCATAGAAAGGTTCTTAACTGACCCTCTTAACTTCCTCTGTCTTCCACTCTTTCTCTCTCTCCATGACTCACAAAGTATTTTTAACCAAACATGTGGCAGATGCATTATTTTAAGCAGATTGTCAAAACTATGATCTGTATTATCAAAGCATAGGTTACAAATGTGGCAGACAGGTATTAGTACATCATTGAGGGCTACTGTCTAACTTATTCAGATGTGGATATGTTGCTGTGTTCCATCTTATCACTCAAATCCTGTGGAATGGAATCCTGTAATTATTTAGTTATAGTTGTATTGGTACAAATACATTTATATAAATCTCACAGCCACCTAGTCACAGTGGTGACAGCAGGTATACCATATTAGTTCTGTGTCATGCTTCATCTGAAATCATCTTGTAAAATTATCAAATTACAAAGATCACTGGTGTATGTGTGTTAAAGTGAGCGGGTCCATGTTAGACAGCTGGTAAAAGCAGCATATGAGAACCTTGTTTATGAACGGATCTTTATTTATCATATCTTTCATTTTAATTAATCTTGCTTAATCCTGCAAGATCCTGTAATTTAAGTAATTGCAAAAGAATATGTCCACATCTACTGCTCAGTGTGTAGAAGGTATCCCTACAAGACATTAATCGAAACCTGTATGATGGACTATGCAACTTCCTTGGTTATAAAGCCTTTCAGCCTCTGCTCTCAGTTTATAAAACAACATGGTTTTTATTTTTTCCACTCCATCTTAAACAGTGTTGCTGTAACATTCAGCTGCATTTATTATGCAAATGTTGTTGGGTTGAATGCATTTTTAAGGTATTTTTCCATAATAATGAGCATAGTAGGTGAAAATATGTAATTGGAAAGGAGAGAGGCACTGTTTTTTATATTTGAATTTTGCCAGCTTTCTAACTTTGGTAATGCAATTTCAAATATATTATTAGTGACTCTAAATCTCTTGCGTAAATGAAATGTCAATGTTAATGTAACAAACAGCAAATGAAGATGGTAAATATAAATTTTAATGGTAAATATACTCAAATATATACTATATAAAATATATACTAAAATTGTACTTAAAATGGCATATAAGAGTTGGAAATTTAAACATAAGAATACATTGCTATTTTTAAATAGTACATTTTCATTTGAATATTGCTACTGATATGTCTGTAGCCTACATGTTTCCAGCAACACTTTTTCTCAAGATTTCAGCTGAAAATGTAATAAAGTACATACAATTTACTGAAATTAGTAGGATTAATGGAAGTAAACAGTGTCAGACACTGACAATTTAAAAACAATATTTTAATAAAACTTAATTTAGAATGCATTAAGATGAATCTCTGAATTTCCAAAAATCTTGTTAATGTGTATATGTGGGTAGAAGGAATGTTATTATTATTTATTAGTGAAATATTTGTAGACTTGTAGACTACAACTTAAACCATGTTGTAATTACTGAAAAAGGAAGGCTATATCTTTAGGTATGTAATAAATACAGTGCAATTTAATACATTATTTACCTCAAAGTTTTAATGACTAGAGATTAGAGTAACTACAAAAATGTATCCTTAATTTCATTTCACTGAGCAACAGTAAACAATTTGAGAAACAGCTCCTAAATGTAGGTGTGTGAGATACATGTAAGAAGTGTAATTTATAGAAGTGTAAATTAATAAAGTAAGTGTATTTCTATTTGTGTTTTATAACAACTTTTTAGTGTTAGATTTGTTTTTTGTGTGTTGCATGGGTCACATTAAAAATCAATTACAAACATATAAATTGTCTGAGAAACAATTCTTGTTTGTTAACCTACAGTATACCATTATATAATGTTCCATTGCTATATTATAATGCACAGTAATAATTACCCATTGCAGTGTACAAGGACTATACCATAATGCACAGTTACTTTATTATAGTGTACCATTACTATCTTAAAGTGTAACATTCTAAATTGGACATAAGCTATACTACTGCATTATTGTGGTACAGTACACTATACAGATGCACCTGTTTTACCATTCATATGCTTGAGAGCTTTGACAAAAATAAAGCAGAATATACATTTCATATAAAGTATATGCAGAATATACATTCTTCAGTTTAATAATTCTGATTTTCAGACATACACACATCTGAACATGACTGTTCATACCTGAGAGTGTTGAGTAAGCAGTGTGGATCCTCCAGGCTAGCAGAGAGCAGCTTCACTCCTGACTCTCCTGGGTGATTGTAGGTGAGATCCAGTTCTTTAAGGTGTGAGGGGTTTGAACTCAGAGCTGATGCCAGAGAAAAACAGCCTACCTCTGTGATCATACAACCAGATAGTCTACAGAAAGTAAGGAGAAAGAAGAGGATAGACAAACTGAAAAAAACATGACATATATATTCTGTTTGCTTTAAAAAATTGACAGTTTCACACTTTTATTTATTATCATTTACATAATGTAAAATCCAAAATAATTATAATCAATCTCATGTATAGATATCAGTAAAAAAAATCTACTAGAATTTTTCCACAATTTTTATTTATAGTCACTGCTTATCTATTTATAAGGCACTGCTTCTGTTTTGTAATATGAAGGTGGCTATCTTTATTCTTTTCATGATAAAACACTGTTCTTTCAGAATTTAATTGTGATATATTTTAATATATTTTCCACTAAAAATCCACTAGCTAAATAAAAGTAGTCTTAGAAATGTCTAAATTAACAGAGTAAAAGTAGGATTTCCTGTTCTGTATTTCTGGTTTCGTGACTGGTTTGATTGCGGTCCTGATTGCAGTCTTATTAAGTCTTATTAAGCTGTGGATCTGGATGAGTTTGTGTTTTCATTCTCTAAATGATTATTAAGTGTTTTGAAAAAGAAAGGTCATTCAAGACCATTTTAAATGTTATTATCCTTTTTCCTGGAACATGCTGCAGGTATCAAATTTAGAATTAGTGCATTTTTTAAAAAAAACTTAAGGTTAAACATCAAATACTGTGTGTTTGTGAGTAAAAGGCTTTATTTGTGTTGCGTACGCTGTGATCTTTCATTCCTTTCATCTTCAATTATGAAGCTTAGAAATTGGTGGAATAAATAATTTCTTTAAATTACTTTGTTTACATTACAATATTGATGTATACTGTTTTTAAATTCAAATATTGATTTGGTCTTTATTAAGATATCATTCTAGAATGAACTGACAGAAATCCTACCTTAGTATCTCAAGTTTACAGTGTGAACTCTTCAGTCCAGCAGACAGCAACTTTACTCCCGAATCCTGCACATCATTGTTACTGAGGTCTAGCTCTTGCAGGGAAGAGGTTCCTAGGTTTAAAACTGATCCCAGATCTTCACAAGTCTTTACCCCAAGGTTACAGAAAGCTAATCTACAAAGGGAGAATAAACATACACCTTTTAAAATATTCAATAAAAAGGACAAACATTCACCACAGCCTCCAAGAGCTTGATATGGTATGCTACCTCAACCTAAAAAAAACTTCACGAGATTCTTAGATTTCTAAAAGTTCTACATAAATATGCATTGCAGTGTACTTTATTATGGCTCCACATTGGCATAGGAACAGGGGGGCATGTCCCACCCAATATCAGAAACAGGTAGATTTGTCCCATCCAAAAATTAAACCACAGAAAAATGCAGAAACTGTTTAAAAACACTTTTATATTAAAAGTGAACTTTGGCAGCCTTTGCAATTCACATGCTGTGTGTGTTGCAAAATTTACTGCAATAAAAACAGCTTTTGGATAATGTGTTGTAATGGTAACAGACTAGGAGGGTTTGGGTTAGCTAACGTTTATATTAACTTTAGTCAGAAAGCACTCTGAAACGTCTGAAACGTTTGGGACACAGCCTTACTGTCTAACATTAATGTTAGTATTGTCTAGTCAGGAAATATTAACATACATTCTTTTGTCATTTAATTTCAGCATTGTACCAACAAAGAAAATAATCATTATTATGGTTATATATGTATATAATCCAGACATTGCATGTATAATTTAAAAGTTTTCTGACAGCAGTACCATGTAATGTGGAATATCTTGTTTAGTTTGTAAAGTGATCTTTAATTGGATTTATCTAATAATAAACAGAAGTACAGATAATGTTGTATTTTGTTTATTTATTTGCAATTTACCGTCATTCCACAAATGTTGTTCTATGTCAATATACAGTACATACAGTGATTTAATACCTTACCTACAGTGGAATCAGCTTAGGTAATATTTCAGGGGATAGGGTGGACTAATGTGCCCCCCCTAATGTCAAACCCGCTCCTACGCCCTTGTGCCTCCGGCATTTCACATTAATACGTACTAGATGTAACTGGTTAATACTGCATATTTACCTGTTAAATATTGAAAAGACACTATTTTGTAGCATTTTATTGTATAGTATGGCATTTTGTAAAGTATCCACCACGTATTACTTGCAAAAACTCTAACTACAATCTTAAATTCGATATAAGATGTAATATTTATTGCTTTGTATCAAATGTACTCCTGAACACACCTGGTCGTTTTTCACACAGAGTATTATGTTCTTACCAGTAATTACCTGTAAGGACCACATCATTACCTATTAAATTCCAACTAATTATTTTAATTATATTAAGTACTAATAGTCTTAAATGTATGTAATTTACCAGTAATTACTGCTTTTGCCTATTGTAGTAGCATGTATTCAGTGATCAGAGATACACACAACCATAACACAGATTGATATATTGCCATAAAATACAAAAGTCATAAATTATGCTCGCCTAATGCAAATGCACCTGCTAGCAAACAAGTACATATATATCAATAATGCATGAACTATTCTAGTGGATAAATCTTTATTTTTTACAAATGGACTTGTTTATATTAGTCCATAGTTTACAGTATACTCTACTATAAATGATATACTGTACATCATCTACAATAACTTATTTACATTATTAATACATTTAATATCTGAATAGAAGCCAGTGGTGAAGCCATTACAAAATTAAAACCTGTAAAACCTGAAAACTGTAACGTGTGAATGTTATTTAACATTTTAACAAATGTTTTACAGTTGTTTAAAATATTGAAATGGAAATTATGCTTACAGTGCTCGTCTTGTGTTTTTCACCACGGGCAGTAGTCTACAAAATCCTTCCTCTGATGGATTATATTTCTTCAGCTCAAACTTCTCTTGAGTATCCTCTGACATCAGCAACACAAACACCAGAGCTGACCACTGTGTAGATGAGAGTTGTTGTGTTGAGAGGTCTCCTGAGTTCAGGTATTTCTGAATTTCAGTTGTCAGGGAATTGTCTTTCAGTTCATTCAGACAGTGGAAGAGATTCATGCTTCTGTCAGATGACATTTCCTCATGCAGTTTCATTTTGATATAGTCAGCTGTGTCCCTAACACTCTCTAGTTTGATCTTTAAATTTGGCAAAAGTTCAGTTAGGGCATGCTGACTGTCCTTCAGTGAGAAGCCGATAAGGAAACGGAGGAAAAGGTCCAGGTGTCCATTGTTACTCTGTAAAGCTCTGTTTACTGCATACTTATGAAGATCATTTACTGTCTTATTCTTCCATTTAAGCTTGTTCAAGAATGTTGCCTGTTTGAGTGCATTCCTTTTCTTGTTGTAGTGTAAGTGATGCACATATAAAGCTGCAAGGCTTTCCTGGACACTCAGATGCACAAAACTGAAAATGTTCCTCTCAGAAACTCCCTCCTGCTGACTGAATATCTGTGTGCACACTCCTGAGAACACAGTACCGTCACTGACATCAATGCCACATTTCCTGAGATCATCTTCATAGAAAATCAGAGCACCACTCTCAAGGTTACAGAAGGCCAGTTCACCAAGCTTCAGAATGATGTCCTCAGCATTGACAGTTTTGGTTTTCTCACAGTATTTCTTTTTCATTAGTTTTTTCTGCTGCAGTAAGAAGTTTATGTACATTCCTGTCAGGGTTGTAGGGATGTCTTTATTGCTGTCGTGGATCATCAGAGGCTGAAGCACAGTGGCAGTGATCCAGCAAAACACTGGTATTTGACACATGATATGCAGACTTTTTGATTTCTTTATGTGTGAAACAATTTTCACTGCCTGATCCTCACTACAGTATTTGTTGAAGTATGCCTCCTTCTGTTCACCATTGAATCCTCGCACTTCTGTGACCAGATTGATGTACTCCCGGGGGATCAGATGGGCTGCTGCTGGTCGGCAGGTTATCCAGATCAGAGCAAATGGAAGCAAATTTCGGTTAATAAGATTTGTGATGAGTGAACCAACTGAGGTCTTCTCATTGATGTCTTTTACTTCCTGCCCATTCTCAAAACAAAGAGGAAAATGGCACTCATCCAGGCCATCAAAAATAAACAAAACTTTACCATCACCCTCTGGTAGAGACTTCAGTTTAGGTTTCGAAGAGAAATAGCAGTGATTCAATAGATCAGTCAAACTGAACTTCTTATCTTTTTTCAGATTCAGTTCACGGAAGGGAAGAGGAAAAACTAAGTTTATATCTTGGTTGTCTTCTCCCTTCGCCCAGTCAAGTATGAATTTGTTGACTGACACAGTTTTACCCACGCCAGCAATTCCCATTGTCAACACTTTTCTGTTTCGTCTCCTGGTACTAGGATCCACCTTGAAAAGGTCACTGCATTTGATGCAAGCATTCTCATCAGCGTGTCTGTTGGAAGACATTTCAATTTGCATCACTTCATGCTTTTGAATGACTCCTCCACTTTCATTCTGCACTATAATGAGATCAGTATAGATATCCTCCAAGAACTTTGTATGGCCTGTCTGTGAATTCCCAATTAGTATACTTTCATACAGCTGCCTTAGGGTGGACATTAAATTGGCACAGTTCTTTTGATCTTCTGTAAGAAAAAGGAAAAAAAACAATGATGGAAAAAAAATCATAAAGCATTATGTCAGGCAACTCAGGCGAGGCAAATGCTTGCAGATATTTTAGGCAGGCGGATTTAATTTCAAAGGGGTTGTACTATACCACTTAATAATAACATCCAAAACTGTAACCGTGAGACAATAGCGAAAACGAGAAGTAGGCAAGGGTTCAATACCAACAAACAATACAGTAAACAAATCCAATAAGGGCTAGGCAAAAAAATGTGAATGAGGAAACAGGCAAACGGGTCATGAACAAGAAGTCAATACAAAAAAATGAACGCTCAATATGCTATGATGATAATAGACAATACTTTGCAATGAGAAAAACAGACACATGGGTTTACATACAAATGCTGAAATGGTTTACAGGTGTTACGAATTAGTATTCTGGTGAAGGGCTTCTGTGACTGGCTGAACATATGGGATAATATGGGAGTTGGTGCTCGTAATGTCAGCGGAGATGAAAGATGAGTCTGGAAGTGTGACATGTAAAACCATGTTCTATATTAATGATGTCTTCATACATATTCAGGGATCATATATGCTTGTAACAGTGTGGATGATCCATTCTTTTTTTAACCCAATAATACATTTCATTAACAGTCTGTAAAGTTGAGTAGTTAAACCACAACACATTTCCACCGTGCGTCAGTCCATTTCAGATATGCCTAAGCCAGAGAATTTGCCACTTAAATACATCTACCTTGTATCTTCACTGTCAAATTTAATGATATTGATATATCACGTCTTTCCGGCATTTGCCTTTACAGTAAGGTAACGTATAACTGAAAAATAAACTAAAAACACAACTTTAGAAAAAAAAATCTGATATGCTATGCTAAGTGTTTTTTTTAGCATGACCTAGCCCCTACATGTTTCTACTGCGATATCCTCAAAGAAGCATCCGCTGCAGACAGCAAAATGTGCAGTTATCAGATTAATAATAATATACCTTCTAACTACATTACAAATAAATGTTAGACTCAACAAAGGACAGTAGAGTGTACAAGTTAACAGTCAACAATGTTTTGGTTTTACCTGCAGTGGAAACACTAACTGAATCTCTATGTAGACTTTCAGTGGAGGGCAATGCTGAGGTCTTTCCAGTCAGCTCTGAAAAAAAACAAAAAAAAAATTTGTTTATATACTAATATCCAAACTTAGCTTGAAGCTAAAGAGTTTCAGCTGGAAATATGTGGTGAAGATAAATAGTTTCACTTACACTTCTAAAGTCAACCTTTCCACAACTGAGACCTTTGGTTACAATTAGATCTGTTTTGTCCTACCATTTATGGTGGTTTACACAGTGTGATTTCCATCCTGATAATTCTGTTACAAATAAAATTAGTAGTGAGATTAGGTAGGCTACTTTAGGCTACTGTGTTAATTGGGGAACATCGAGAGCCGCTACTCAAAAGCGAGTGCACTTTCAGTAGATACTGTATTGTTGTTTGTAAGCCAGTGCTTCTGAGATTAGATTCTGAAATTAGGTAAAACATCATATTTTTTTATTCATAAACTGTTAATTGTTAATTCATTAACTGTTAATGCTGAATAAAACATTGTTATGACCCCTGATCCTAATACTCCTTTGTGTGCCTGTCTGCAGTCATCTTCTGTTTTTGCATTATGTGGGGGTCTGTGATTGGCATAAAAGGTCACTAGGTCGCCATTTTGTGAGACATTCAGAGCTCTCTCCCCACTCATCTGACCTGTACACCTGTCCAGACTAGCCCAGTAGTCTTTGCTTCCCTCTGCTTTGCTTCAGTTATGAAATTGGTAAAAGCTTCATTGAACTTGTGAATAGTACTTTTGTTTCTTTTAGTTTCAACATAGAATGGGTCATAACATCATATCCAAAGTAGCACACCAGTTCAAATATTCGTGGCTTAATTAACACCTTGGGAAATAGCATTGATTCGGTCTTGGTCTTGCCAACAATGAATTGAATGAAATTTACAATTAAAATGAATTATCTACTCTGAACTGATTCCAACTTGTTTGGACATACAAGGCTACTCATTAAACACTAGCACATATAAACTTGTTACTATGGTAGACCTTTACTATTTATGCCTGCTATTCAACATATTTAATAACAACTGCTGGATAAAGTCAAGTTTGTTATTCATTCATATAGCAGCATCACACATTGTTTTATTTATATTATTTGTCATATTTCTTAATAATTTATACCATAAGAATTTGTTGGTTGTTTGGTCATTCTTTGCTCATAATTGCTACTAATTGTTCCTAGTTGGTAATCAACACATTAGTTAATCTGAACATTATCTATGTAAAATAGTTTTATGTGATATTAAATGCTGAGATTACAATTTTTTCTTATGTTCTTTTCTCACGTTTGTTATATTAGTACTGAAGAATAATACATTATAAGTCATATATAATTACTGTATTCATTCATAATTGTATTGGCCTATTTATCAGTTACTTATTATTTATATCATGTGTTACGCCTTATAATACAGACTGACCAACTATTCAGTCATTATAATAATTTTGTTCTTTAGCTTTTTAAAAACTTTAGCTGGTACGTTTACCTTCATGTTTAGAATCAGCTCCAACGGCAATATAAACTGGGCCATGAAACTCATTTCCATGTAGAAAAGGTGAATGGACCGTTGCTCCTGTTTGAGCTTTGATATTCTGGACTGGTGGAATGTAAGCTGTGGTGGTCTGAACTGGGTCCCCCTGAGCTGTGATCATCTGGAGTGGTTCACTTTGAGCTGTGATGGTCTGGGCTTGTTCACTCCTAGCCATGATTTTCTGGACTGGGTCATCTTGATCTGTAGTGGTCCGAAGTAGATCAACCTGAGCTGATGTGGCCTGGACGGGTTCAGTCAGACCTGTGTTCAAATGAAAGCAATATCTATTAAGAGAATATTACACAACTTTCACCCTGGGGAACTGCCTACTCATCTGGTTGCTGTCCAAAAACACATTTTTTGACACAAGAACATACAAAAACTAAACACGTGTGAGAACTAGCGATACCACATAGAACATGGAATGTTATTTCCAAAACAGACGTCAACAAACAAGTGATACAAGTTATAACTGTGATGATTTGCAAGAAAAAAGAAAAAGGAAAATGAAAATAAGGAAGCTGAATATTCTGCCTCTGGTAGTGAACTGTGTAATACTTTCTCAACTACTCTGTTAAGGCAACATTTTGCTGGTTGTGAAATGTGTAAATAAAAAATGCTTATGCTGAACTACTCTATGGTAGCCCATGTTATCTGTATTTGAAAGCAATACCATATGTTTTATTTGATATTACACAATTCAAATGCTGTTGCTTTGCTGTTTTTTAACTATGTAAATTAACACAATACTTACTGTTGTATTTAATTTAATGTTAAACATTTAATTTAATGACAAAAATATGCACAGGAGCATAGGACAAATATACAGTGAGATAGTGGAGAGAAGAATTATGAGTTTAAATTGTGAATATCATATTAAATCTATTACCTTCTTGGATGTTGGTCTTCAAGGCCTGTTGGTTCAGGTTCATGTTCTTTGTCAAGAAAACCTGAACACCTAAATAATAGTCTGTCCAGTGCCCTTGTCTTTTTGTTCAACTCGCTCATACCTGGTAGAGAAGGTGTATAGCATTGAGAATTAAGTTATTTATTAAAAAAATAATAATTAATATGCACAACAGTCAACATAGTATGTGGTTGAAATTCATTACAGGTTACCAATAGGCAGAAATAAATGTCATGCAATTTACAGTGCATTATCTGTACACCCACACACATTTGTCTTACTATATGTCCGAGGAGATTCATAGGTTTCTATTGATTTTTGGGTCCCTGTATATTAACCTCAGTATTTAAAAGCAATACTACATCTACATCTAAACCTAACCATAACCTTAGCCCCAATATCTAAAAGTAATACTATACCTAAACCTAACCCTAATCTTAGTACTTAAAAGGATATTTTGTGCTATTAGATTTTGTAAATCATGTTGTCTGTGGTAAAAACAACACACACAAGTGAGAACCAGCAAATGAACAAACATAGCACTACAAGAATGAATCAACTGTAAAATACTCTTGCAGTTCCAACTTCAAGAATCAAAAGTACAAATACATGAATCAAATAATCAGTAATGTAGTATAACGCAAAATCTTACCTAACATGCATAATAACGCCTGTGACAATTTCTGACATAGTCTATTAAGCGACGTTTCCTATTTTAAAACTCTTCATGAGCGAGTTACAAGTGAGAACAAGAAACAGGAAGCAGGTCAGCCTCAGAATTGTGTAACAGGAAAGGTCTGAAAACATTCAAAACAGCACAACACCCACAGTGTCATATACAACTAAATAATGTAATAGCACACAAAACTAGGTTTGCTATTATATCACAACAATACAACCCTACAAACAACAAAACACAACAAAAAATAACTTGAAAAAAAAATTATTACAGAGATTACACCAAAACAAGTGCTGTTGTTGTTTTGATAATTGTGTTGATGTAATGTACCTTATTCAAGTGGAGCTGGTGTACACATATGAAGCATATTCACAGTGATTTTTTTTCTATGTGCTGATCTGGGCAACATAGTAAAGTGGTCCTTATAAGTGGTCCTTTACAAGTATGACCTAAAGCTACTTTGTATCACTACAAGTGCTCTTTGAATGCACACTTGGCAATGCTTTTTGAATGTATATATTTTAAAGTACATTAAATACACAGTCTGTACTTTTTAAACTTCAAAAGATGAAGGAAGTTTTTCAGTTTTGCTCATACTTCAGGCTCATGTCTATTTAAAAGGAATAACCTTTTCTGTATACTGAACCAAGAGCCCCAAAACTATAGATTAAATATACTGCATGAGATTATCTATTCTAAAATACAGTCCCTCTACAATTGTTGGCAGATAAATAAAAATATTTATAAGAATAACAACTTTTGACTTAATCTCACATTGAAAAAATAGGAGAGTTGTTTAAAAGTTAAATTAATCACAAAATAGTTTTTAACACAAACCTACTTGTATTTGCACCCCTGCATTTAATGCTTTGTACAACCTTATTTTGCAAATAGAAGGCCACTTACTCCTCTTCTATAAATTTTAGATTATTCCTCTTCTCTCCAAATGGTCAGGGGGCGGAGGCGAAATAAATTTGGGTCCTCTTCCAGGCAAGGTTTAAACCCTATCTATTTGTGTGCAGTAAACAGAGCAAACATTTAAAATGTTATGAATATGCATTTATAGAAATTTAAACATGTACTTCAGGAATGGCCATGGGGTGTTCTGGAGAAGGACATACCATCTTTTTGTCATCATTTGTCTGCTGATTGCAAAGATATGTTTAATGAGTGATGACAACCTTTATAGAAACTTGCTGGTGGAAGTTTCCAAATGTATTTTGGTGCTTAAATGAAATTTTTAAATTGAAAGAGCTGCATTTTTTCTTGTAGCCTATAATATTAACAGTGCTATTTATAATCTATTGACCATTCTTTTACAATTTCACTTAGCAACAATTGTGTCACACATGCAATCACAGACCTGCTGCTGGGTTTTAACAGCTCACCTCTTATTTTAGCCTTTGTGGTTCCGGTTCATTTTAAAAAACAGATCTAGGAATCAGTTAATTAAGTGCTAACTGGATGCCTTAATGCCATTTTAAGTACAAGAACATATATTTTAGTATTTGCCTATACAGAGTTAAATATAATAATAACCGTGACCTGCAGATTTTATCAAGTCAGTCCATTGCACTACAATACATTGCAGTTTTATTGGGTCAAACAGATTCAAGTCAATATACAGACTTTGGTAAAAATGACTATTCACCTCCATTTTCCCTGCACTGGGGAAACAGTTGGGGTTGTGTTAGTGTGTGATTAAAAACAGGCTAAAACCACAGTCCATTCTGGCTAAAGGGAATCTGCCAGGGCAGAATGTTAAACGTGACCAAGATCTTGGTGTACAAACTCCACAGAGTCAGTTACACTTCTCTGTATAAGCAGAGCATCCTTCATTGCTAGCTGGAGTCATTGAATCATTGGTGCAGCATCTTATGTCACATGGTATAGGTGGATATCAGTATATTGGTAGCGGTGGTTAGTATTACTCTGTAATTCCCCAAAATATTCCAATCTTTCAGGTTTTCTTGAAGTTATTTCAAAGATAATTTCTGCAGTCTGCAGCCCAAAGTAGATGTTACTTTGTCAGACGTGACATCTAGAAGTGGTAATAACCACTATTGCATTATGTTGAGTACTGTGACAACATATTACATTGTA
Organism: Megaleporinus macrocephalus; assembly: GCA_021613375.1. NCBI lineage: Eukaryota > Metazoa > Chordata > Actinopteri > Characiformes > Anostomidae > Megaleporinus > Megaleporinus macrocephalus. Next base: position 4,476,779 of record CM038722.1, on the reverse strand, counting down.
TTGTGATATCTCCACCTGTGGCCCCAAAATGTACCTTTATTTCCTCCTGCAGCAGCCTGGACTCCACTCCTGTCTCATCCCATGGCTTCTTTGGTGACATAATGCTTCAACGTTCAATAAGAAGGCTGTATATTAGCATAATAATATTTCATTACAGAATGTAGATAAAGGTTATGCTATTTAACAACTAAGCTCTGTTTTACAGACTCTGCTTTACCCCCTTGACAGGCTCCAGATAATATACTCCATTTTACCCATAACTTCTAGCATGTCTGTAAAGACAGGCTTAGTAAGCCTGCACTTCCCCTAAACCACCATTACATCACATCCTATGGTCTGGCTCCTCTTTACTAGAATGCATTTCTAGAATTGAAACGTGCAAGTTTACAATATGTTAAACCAATTTTACCCTGTTCTTCAATTACTTCAAGTACTAATTAAGTGGTTTAGATACAGAAGTTTTAAACACTGTATCCCTTCTATAGGACAGTCCTTACAGATGTCAAGTCAGAGATGATAGGTCATCAGTGGTCACAGGATGCTGCCCACTGGATGCTGTTGGCTGGATATCTCTGGATATCTCTGTTGGAATATTATTAGTCCAGCTGTGAAATTGAGGTGATTAAAAACTACAGCAGCACTGTTGTGTCTGATCCACTCATACCAGCGCCACACAGACTAACACACCACCACAATATCGGTGTGGCTGCAGTGCTGAGAATGATGCACCACCCACATCATACCTGACCTATGGTGGTCCATTGGGAGCCATGGTCAGTGAAGAATATGTGTATTTCTTACTGAATGTGGGTTAGATTAACCACCACCAAAATGACATGAATACAGTAAAATGTAGAGAGAGCTATTTTATGTATGGTTGCTATGATTGTTGAAATTGCTACTTTATCAGATGATGCTTTGTTCAACTGTCCATTGTCAAAATTAAAGCTTCAAAAGTAAACAAGAATCAGCAGATGTTTTAATTCAGTTTGGGGAATAATACATACATAATTGGGTAATGCGAATTTCTGATATGATCCTGATGATGTGGTGATATCTTCTTAGAAAGGCAGAGCAATCGAGAAATAATTTTGCAGAGTATAATTAGTATATTAGTATAATTAGTACATAACCCTAACCCTAACCCTAGTTTTTATAATTATTGCTCTTTTAACAAAAACAGAATTCCATTACTTTGCATACTTTATAATTACAAGGTTGTTGGAATCACTTTACTAATGTTTTGACAATCATTAAGTCATTATTTCTCCATGTTAAACACAAAGAGAATTCTAAATAATAAGTCTAGCTTAACCCATACATTCATATGCCAAAGTTTGGGGGCCCCTGATTCCAATATCTTAAAAATGTGTAAAAAAAAAAAAATCACCAAAAAAATCATATAATTTTTTTAGAACAGCTTCCATGAAATCAGGTAATTGGATTACTGCAAAACATTTCATTTGATGCAACTTTAACTTAATACTTTAACTTATGCATTAGCAAATGTAAAACTTCTGTGACATAAATTCTTTAACTATAGAGTAGTTTATGGAGCATTTTTTCCCTAAACAAGCTGTACTTGTGCACTGCCCACATCTTATATTGTTGATTGTAGCATCTGCTGGCCTGTAGTTAAATGTTTTTGTCAATTAACTTTGATAGCTTTTAAATATCTGCCTATATTGCTTCAAAACAAGTTTTATTAACCATAGCTGGCCCATAGACCTAAGCACAGCTTTTGACTTGGTTGATCACTTACAGTGACTTAAATGTTACCTATGGAACTGAAAGTTTTATTGCACTGGCTAATTCTTTTTTTCAAAACCTTCATTATTTCTTCTGGAGTTTAACTATAGGATTGGAATTTTACTCATGATACATGCTACCTTTGGGAAATGTGAAAAGGAAACAAAGTAAACATAGCTGTGTGGACAACAGTCAATTACACATTTCACTTCCCCCAGAAAAAGTCTTCCTAACAGAAATGTCGAAATGGATGTCAAAATATTATTTGGGTCTGAGAGAAACTGATGCTGCCCATGTATTAAATGAATCCTGTCCGAGATCTTCTAAAAAGTTGTTTGCATGATTGACACTAACTTTTCTTAGGAAGAACAAATTTGTCAGAAACCAGGCTTTGTGTGCTATATAATGATCATCCTTGTACCAATTATAACATTTTCTAGGCTGCACTGTGGATGTTACTTGATGTGCTCAATGAAAGATGTAAAAGTACAAGGGTTTGTGTGTATTGTATAAGTTTAGCAAGTAAGTGGTAGCAGTACTAAGAATTTTAGTATAGGATGGAAAACGTCTGAATTTCCTGAAACCCCAACAGCTCAACCAGTGACAAGTATATGTAACTAAATACAAAACATTCCACCTGAACTTGAGCCGAATTCAAAGAATGTCTTACCTCACATGTCTTATCTCTGTTTTGCAGCCTCTCACACGCACACATGATCTGTCATGTGTGTCATGCAACATCCACTGTCACATGATGACACGTTAAGATTTGGCCATAAGAAAGATACTTGTTAGTGAGGCTAAAAAGGCTTCCGTTTGCTTGGTAGCATTAAAAAGCTTTAGGAAAATCAAAGACATCAACCACCACATAATCCTAATGTTAATTTCAGGTCTTGGAGACATGCTGGAGAAGATTTAGCAGAGTGGTTTAACTCTGCTGTTATCAATTCAAGAACTGTGCCAAAAATATTATGCAACTACCACAAGAACATTTATTTACAATTGAATTAACTACTGACCAGCAGAGCATAAAATATACATTGTTGTGGCAGAATTTACCTTTGATGTCAAAGTTATTTGTGTTGTAAAAAAAAAAAGAAAAGTACAAATAACCTCATATTGGAAAGCACTTGAGTTGCCCTTCACAGACTGGAATGTGAAATGTGTTCCGACTGGTTTCTGTCTTAAGTTAAATGTTATTTAGAAAAGTAGGACTCAGTTCCGTCTGACCTTCAGAGGTGAAGCAGAGGGTGAGCATGTCTGTTTGTAACTACATTGTCTAAATGTGAGCCATTATGAATTGGCTAACATTAGACAATTGTCTGGTGTAGATCTGTAAACTCACACAGCTTCTGATAAAGATTAGTGTTTTCAAACTGGAAACATATAGACTAAAACCATATAAAATCATTTTCAGATTTTGTGAAGAATGCTTTTTTAATTAATTTGTGAATTTTTCTCTTATTGGTGATTCAATTAATGTTGTCATGTGGTGTGTGTGCATGTCCTGACAGATATTTTATATACATACTGTAAAATGCAAAATATAAAATGAAAATAAGCTTAAGAATGTACCAATGAAAGTTATACAATAGCTGATACATTAGCAGATGGACTTGTGTCCAAAGAGTTCAGCACTTTTGTATGTATTTAATTTAATTCAACACATAAATACAACCCTAAATGTGAATCTGCTAATGTCATTTTATAAATTCAATCAACAAAATACCTCCTGATATATGCCATTAACTAGCATTTTTGTGTCAAAACAAGTGTTTGGAGCATTACTGTTAAAGAAACTCATAATGAACCAATAGTAAGTTGAAAGCTTACTCAGTTGTACCACTTATAGAACCAATAATGGCACTATTGTTAAAATAACAGAAACATAAAAAAATAGCATTTTATAACACAGAAAAAATCAGTGGAAAAACTGATAAACTGTTTAACAGAAACAATTGGAGATTAAAATTAAAATATCTGTACCGTTAATTTAAACATCTTACTTTGTATCAGTCATAAATTGTTTACATTGGTCCAGCCCTAATGAAAAAAACAAAGTAAACTGGACCTGGATACAATGCACTCAGTCATGATTTATTTTTTTAAGTAGATTCGTGTTAACAGTATGTTATAGACTTTCCATTGCCAATGGAAACAGTTCAACAGAAACATACTGTAGTTTGTGTTCATATTTTTCTTTTTAGTTGCAGGAATAATCTTTTCCAGCTATACTAGATGGCACACATTCCAGAAGTGTTGCTAAACACTCTTGAAAACTTGGGGCATGAGGACCTGAAAACATTCCAGTGGCATCTGATTAGAGGTGTGGAAGGATTCACCCCCATACAAAAGGCTGTTCTGGAGAAGGCCGACAGACATGACACTGTGGATAAGCTGGTGCAGAGATATGGACACAGTAGAGCTATAGAGATCACACTGGCTATCCTGAAGAAGATAAACCAGAACCAAGTGTACCAGGAGCTAAGGACCAAACTCAAAGATGGTAATGAAGCAGGAAAAAATATACTTTTAGACTAGAGTTAGTATATATTGTTTGCTACTTTTAATGTCTTATCCCACAGGGAATGGATGTGATGGGATGTTGTAAATATATATACTCTTATAAGAAGACTACATTCAGTCCTCTTTACTGTTTTGATTATGCAGTGGGGTACCAGTCTAAACTAGTGAAGCACCAAACTTAACATTTTTAACATAACATTTACTTAACATTGACAATGAAACTGAAATTCAGACAAATGGTCATACACTAAAAACAAAAATATTTGAACTTTCTAATTTTCATGTTCTATGCTTAATTTTAAGCAAAAAAAGGTACCTAAAAACTAAAAAAAGAAAACTAGGACATGGTTACTATGACATCTCTAACTTAGTTTTACCATAGTATGGTTTCATGTTTTTACCAGAAAAGAAAACTATGGATTGGTGGCATATCTACATTGTTTTCACCACAGTATCTTATCCACTGGTTTTGTCTAAAAGTATCTTGAATATAGCAGTATTTCTACTACTATTGTCTGACACCTGTTACTTTATTATTACAAACATTTAAGCCAAAAGACTCTTATAATTGAAGTCCGTTGAACACTCAGTTTGAACAATTAAACTTAAAATGTTCTATTTTCTTTTTCTGAGCGTAGTCGAAGCAACACCAGCACACCATCACCAAATCACTACCTACGTCTTACATTTGCAAATAAAACAAGAAAAAACAGACACTTCACTCTGTCTCATTCTCAATTACCAAACTTGAAAAAATGATGCACAAGAAATTAGCTTTGAAGTACTACATATTTCATACATAATTACAATACTGTAAAATAAAGTGTTACTGAAATTTACGTTGAATGAAAATCAGCACCTCCATATCCGTGACTATGGTCCTCAGTCAGAAAAGGGTGGAGTGCCCTCTCCAGCTTGAAAATGACCTCCTGCCTCAAGCGGAGGAATTTAAGTATCTCGGGGTCTTGTTCACGAGTAAGGGAAGGATGAAGCGGGAGGTTGACAGGCGGATTGGCACAGCATCTGCAGTGATGCGTGCTCTGTACCGGGCTGTCCTGATGAAGAGAGAGTTGAGGCAAAAGGCAAAGCTCTCTATTTACCAGTCAATCTACGTTCCTACTCTCACCTGTGGTCACGAGCTTTGGGTAGTGACTGAAAGAACAAGATTATGGATACAAGCTGCAGAAATGAGTTTTCTTTGTGGGGTGTCGGGTCTCACCCTTACGAGACGCTATTCCTGCATATCTAGAGGAACCAGCTGAGGTGGTTCAGCATCTGGTTAGGCTGCCACCTGGACGCCTCCCGGTGGAGGTGTTCCGGACATGTCCGACATGGGAAGAGATCCCGGGGAAGACCTAGGACACGCTGTCTCTAAACTGGCCTGGGAATGCCAGCTGGGAGGAGCTAGAGGAGGTGGCTGGGGAGAGGGAAGTCTGGGTTTCTCTGCCTAGACTGCTACCCCCGCGACCTGGATCTCCAGAAAAGCGGTAGATAATGGATGGATGGATGGATGAAATTTAAGTATGTTCAGACCTTTATGATAAGCTCAATTTATCTGTGAGTTAGTAAGTAAGGCAGAACAGTGTAATAATATTTTTCCCCAAAATTCAGCAATACAATGGAGGTTTGAAGAGTATATATTTAGACTAATGAATCTAAAACTAAAGCTTTCTTAATAACTATCATAAGTTGTTTTTTGGATCTAATGGCAGACGTACAGATGTGAGTGATTTATTAATCAGGTGAGAAATAGGAATAGAGACATCTGGCAGTTATATTTAAGCAGGGAAATAGGGGCTAGTGTGGATTTGGTGGAGTGCTAATACATGTTTAGTACATATTATCGTGATGATTCAGGGCTGCTGTGGAAGAATAGTGCTGCTCATGAATGATTCAATGTACTATAAAAAAAACTTTATACTGTTTATTAACAACTCATATAATGCAGATGTTGTTGGTTCAAATGGGTGCAAATCCTCCTTTTTATCTGTAGAAGAAGGTAGTACTTAAAATGTTCTTTAAGTACATCATAAAATCATATATCACATGTGTTTTCTCTGTTCAGCATAAGGAGCTTACAGGAATCAAGTGATTTGTTTAATACAAATTCTAATAACCCAACAGAATAATTCCTGTTTTTTATTCCTATTGTCCATTTTAAGACAGAGAGAAAAGTGAAGAGGTAACTGATCAGAGTACTTCAGTGTCCTTCACTGCAGCCCAGACTGGAGAATCAGTTAGTGCTCTTACCACAGGTAAACTCAACACATCATCACTGTCAGTTGTGTTTCATAGAGTTCATGCTTTAATATAAAGACATTTATGATTGTAACAATCAGGGATGTAATAAAAAATGTGTTCCCCTTTCTGGTCCCCAGCTGTTTTAACCATATTAGTGTATACTTTTAATGTGTTCTTCAAATATGTGGTACAATATGCTAGCTACGGTCCACCACAGAGCATGTATTAATTGGGTGGTGGAAGGTTGCTGGTTCAATCCCATGAACATGACTGAAATTCCCTTGAGCAAGGCAGCTAACCCCTGACTGTATTTTTTCACTTTACTATCAAGTCAAAGAAAAAATGTAAGTATAAGAACGCAGTTACTTCATGTTCTTTTTAATGATGACAAACACTACCCCAGTCTGACTCAGGAAACACTCAATCATATTTAACTGCTTTATCTAATTAGAAGTACCTTGTTTCTTATTTGTGTCACAGATGATCATCAGCACTGTATCCAGTTGATGTCCACCCTAAGGCAGATATATGAATGTATACTAATTGGGAATTCACAGACAGGCCATACAAAGTTCTTGGAGGATATCTACACTGAACTAATTATAGTGCAGAATGAAAGTGGAGGAGTCATTCAAAAGCATGAAGTGATGCAAATGGAGATGTCTTACAGCAGACCTGCTGTTGAGGAAATATGTGTAGTATGCAGTGACCTTTTCAAAGTCCAGCCTGGAAACAGAAGACGGAACAGAAAAGTTCTGACAATGGGAATTGCTGGCGTGGGCAAAACTGTGTCAGTCAACAAATTCATACTTGACTGGGCGAAGGGAGAGGAGAACCAAGATATAAACTTTGTTTTTCCTAATACTTTTCGTGAACTGAATCTGAAGAAAGATAAGAAGTTCAGTTTGACTGAACTTCTCAATCACTGTTTTTTCCCTACAAAACCTGGACTGAAGTCTCTTCCAGAGGCCGATGGTGCAGTTCTGTTTATTTTTGATGGCCTGGATGAGTGCCGTTTTCCTCTTTGCTTTGAGGATGGAGAGGAAGTAAAAGACATCAATGAGAAGACCTCAGTGGGATCACTGATCACAAATCTTATCAACAAAAATTTGCTTCCCTTAGCTTTCATCTGGATAACTTGCCGACCAGCAGCAGCCCATCTGATTCCGCGAGAGTACATCAATCTGGTCACAGAAGTGCGAGGATTCAATGATAAACAGAAGGAGGCATACTTCAACAAATACTGTAATGAGGATCTGGCAGTGAAAATGGTTTCACACATAAAGAAATCAAGGAGTTTACACATCATGTGTCAAATCCCAGTGTTCTGCTGGATCTCTGCCACTGTGCTTCAGCCTCTGATGATTCAAGGCAGCAATAAGGACATCCCTACAACCCTGACAGGAATGTATGCAAGCTTCCTACTGCAACAGAAAAACTTAATGAAAAAAAAATACTGTGAGAAAACCCAAACTTTTGATGCAGAGTACATCATTCTGAAGCTTGGTGAACTGGCCTTCTGCAATCTTGAGAGCGGCACTCTAATATTCTATGAAGATGATCTCAGGAAATGTGGCATTGATGTCAGTGATGGCACTGTGTTCTCAGGAGTGTGCACACAGATATTCAGTCAGCAGGAGGGAGTTTCTGAGAGGAACATTTTTAGCTTTGTGCATCTGAGTGTTCAAGAAAACCTTGCAGCTTTATATGCGCATCATTTACACTGCAACAAGAAAAGGAATGCATTCAAAAAGGCAACGTTCTTGAATAAGCTTAAGTGGAAGAATAAGGGAATAACAGACCTTCATAAGTGTGCAGTAAAAAGAGCATTGCAGAGTAAAAATGGACATCTAGACCTTTTCGTCCGTTTCCTTATCGGCCTCTCACTGGAGGACAGTGTGCATGTCCTAACTGAGCTTCTGCCAAATCTGAAGATGAACCCAGAGAGTGTTAGGGACACAGCTGACTATATTAAGAAGAAATTGCATAAGAAAATGTCATCTGACAGAAGCTTGAATCTCTTCCACTGTCTGAATGAACTGAAAGACAATTCCCTGACAACAGAAATCCAGAAATACTTGAAATCAGGAGATCTCTCAACACAAGACCTCTCATCTACACAGTGGTCAGCTCTAGTCTTTGTGTTGCTGATGTCAGCGGAAACTCAGGACAAGTTTGAGCTGAAGAAGTACAGTCCATCTGATGAAGGATTGAGCAGACTACTGTTAGTGGTGAAAAATACAAGACAAGCTTTGTAAGTACCATTTCAATATTTTAAACATTTATAAATGAAGTTAAAATTTTATAACTCATACATGAAGAAAAAAATACTTGTAATTATTTTAAATAATTGCTGACCTCACTACAGTCACTGTATGTAATTGTATAGACTTGCAATAATATAATAACACACTATATGGGCAAAAGTATTGTGACACCTACACATTACACTTTACATTACACAAGTTTATAGGCATTAATATGGAGTTGGTCCCGTTTTGCAGCTTCCACTCTTTAGGACAGACTTTTGACTAGATTTTGGAGTGTGTTTGTGGAGATTTTTGCCGATTCATCCAGAAGAATGTTTGTGAGGAGGTCAGACATTGATGTTTGATAAGAGGGCTTAGCTTGCAAATTCCATTCTAATTCATCCAGATGGTGTTTGATAGGGATTATAATCAGGGTTTTGTACAGGCCAGTCAAGTTTTTGCACACCAAACTCACATGCCTTTATGAATGTTGCTGGGCTATATATAAAGGGTGCAAAATGTAAATGCTTTTTCTTCAGTTCCCTTCAATTATTTAAGTCATTATATATACTTACAAAAAATGAAACATTTATTAACCAGCTATGGAATATTATTTATGCTTGAAAGAGCATCTAAGGTTTTCCGCAACTGCAAAGTGAGTAAGAGAAAGTTTTTTTTATCCTTGTATCACCTTTTATCTCGTATTTATTTAATTATTGTTACTAGTGCTGCCAATCTAATTAAACTACCTGCTCTGTGATTAACTAATCTACATTAATTGCATTTATCACTTTTTGCAATGAAAATATTTTTTATTGTGCAATTCAATGAATAACTGCCACATCTCTAGGTCACAGTGTTCACTAGAGACACACACTGCATATCGCATGCACTAATTAACTGTAAATTAAATTACCTAATATGTTTCGTGCACTTTCTAGTGTGTATGGAAAGATAATCAAACGCAGATGGTTGGAGTTAGCTAGCTAGTTTACCGACTCTGGTCGTGACACACTGCCCTGCACATATAGCGTTTCACCTGCTTCCCACATACCTGATCCGACTAATGTGATCATTAACACCACCTGACTGAATTAATACGAGCATTTAGTGGAAGTGTGCTTTCAGGACTAGGGTTAAAAAAGGCTAAGCTAGCTTTAGCAGCAGTAAAGATAGCTAACGGTTGTGCTGGGGGGCTGATGTCCAGCATGGTGTGGTGATTTTCTCTAAACACAAACGCTAAACTCTCTTTCTCTCTGCTTACACTGTTAAGATACTTACACTGATGCTAAGATGCTTACACTGTTAACTAGATACTTTGGCTCCATCATGAGTAACAACAGTTTACAGACTCGCATGGTCTTCCCAGGTTCAGACCAAATTTGTGCAAGTGTGTGTTTGATTGGATGGCTACCCGACTTGTCCCACCTCTCCATATACGCAAAAGTAGTAATGATTGGATGTTTTCATAACTTGCCCCTGCCTTTCACAAAACTTAATCAGTTCTGATTGGATGCTGTCCATTTTAATTAATTGGCGAAAGTGTCAGTTAATGTTGTCATAGTTTTTAATCCTGTTATGTAGTTTTTATTCATGAAAAAAGGTGCGTTGACGAAAACTATGTTCGTCAATGAAATTAACACTGGTATATTGAAGCATTACGATTTCCCATTCACTGGAACAAAGGGGCCCTAGGCCAAACCCTGAAAAACAAACCCATAGAATTATCCCTCCCTCACCAGGCAGGTAATGTTCTTCTGGCATTTGGAGGACCCAAAAATAAAAGTGTGATTTACCACAACAGAATATGTTTTGCCTCTGCTGCAAAGCTATTTAATATAACATTTGGTATTGTGTTTGGTAATGTAAGGCCTACAAGCTTCTGGTGCGCAGTTTTTATGCTGATATTAATGCCAAAGGTTTGATAATCTGAAATTATTCAGTCAGCTGACATTGGCAACTTTTATATACTATTTAACATTTTTTTACTTTAACATTTGCCGATCCCACTGTATAACTTTGAGTTGCTGTGGTTCTGAAATGCTTCCTCATTTTAATAACACCATAACACCATACGCCATTCCATGGCATAGATAGAAAGGTAGAAGTTTTACAAACTGACATTGTAATGGTGTAATCTTCTACAGTACAATACTCAAATTCAGTGAGCTTTTTAGAATGACTCATTCTTTTCATAAATGTGTGTAATGGCAAATCGCTAGCTATGTCCTTGATTTTATACTCCTGTGGCAATGGGACTAACTGAAACACTTGAATCCAATTATTTTGAGTTGTGTCCCAATATGGTTGTTCATATATTTTATTGTTTTGTTGTAGTATTGTTTGTAGTATTGTTGAGCATACTTGAGCTATACACCTGCAAATTTTGTACCACATGCTACAGAAATGTATGGTTTAGGTTTTAAAATAAAAAAAAATTATTATTATAAAGGTTGGGCTACAGTAACCTCAGCAAAAACAGTTGTGAAGCTCTGGCAACGGTTTTCAGTTCAGATTCAGCGCTGAAACAACTTGATCTCAGTAACAATGAATTGAAGGATTTAGGAGTGGAACTACTTTCTGTTGGACTGAAAAGTTCATACTGTAAACTGGAAATACTGAGGTCAGTGTTTTTAAATTGTATAATATTTCTGTTTTAATGATTATAAACAGATTTGTAACCTTTGTTACATTGTTACATACTCATGGTTGTTAATCTCTTCATCAGAATTTTAGAGACCATTAAATGAACAAAAATATTGTTCTTGTTCTTATAATTTAACTGTGAAATATACTGGAATTATATGTTTTATTGTGTATTGTTATTATTATTATTATTATTATTATTATTACATTTAAGCATTATTATGTAAGGTGTGTTTCAAAAAGAACCGTGTGAGAACTATGAAAACTACATCACTGTAATCTATGTTAAAGGTTGGCCAGCTGTAATCTCAGCAAAGACAGCTGTAAAACTCTGGCATCAGTTTTAAGTTCAGATTCAACACTGAAACACCTAGATCTCAGTAACAATCACCTGAGGGATTCAGGAGTTGAGCTACTTTCTGTTGGACTAAAAAGCTCATGTTGTAAACTGGAGACACTGAGGTGAGTGTTATTAAATGACATGATAATTCTGTGCTAATATATGATAATACTTTTAACTAATTCCAAACTGATTACTTGATCATGAATATAAACCATGAATATAAACCATGAATATAAATCAGAGTGTTGTAGCAGTAGCATATTTAACTTCATTTCTATGGAATATTTGATCTTGCTTTGGAGCTTATTTAACATTAAGTAATGTGGTGATGTCATTATAGAATTAGTGCCAAGTTGGTTTTGGAGTAGTTGTTTTGCAGCTGTGGGTAAACTATTTTTATTAAGGTATTATTATTATTATTATTATTGTTGTTGTTGTTGTTGTTGTTGTTGTTGTTGTTGTTATTATTATTAATTAAAAATGCCTAATTTATTGGAAAATGAAGAAGAAGAAACTGTCAAATAAGAAGCTGACCCGCTTTCTGTAATTTAGGCAATCACAATGTCTTACCCACAGTTTCTATGTAGAAAACCCTGTGAATATGTGCTACGGTAGGATTTTCTGTCAATGTAGCACAACTCCTCACAAGAAATATAAACCAACAGAAATAATAACTGGGCTTGAGCTAAGACCAATCAACAAGAATCAGCACTGACTTGGTGTTTCAGATGTGTTGACAGCTCCATGTCCTAAACAGTCTCAGAATGTATGCTGAATTAATTTTTTATTGATGGACTGGTATGTCATGTTGTTTTTGCTAGCTGGCTACTGAAAATAAATGACCAGATTACTATTGTTGTAAAATTTAATGTTACTCTCTTAATCCAATGTATTCTAGTTGTGAATGCTAGCTGGCATTCACTATTATTAGCTTATTGCTTAGCAAACAGTGTTAGTTAGCATAGCCTTTGTTACAAATTGTTCTCATGCACATTTTGTGTTGTTGAATATTTAATTTTAATACTTGCATAGTTTGAGTCTAAGCACAGAAAACCCCTTCTGCAGATCTGTTTAAACAACTCTAAAACTTGCAAATCAGTTACAAACATTGCAGACATCCTGTATTAACATTTATTTGCAAACATACAAATGTATGTATGTTTTCATTTCAATGTAGCAGAAATGTATAACAACAAAAACATAATGCATTCCTCTTATATATGTTTCCTGACACTTCGGCACAGTGTTTTGTAAGACATGTATTTACTGTTTTTTTTTTTTTTTTTTTTTGCAGGCTTGCTTCGTGTATAATTAGGTATGATGCCTGTGATATCCTATCGTCAGTTTTACTAAGAGAAGGCTGCTCCCTTAAAGAACTGGACCTCAGTCAGAACTTCCTGCATGATCCAGAAGTGGAGCTGCTTTCTGTCGGACTAAAGAATTCACACTGTAAACTGCAGATACTCAAGTCAGTATACCTTTTCATGTAAAATGTGTTAATGTCTTGTTCTCTTGATTTTGTTATACAATGCAATGCAATGAGCAATAAGCTGTAAAAGCGGAATATCTTTTTCAGCTGTCATGTGGTATTTAATCTTAATTTACAGACTAGCTTTGTGTAATCTTGGAGAAAAGACTTGTGAAGTTTTGGAATCAATTTTAAACCTGGAAACCTCTTGCCTAAAAGAGCTGGACATCAGCAACAATGCACTGCAGGATTCTGGAGTGGAGCTGCTCTCTGCTGGACTGAAGAGTCCACACTGTAAACTGGAGATACTCAGGTATGGTTTCTGTGAGTTAAATCTGTCTGTTAATTTTAATAAGCAACAAGTGTTGTTATGAGATTTCTTGTTAATTAAGGTTTACTACATTTTTCATTACTTCTGCATCATGGAACATTTTAATAGAAAATTAATTGTCATTTTCTGAAATTAATATATTGAAAACATATCTAGGCAGCACACAAGTTTTAGAAAAACAAATTGAGCACAGAACAAACACAGCAACAAACCATTGTAATAAAAAGGAAAACATTCAAAAAGACTTACAAATCTCAAAAAATACTCATATTTATTGTAAGATTTTAAATCCATAATGTGGAAACTGAGTGTGTTTTTTATGGGAATATCTGTAAAAGGGCTTCCAATTAAGGTAATTATGTTCTTTACATTTTTTGAAATTTTAATAATTAGAGATGTAAAACTGTCCTGTCCTGTTTAAACCCTTAGACCCTTTACAGGCCCAAAGTGTTACTACACATTTTTCTAAACTTGTAATAACCCAAACAGCTTACATTGTAGTTTTTTTCTCTAATGCAGATTATCTGGTTGTATGGTCACAGAGAAAGGCTGTTCTTCTCTGGCTTCAGCTCTAAGTTCAAACCTCTCACACCTGAAAGAACTGGATCTGACCTACAATCACCCAGGAGAGTCAGGAATGAAACTGCTCTCTGCTAGACTGGAGGATTCATCTTGCTCACTCAACACTATCAGGTAAGAACAGCTGTTTTCAAAGGTGTTTCACTGAATGCCAAACACTTATACAGTTGCTACCAGCAAGATGCCACCATAGCCATCCCTTTGCATAGTAAAAGGGCCAGTTCAGTGGCAGTGAGGGACAGTTCTACATTTTTAAATGTATGCTGCTCACATCTGTTGTGACAATAAGTAATGGTCACGATTCAATATATCACAATGTATTGCAATACTGCAAGCAAAGTGATATATTGCGATTTTTCAAATCCTACTATTAAAACACACCACTATATTAACAGGTTGGCAATTTCTTACAGTAGCATTGCACCCTTGTGCTGCTTGTTAATGTTGGAGTGGAGTCGAAAATGGATTACAAGACTGCCATCTAGTGGTCAGATGTTAAAACACTGATGATTCACTGTCTGTGTATCAATACTGTGTTTTGAGTATCAGTACAGTATTTCAATATTTTTTCTTACTTCTAATATATATATATATATATATATATATATATATATATATATATATATATATATATATATATATATATATATTTGCATTGATGCGGAAGTGTGTCAGCAAATGATATTCGCTTGCATTCATTTAAGAATGTAAGTCTAGGGGTTAATCTTTTTTTGTATCTCTCTCGCACTGTATCAGAAAAAAACAAATTGATTTTTTTTTACATGAAAGGTAATGTTGCCAAATATAACATTAAATACATTTATGAACATAAATCATTAAAGTGTTCATGTGAAATAATCAATTTGGAAACTCCTAAAAATGGAGTACACCATCAAAAAAAAAACAAAGCTTCCACTGTAATAATATAATATAAGAATCGTTTAGGAAAGTTTAGGTCTTTGAACTAATTCTTTTTTTGCTTATTGCTGTCAGGGCAAAACTTACAATTCAAGAGGGGTTGCACATAAAAAAATAGTGCAAGTGTTTTACAAAAAGTAATGTATGAAACAGCAAAGATATTTTGCTAGTAAAGTCTTTGTTTGGAACACACATATCATCAAAAGGATGAAACTTTGTGTAAAAAAACTATCAATTCTTGTGCAGAATGTGGTGAAGATTCCTCCCTGAACGTGGTTTGATTGAGTTCATTGTAATCCACAGCGCATCTGGGGTCTTTTTATATCTGTTTTCATTCAGTCAGGTGAAATAACATAAATAATACTGAACATAAGTATTGCTAGTAATGCTATCATTTTATTTTAGATCATTTTAAGTAGTTTATAATTTATATCATAATGAGACTTATTTATTTTAACTGAAATGCTGGCTCTAACAATTAAGAATAATTTTTGTGATAGGAAAAGCTCAGTTCATGAACAAGCCCATACTGAGCTGAAGGCCTTTCAACTAAGCAGGAAAACAGTGTGCAAGTTACTATAAACTCATTACTGCTTACTCGTTTGCCCATTCTTCACGTTAAGAGTTCTTGGTAATGGCTGGGAATCTGTGGACATAGATCCATGGTCTTCATGTAGATGTAGATAATAATAATAATAATAATAATAATAATAATAATAATAATAATAATAATAATAACAACAACAATAATAAATATTTAAACACAACACAACATTTTTCACTGTAGAAATAAAGAAAAAATTCTATTTAGTAAATACATACACAAAAGTTATAGTTATATAATATGGTATATTATGCAGTGACACACAACTACTAATTAAATTGCTATGCATTCATAAAAAGGTTCCTGAAATATACTTACATGTGCATTGTTAAGTATAGAAAAGTAATAAATGTTACTTAATTAATTAATAAGCATTGCTTAATTCGCATAGTGTCCCTTGGAAAAATATTAAATAGGTATACTTTAAATAAATTTAAATTTTATAATAGTGTTTAAATGTATATAACCTGTAATTGTGTGTTTTTGTGGTCCTCATTGTAAACAACATTAAAAATGATTAAAAATGCACCAAGAACATCAAGCAGCTGGAGACAGAAAGATTTGAATGAATGAAATGAATATGTGTGTGTTTGTGTGTGTGTGTGTGTGTGTGTGTGTGTGTGTGTTCAGAGTGGAACATGAAGGTGAGATGAGAATCAAATCAGGACTCTGGAAATGTAGGTACCCACACAGACACACATTCACAAATCTCTCTTCTAGTACTTTGTTTATGCTTTTTCCTCTAATCCCTTCTTTTAGTTACAGCATTAACCAAATACTATATTTCGTTACTGTTGTTGTGGCTGCAACCTCAGAGACTGCTATGTTCCAGGTTATCTACTAATATCTAATAGTCTGTACTAACATCTAACATCCTTGTTTGCACAACTCTACATATTATTGTGTCCTTATATATGACAATAAAGTCTCTTAGACTTGAACTCTTGTGTGTTGATGTTTCCTGTGTAATGTCTCTTCTTGTGTGTAGATGTTTTGACGTCTCATCACTCTTACTGTGTCTTGATGATTTCTGTTCTAATCTCTTTTGTAGTGTGTAGATGTTTGCCCTGTAATCTGTCTTCTTGAATATTGGTATTTGTCCTAATCTCACTTCTTGAATGCTCCTGTGTTCTCCTCTATTTCTTCTTGTGTGCTGAAGGTTTGTGTTCTTATGTTTTGTGTTCTAACCTCTAATCTCTCTTCTTGTGTACAGATTCCTGTAAGCTCACTCTGGACCCAAACACAGCGCACACTCGTCTCTCTCTGTCTGACGGGAACAAAAGGGTTACAAATATGGGGTCGACACAGTCGTATCCTGATCATCCAGAGAGATTTAACGAGTGCTTGCAGGTGTTAAGTACAGAGAGTCTGACTGAACGCTGTTACTGGGAGGCTGAGTGGAGCGGGACAGTGGCTGAAATAGCTGTGACATACAAGTCAGTCAGAAGGAAAGGAAACAGTTCTGACTGTGAAAAATCCTGGATTCTGTTCTGCTCCAATAGCAGATACTGTGTTTGTCACAATAATAAGAGAACTGATATTCCTGTTGGTTTCCCCATCCCTAGGAGAATAGGCGTGTATGTGGACTATCCGGCTGGCACTCTGTCCTTCTACATTGTCTCTAAATTATATAACCTGACCCAACTTTACACATTCAGCACCACATTCACTGAACCCCTTTGTGCAGGATTTGGGGTTTCTAATACAAACTCCTCAGTGTGTGTGTTTGAGATTTAACAACCATCTGTGTGTGTCCAGAGAGAGAGAGAGAGAGAGAGAGAGAGAGAGAGAGAGAGAGAGAGAGAGAGAGAGAGAGAGAGAGAGAGAGAGAGAGAGAGAGAGAGAGAGAGAGAGAGAGAGAGAGAGAGAGATTTAACAACCACCTGTGTGTGTGTGTGTGTGAGAGAGAGAGTGTAAGAGATTTAACAACCACCTGTGTGTGTGTATGGGTGAGAAAGAGAGAGAGATTTAACATCCACCTGTGTGTGTGTGTGTGTTTGTGTGTGCAAGAGAGAGAGAGATAGATTTAACAAGCACCTGTATGTGTGTGTATGGGTGAGAGAGAGAGAGAGATTTAACAACCACCTGTGTGTGTGTGTGTGTGTGTGTGGGAGAGAGTAAGAGATTTAAGAAGCACCTGTGTGTGTGAGAGAAAGAAAGAGAGAGAGAGATTTAACAACCACCTGTGTGTGAGTGTGCGTGTGTGTGTGTGTGTGTGTGTGTGTGTGTGTGTGTGTGCGAGAGAGAGCGAGAGAGAGTAAGAGATTAAACAACCACCTATGTGTGTGTGTGTGAGTGTGTGTGAGTGAGAGAGAGAGAGAGAGAGATTTAACAACCACCTGTGTGTGTGTGTGTGTGTGTGTGTATTTTACCAACTCTGTGTGTGTGTGATTTTTCTACATTGATCATATATAGTATTAGTATATATAGTATACTATATATAATATTCAGTTAAACACTACATCATGCGTTTCTCTGTGGATAAATGAAGGTGGATATAAAGCTTTGGCTTTTGCTGTGGAAACATTAGTAGGTGCTTAAAAGAGCTTTCTATTTATATGTTCAATAATTATTTGTATTTCTCTAGTTTAGAGATGATGATTTAATAAAAATGTAATACTTGTCATATTCACATTTACACCTGCCTATATGATGTAAACTGATTTTTAAAGTAAAAGAAAAACAACTTTAAGTTTAGCTTGTGGTTAGTGTGGGTGGGGTGTTAGGGTTTTAACTTCACATTAGTTTTTTTTTTTTTTTAATAGGGGTATTCATTAAAGGTAGGGGTTGGGGGCTGTTAGATTTGCAGGATTGCGTTTGGTGGTAAAAATAATCAATTTTAATGACTGTCCCTGAGGTGCTGCAGTGGCTAACAGGACAATCCCACAGGCACCTGCTTCTGTCAGAGCGACAAAGATTTAGAATAGTAATCCGTTTTGAGCATTCTTGCCTAGACCGCATGCCACACCATACTGTGTGCATGTACAAACACCATTACTTTTCCTACAGCTCATCTTAACAATTATGACAAGTTTCAGAAAAATATGTTGATTTCAATAAGACATAGTGCAGGATTCTACAGGATCTGACTTCCCATTCTAGCTTTTAGCAGTGCAGTTACTATCAGGGATATGAGCCCTACTCTCTTCTATAGTATTCATGTCGTTAAAACAATAATAGGGTAAAACAACTGTATGGCACCACTGTTAACCTAAACTAGTGTTTAAGACCTCTGTTGTCTTTCCACAGTTTAGCAGGATACAATAACTATTTAGTCATTGTAAGCTAAACCCTGGTCCTGGATGCCCACTGCATATTTAGTTCATCAATAAGTTCTTGAACTGAAATGGGTGTAAACCGCATTAGAATGTTAGCCATATCTAATAAAAATATGGTTTGCTCCTGTATATAAAATAAATTGTTCAGATTAAATTGTTTTAAAAAAAATAATAAAAAAAGAAATTGTTGAAATATGAGCAATACCAGCTGTCAGTGTAATGTTATGCTCAACTTTGTAAGACTTTAAAACATTAAAATATTAAGGTATTTTTGCAGACAACTGCCTCATTGCTTATTCTTTTTATTAACTGTTCACTTAAAATACTGTTGTACTGCTAAAACTTTCAGTTTAACACAGTTTGTCACATTCACATTACACTGTTTCCATGCAAAACATAATTCAAGACTGAGATGTAAATGTCTTGTCCATGGTTTTGTGATGGCCCACATGAGTTTATCACTCGAGCAAGTTTTTCTAGGCCTTGGCTGTTGAGAGGACAAGCGACTGATGGCAATACGATCCCTGCAGCCAGCTCCTCCTGTTGGCATTCAATCTGAAGATCAAAGACGCCCTATAAAGAAGAAACATTCAGGTTTTTTATAGTGACAGTTTTAACGCAGCAGTCAGTTGGCAACACAAAAATTAAAACTATAATGATTTTAGTAATTGATTATACTGTAAACACCTCAGAACAGTCTGGTGGGGATGGGATTTTAAATGCAGCCCATATCCCACAGTAGGTTGGGGTTTTGGGTTTTGCTCAGTACGAAGTGTGTGGTTGTCCCATTTATTAAAACTCTTATCACTTATTCCAACTTGGTTCTATAGTACAATATCCTAAGAGTCTGCACCAGATTTAAAGCAGATCAGCTTTGGAAATTCACACTGCATTCATATTTTTGTAAGCTTACGATACAGAATTCATTACAACTTAACCTTATCACATTCTAAATATTTCCATAATACAAATGTTTATGTACGCCCACAAATATATATTTTAAGTATATACTTAAGGTATTGTAGTGTAGAATCTAGATGGAATGAGGGATATATTATGAATAGAGTAAACATATTAATACTGACATATATTAAAACATTAATGCTTATATTATTCATTATGACGATGAAAACTGTTATACAAATATACATTTTCACCATACCATTTCCTAATCCTCAATTTTTTCTTTTAATCTTTGTGTGGACTCCAACAGGGAACGGATCTATGAGATCTATCATAGATACCATACCATATACCAAGAGTATATGCATACACAATTACTATATAATTAGGTAACTTCCAAAGCAAAATTCCACCATAGCTTGTCCTTAAATCTGGTCTGGTCAGCCATATGATATTTTAGAAGTTAACCAAGTTTGAAAGAGTGATATAATCTTATTAACCTTAATAAATATAAGAGGTTCAAAAGTATTCAATAATAATTACAATATAAAACAGGGTAGTGGTAACTCTACAATAGTCTGCTTCAATCTATCTTCTGTGGGTTACTAAAATAGATAATCATTAAAAATAGCTGATATGAGAAAACAAACACATATAACTGTGTCTGCCGGTCTGCCATTTTACAAACAGGGTGAGAGATTTTGCACTTTCGCATAGCATTGTGTGTAGAATGGGATGGGTGGGCAGGGCCATCAGCCAATGACTGTCTAAATCCTGCCCCCCGCCAAATCAGGTCCAAAAGTCAAAAGCGAGAAACTACTAGAGGCGACAGTGAGACTGAGAGAAGCGCGAACGAGAAAAGACGCAACAAAAATGAAAATGGATTCTTCAAGAATATTAAACTCAAAATAGACAATTAAAAACAGAAATATTCTGTTTACAATCCTGCTTTTTTAACTCTCAATATTAACCCTTGTGTTGTCTTGCGGGTCAAAAGTGACCCGCTACCATGTTCAGCTGTAGAAAAAATACCTTAAACTATCTTTTTTCTAAATTTTGTGACTTTTCCTTAAGGGACCCCATCATTAGAAAAAGTGATACTTTGTTTATGTTTCCATGTGGGCTGTACACCACTAGGGTACAAAGATTGTCTTATGGGTCATTTTTGACCCGTGAATTATAAAAGCATTTAAACACCAGAAAAAAGTTCAAAGGTCACACGCAAACTCTCTAACACACACACACACACACACATACATCAAAGTTGCAAAACTGGAACTTGCATTTGACCTGCACCTGCACTCTTGGTCTGCAGCTAACCCAATCACACAAGCTTCCAAACAAAACAAAAATCTCAGACATAAATTCTGTGTACGTGTATAAAGCTACCCTGACTCAAAGTACCCCTAGTTGGTTCTTTGCTGAAGCCATGAGAAGACGTTTCACTGCCAAACATGTCCTGGCAACATTTTTTTGTTTTATTGTGTTATGAGAGAATTATTTCACTTCCTAAAAATATAAAAGAATAAAGCTTAATAAACCTTTACTGAATAAATGAAAACTGTTGGTTTGTGGTAAAAAAGTGTAATACTGTTCACTGCTGATTGTCTTTTTGTATTGTTTAACAAAAAATACATGATAATAAATGAATTACATTGAGTTGAATTGATAAATAACAGGTTGTTTCATCATGCAAAATCAAGTTTGGATTTACAATTCAATTAAGCTGCTTTATTTTGGGGCTTTGGAAGGCCGGGTTATTTTTGACCCGTAGGACAAGGGGAGTATACAGAATGTTAAGATCGCACAAGGGTTAATGACACTTTTCTCATTTACTAAATGTCATTCATTGGTTATGGATTCTGTTTTTTGGTTCTCAAAACTTTAGGACCTGTTTTGACGCCATATGTATGGAGTCAGCTGGAGATTAATGCCAATGCAGATCTCCTCAATCTAGCAAAGTCTCAGTTACTCCTATTGAATTAATTTTTGGCGGCCATAAACGTGGCTTCCCTAACAATGGAAATGACTATGTTGTGATTTTTTCCACCAGTTGGCAGCAAATGTTCAGACCTGTTGAAGTATGGCTGCAGGCATGGATGGAGTAGCCTTGCTGGGGCTTAGGATGTTTGTAAGCCATTAATGTTCAGTAAGAAAGGTAAAAGGATCCTCACAGACATGAGTGTTACGTGTCAGCGCCTTATTCACGTTTTGCCTCTCTCTCTCTGTCTCTCTCTCACTTTTGCGATCTTGCTCCCTTTAGTTCGCTCTTTTCTGCTTCGTTCTTCATTCTACGTTGCTCGTCTCTTTCTTGCCAATCAGAGGGCACATTCAAAATCTGCTCGACAGTACTTGCGCGAACGCTTTCTGGCACGCTTACGCAGCATTTACACTGCTCTGTTGCGGCGACGCGCTGCGATGTATCCCATTCATTTTCAATGGGGAGCGTTGGTTGCTTCAGACGCGTACGGGGGGGATGCGATGCGACGCAAGTTCAGCCGAGACGACTTTATGCAAATGAAGCCGACAAACGCAATGCGTCTATCCAACGAGAAGAGGGCGAGTGGTCACGCAATGAGTGTCCTTAACGTATAAAATATTCGTTCCATATTCAGAACTAAATTTAAACACCCTCTTTTATATTTACATCTGTTTCAAATCTATAAAATTATGTAAATATGGTATGAAAAAGCCGATGTTGAACACGAGCATTAATCACTGCTGCCCGTCACCCCTGGAAACGCACATACCTGATTCCATTGGACGACGCAGGGAACACCCTTTTTACGCCCACATGCGGCCAGCTGAAGAGGGGGAGTGCGTTCACGTCCGTTGACGCGACGGAGCAGTGTAAATGCAGCGTTACTGGATTAAATGCGTTCACGTTGCACTGCGCTATATTAAAACGTTTTGTTCATTCGTTTGTGTCTCAGTTTTGCTCTTTGCCATGTTGTTGTATTTATCATTACATGTATGACTTGTATTACTGTTGTCGTAATTGTTAACCTTTTGTTTTTTAGTTGTTACTGTCTTTTCTTTTCCCCACTGTGTCTGAGCTGGTTTCCTGCCGGGAGGAGGAACAATTAACAGCTTGCGCACACTTACACTGCCACACGTAGGTAGTCTAAATGTCCAGACTCACTAGTTTAGAGGCGGGTACCACCCCCTGTATTTTTGGTCTAGTTTAGAGTAGCAGTTAGCTCTTTTATTTCTAAGGTGTTCTGTAATTCATTTATGTCCTTTGTATAATATTCCGTATGGTTGTGAATGTCTTTGAAATAAATCTGTTTCTTCTTTGTATTCTCTGGTTTCCTCACTGGTTGGCCATCTCCACCTACTCACACCACCCATGTTACTGTCCTCACACTCTCCTCTAGACTATAGCCTTTTTGTGCGAACATAACAAGAAGTGTGAACCTTTCTGATTCCAAAGATAATCCCCAATGCTTTACGTTTTATTTGAGCATAATTGCACTCGACCTTACCCAGTGTTCTGGAAGTGAAAGCTATGGGTCTCTCTTGTTCATCTGCCAGCACATGGCAGATCATTGCCCCAGCACAATATGCTTGTAATGGCCTGCCCAGTGCTGGACTCGAACCCAAGCCGCAGGCGTGAAGTACCAACACTTATCTGGGTGAGTTAACACCCTGCAATGGTAGTAGGCCCGTGTGTAGAACAGTTAGATCTCAGAACAGGTAAAACCCCAAGAAATAAAAAGGTGGGAATCAAACCCGGGTCGCCCGAACACGAGACCGAAGGTAGGAAGGTAGGAAGCAACCGCAAATAAGAGCTTACAAGGGTTAAAATGAAAGCCGAATCAACAAAAGCTTGAGCCGAAGCGCGAACCCCGGCCGCGGTGTTACGGGACGAACGCGCTACCGCTGAGCCACCGCACTAGCTAAGAACTACTGCCATGTATATGATTTAAAAGAAGGGATTGGCACTAAACTCGTACCGAAACAAAAGCCCACGCCGAGCGTGAGAAAACAGCGGGAAACAAAACAACAAAGGACGCCACGGGAAGAGTGCCAGCCCCGATAAACTGGGGAAAACTAAACTAATAACTTCCCGAAAATAAAACTACGTAACTGAAGTTCTTGGTGACTGGAGAGAAAGAGCACAGAGAGAAAACTGGAGAGGAAGGGGCAGTGTCACCACACTTGCACCCTTGAAGAGAGAAAACGAGGTGTAGCACAAAGGCTCTCAGACCTCAATACCCAAGGTTACCGGCCAAGAGCTTAGCTAAATACTTTAGCAAAGACCCAGCACCGAGTGACTGGATCACTGGGGTTATATAGCCCTGGCAAAGCTGTGAGGAATCAGGCCTGATTAGTGTGCCTGACTCCTCCTGGTGGCCGGAGGGGGCCTCGACCTAGGACCAGCCCTTACAATGCTGAGGCATCAGGGCAGGAGCAACAAAAGGAACTACACCAGCTTGTATTTTAGTAGCCTTATCTAACTATCAGAAACAAAAGAGCTAACTGCTAAACTAAACTAGACCAAAAATACAGGGGGTGGTACCCGCCTCTAAACTAGTGAGTCTAAACATTAAGGGTGTGTCTCAAAACCTAGTGAGCTCCTACATAGACAGCATATTATGTCATAGTGGCTCCCGACATGTAGACTGTCCCAATTCTTACATACCTTAAACATGCTGTTTAGTAAGACACCTTATTTTGCCCCGACTTTAAGGAAGCATCAAATGCTTCTTCAGCCGCTAAGGCACTCCCATGACGCAACGCAGGCAGAACTTTTTTCCAACATGGCAGACAAATGTGGAGCTACTAGCTGAGAAGTCATCTTTAAATGTAAGTTTTTTCGATTTTCAATTTTGCAACGAGTCGTTGCATTTTATTGTCGAGCCATTAGCATTTATGCTAGCGGATTTTTAAGCCTCGGGCTATTGTTGTGGATAGTTGGCCGGTAGCTTAGCAACTAGCTAAAACACCGGTGGCATTCTTACTGCTTTAATCTTACTAAATTAAATCTAATTTTCTGAAGGCATTCTTGGCTAAAAAGTAGAGGTGCAGTACCTATGACTACATATAAGGATGTAAAAATCTCACTTTTACTTTAATGACCCCTTTGGGAGTAAACAATTCACCTATACGCATTTTGAGAACTGTGCTACTGTGGCACAGATGCATTAGCTGTGGTCTGTATAACTCTGTGCCTATATCAAGCTCCTTATGAATTCCTCTTTCAACTTCCTGCCTCCTTCAATCTTCCACTCATATTCCCCATTTTAATTTTTTTTATTCTACACATCCAGGAAATGTGGGAGGAAATGCTGCTCCTTATAAAAGCATTTACTTGCACTGTGGTTTTTCTCACCACACCAAAGGCGCTTCAAGATTACATTGCCTTTTTGATCTCCATAGACATGGCAATGTCCTTTTTAGTTATTTTGCTTTACTAGACAGCACATGAGTCCACATTAGATCAGATATCAATAAAACACAGCATCTTATTTTCCCCATAAATAATGTCATTAACTTCCACAAAATATTCATACCTTTCTACACACATAGTCCACTGCTCTCTTGATTCATCAAATTCCTTGATCTGGCCAACAATATGTACTATTATCACAAAGCATCATTACAGGAAATCCAGGTCCACACAGTAAATAAGCAAGGATATTTTTTTTATCTATACCAAAAGCAGATCTATTTTTATCCATCTATTGTTACAGGTGAGGATGGTGGTGGATCCAAGTGCAGAGCAAAATGTGAATTATTATTATTATCCATCCATCCATGATTTCCTGCTAGTCGGGGTCACAGGGGAGCTGGAGACAATCCCATCATCATATGGCGAAGGTGGGGTACACCATGGATAGGTCGCATGGCCAGCACACACTCACACCTACGGGCAGTTTAGAGTGAGGATCAACCTAACATGCATGTGTTTGGACTGTGGAAGGAAACCGGAGTACCCGGAGGAAACCCACTTAAGCACGTCTTGCTGTGAGGCGATAGTGCTAACCACTACACCACCGTGGCACCTATCATTATTATGATGACGATCGGGAAAACAAACAAAAAAACACAGTTCCTGACATGAACAAACAAAATATAGCTTTCTAGGGGTTAATAACTCAAAATAAACTAAATTACAAACAATATAAACAGCTCAGCCCTCTCTTCCTTTCTTTACATTCTGGCTTATTCTTTTTTCTATTTTCTTGTTGTTTTTTATTTTTCTAAATACCCTCTGTTAGCAATTGCCCCTCTACAAAGGTGCAATGGTGCTGCACAGGTGAGGCTGGTTGGGGCCGATCACTGATGGGAATTCTGGGAATTTTTCTTCCCCTACACCAACCAGTCCCCCTGGCAGTGGGTGGTGCAGCACCACCTTTCACATCTATCTTGTTTATCAATCTTTTCCCAGTCAATCTAAATGTATTATTTTATTAGCCATTTATTTGAAAATAAAAATATATTTAATACATTTTAGACAGTTGTTTGATGTATTTGAAGACTTCAGGTGAAATAATGTATTTTGTTTATTTTTAAGGTTTCTCTATAGGTTAATTATCCACTTAACGAATCAAAAATAAATATATTTAAGGATATATCTGAAGATCTACAGTACCACCAAAGACAATCAAGGTACCATATGAAAGCTCTCTACTTTTCGGTCGTTTTGCCATTTTTTCTTTATTGTCATTCAGAAAATAAATATTTTGGTCAAAAACTAGCGTTAGTATGACAAAATATTAGGTACACTACGAACATACCTCGTACCCCAGATTGTCAGCTTCAAAACGAGACCAAACTTGTGTTTTTCCATCAATCCGATCATTTTGTGGAAGGAGTACTCCGGATTTTCGACAGGTCAGAACAAAAACCTTCGAATTAAAAAAAATATTAAAATATCTTACAGTTCGAAATCCGCATTTTCGCCACTTTCCCCTAATAGTCCCCCTTCCCCTTTCCAAAAACGTGTCAACCAAGTCTGTGGACCAATCAGGTGCGGAGATATCTGGACGCGTAACCGAGAAGGTGGGTGGGTTAGAAAAACGGGTGGGTTTTTGAGACTCAGCGCGCATTCAGTGCGCAGAGCGCAGAGAGGAAGCGCGCCACGCAGGAGATACACAGACACAAAACAATGATCAAAACATTGACTATGAACCCTAAACAAAGTCCCAAACCAAAGAAAACGATATTTTATGATGTTTGAGATTGATAAGTAAAGCTCAAAAGGAAGAGTAGCGGCGGCGATCTACTGAAATCGGGCCGCAGAGAGAGTTTTACACCAGATAAACAGCTCCAAACGATACCAAAATAAAAGTACAGTCTGAGGTTATAAACTGACTGAGTTTTTTCCAAGAAGATAATTTAGTTATGGACTTATAATAAACATGTAAAATATGGTAAAAAATGGCCTAAAAATCATACATGACATTATTTTGTCAAGGAAAGTGAATAAACACATTTTTAGATGTGGGGGTTATAAGAATATAACATATACACATAAATACATATTTTTTTGCAGTAAAATCAGCTGTTTTCATTTTGGGGAGGTTGGGGGACCTTGGACACCCCAATAGACCAGTGGGGGGGACCCCCTGTTCACTCTCTACTCCAGCTTGAATAACTTCAAATCAGTAAAAGAAATCAACTCCAATTTTTTTCTGGTGACTTTAGACACATGCAGAAACACTTTTCTAAAGGAAAAAGTCTGGGGACACAAAGTAGGCACTAAAATTTTAATTTTAAAATAAAAATTAGAAAAGCGCCTGTTTTTTTTTGTTGTTTTCAGCATATTTGGAGCATTGCAGATTCATTTCAATGCCTTTTAGTGCTTCTAGTACAAATTTGAAGGCTTTTCAGGAACATTACATCTTGAAAATTACACTAATTTATGCAGTGTTTCAGTGAAAAGCTTCAAGATTTGGGTATGTATTTTCAGGCGGAAATTGGTAACCGGGGGGTACGGTTAAGAGCTTATACATGGCATTTTAGTACATAATCTCTATTTATTTTTCGAGTTTTAACATTAAACAGTAAATATAAAAGGTGTCTTAAGTTTAGCTTATTTTTATGTTTTATTTACTTGATTTACATGTTTGTATTTCAACACATAAGTGTGTTACCTATTCTAATGTTGTGTTAACCAACAAATCATGAACTTTAATTTGGGGTGCTTAAACTTTGCATATGGCTGTATATGTTACTGATTTGATGAGAAATATTCATGTCAGTTAGCCAATTTGAGCACTTTAAACATACTCATTATGAACTCATTATAAGTTCAATATTGCACTGAAAATTTTGGCCCACGGTGGACAGCCCAAGTAGTACGCCAGTGTCCTTTTAGACATTTTCCACTCATAAAGGGCCAATGCTGTCCTGATGACAATAAATGTGGGCTGCTCACAACAGGCCATTGCCATGGGACAAATGCTGCACCAATGAAGAAATGTCAAATGGCCCAAACGGAATATAAAAAACCCATTCTGAATCTTTTAAAGTATTATAGATCACTTACATTCTTAAACTTACCTCCATGATTCTGTCTACCGACTAGCCACATGTTAATCTGATTTAACATGCTAGCCATGACCGAACATACAAGCTGCAAGTGTTGTTTATTCTGTATCAATGTTGTCAAAGTGGTTGAAGAATTCTTGTGGTTGAAGAATTCTTGTTTATTACAAAGAACAAAATGCAGTATCAAACAGACATTGCCCTCTGTCTGGAAAGGCCCATTGCCGATGTGAAATCCTCCAATTTCCTCAGCACAGAGACTGCTTTTATACCCTGGTTATCTTGAACATTCCAGACAAAGCAATGCATTTTTCTTCCTTATAAAGCTGTGGGAACAGAGAGCAAGATGGAGGTGGCCCCTCTTCTGAAACTCTGTAGGATAAGCCTCTGTCTAAAGAAAGCATCTCCTTCTTCCTACAATCAGATACACTTCACAAGCAAACCCACCATTCATGACCTAACCTAAAACATTTTTGTTTTACTTTAAACATAAAGTTAGCATCATTTGTACAGGTGTAAATAATCAGGTGTTTTATCAACATATTATTTTATTAAATGTTCATAAGTATGTTTAAACACAAAGCACTTCTAAACCCCTACAAAAGATTCCACAGCAATAAAGCTTTATTTCCACCATCATCTATAGATTTGTAGAGGGTCCAAGGAAAGAACAGTATGAGGTAATGATTACATACAGTTTGTGGGATCCTGTGTAAAACATGATATTCTATAACAAACTTAGAGAGGAATCAGCACCAACCCCAAACCCTGCACAGAGTGGTTCAGTGAATGTTGTGTTGAATGTATGTAGGTGTTCAATTCCAGAGGAGATTCTGTAGAAGGACAGAGTGCCTGCTGGACAGTCCACATACACTCCTATTCTCTTAGGTCCATAGGAGCGAGCAGAGAGTTTAGTGTCTTTATTTTTGTGACAAACACAGTATCTGTCAGTGAAGCAGAACAGACACCAGGACTTTTCATTCAGCCCAAAATAACAGTCATAACCGTTTCCTTTCCTGGTGATTGATGTATATGTTACTGCTATATAAACCTCCCCACTCCACTCAGTCTCCCAGTAACAGCGTCCAGTCAAATGCTCTCTACACAACACTTGGGGAGTCATATTAAATCTCTCTGGATGATCAGGATATGAGTTTTGTTCCCACACAAATTTCACCTTTTTGTTCCCGTCAGACAGAGAGAGGAGTGTGTGTGGTGTGTTTGGGTCCAACATGGGATTACAGCGATCTGCACACACAAAAAGAGATTAGAGGAGAAAATGTGAAAAATATGAGAGATTAAAGGACTAACCTCAAAACACAATAAGAGGGATTAGAAGAGAGAACACACAAGAAAAGAGATCAGCAGCAAAAAGACCATCTGAAGGAAGAAGCGTTAACACATACAAAAAGGGACTAGATGAGAAAAATCAATACACCAGTGGAGAGATTAGATGAAAAACATCAATAATCCAATAGACAGATTAGTGTAAAAAACAGCAACACAGAAAAAGAGAGATTAGAAGAGAAAACTAGACACAAGCAGAAAGATTAGTGGAAAAAATATCAGAGGAGAAACACTGACACACAAGAATATAAAAGAAATAATGCAAAAACATCAGCACTCAAGAAGAGACATTAGAAGAGAAAATACCACTAAGGAAGAGAATTTAGAGGGGAACATTCAACACAAAAGAGATATTAGAGGAATAAACATATTAGAAGAGATATCAGAAGAGAAAACAATTCAAAAGAAGAGAAGAGAAATGTAAAATAGATTTGATGGGAAAAGATTGTCACACAAAAAGAGATTGTCACACTGGAAGTGATGTTCGAGAGAACAAGTGTGTGTGTGTGTGTGTATTTACATTTTTCCAGTCCTGGTTTGATTCTGTTTTCACCTCCATGTTCCACTCTAAAAAAACAAATACACACACACACACACACACACACACACACACACACACACACACACACACACACACACACAAATATACTTATTTATTCAAATATCCCCACCTTCCAAATAACTTTTGTTTTGAAGCTGAATTGTTAAAAATGGCCAGTTCATGCATGTCTTCCCTTAGCACCCCCTTCAAAAATATTATCTTGTGTAATGTTTATCTGTTTATCAAAAACTCATTCTTTGATAAAAGTTGTAAAACATGTCTTCAGAAAAATTCAAGTTGTAATTCACACCTTGCTAATGTAGCATAATGTATAATGTACAATTATTATAGTGTGTAACTATTGTACTACAATACACTTGTACAAAAAAGTACAGTGACTCTAATGTATTGTATACTTCTTATGCTGTAGTATACACTATTTTTATGATAACTTCATATGTAGGATTGATACAATGGACAGTTTTGTCACAAATACTGTACAATCCGATAATTAAACCCTTCAGTGCAATGTTTCTGATTCTGATGTTTCATCAGACACACTCACACAAATCTCTGAACACATTACTTCATACCCGAGTATGCTGAGTGAGCACAGTGGATCCTCAAGTCCAGCTGAAAGCAGCTTCACTCCTGACGTTCCTGGGTTATTGTAGGTTAGATCCAGTTCTTTCAGGTGTATGGGGTTTGAACTAAGAGCTGAAGCCAGATAAGAACAGCCAGCCTCTGTAATCATACAACCAGATAATCTGTAGAGAGGAAGAGAGAAGAAAGGTGAAAATAAACAAACAGACAGTGATATTGTACTTTCAGTGTTTAGTAGAACTTTGCATTTTTACAGATATCAGTATAAAACAACACCCAGAATTTGCACATTTTGAATTCAAAGTCATGGAATAATGAAGAGTTTTTTTGCTCAATTGTACAAAATCATGCATGAATGACCATGTAAAATTAGCATTTTTTTAGTTAAAATATTCCAGTACTCCAAAATTAACTAAAATAACAATTTTAGAATATGTCAGAGACTTCTATCTATCCTGTTGCAGAGATACTTGCATGCTAACCAGCTAGTGTCAGTAATCAATAGTAAATATTTAGAGCTTTGCCCTGGGGGTGTTGGTGGTCTGAAAAAGTAATTCTGTCTAATCTGTGTCCAATGCATGTGTTGACTTTAATGCTAACAGGATTAGGGACTATGCATTTCTAATAATGAGCCACAACTTTCTGGTGATATGCTATTTTACAAAATGAATGAATTTAACAGACAATTTAACAAGGAGGAAGAATGAATTGAGAATCATCGCTTTGCCAAAGATGTCAGTAAATAGTCTTCAACCCCTCAAGAGGCAATACTTTAAAACCCTAAAAGCATTTTGAACATTATAGCTGCATTTAAACAACTACATGCACGTAAAATCTAAATCCACAAATTAACTGGAATGTGCAAACTTGAAACAAAAAGTAATATTAATAATAATTCAAATGTACAAACATGAAAAAATATTTTAAATATATAAATATATATATATTTTTGATTTGTAGAAAAGATTTGCATTTGTAAATCCAATGTTGTAAATGTGTGAATCAGTACTGCTGAAAGTGTGGAGGTATAAATCCTCACATTCCCCTTCTCTGTTGCAGTTGCGCAACTCTTGCTGCAGTTGCGAAATTTGACTCTGTTTTGACGGCTAATTCATGGACCAATAGGAAAGCTTAAGCTGGACCAATCAGATTACGAGGTTTGGTTAACCAATCAGAACACTGATTTGGTGCTGTCACTCAACTTCTGCACGCTGTTGGAACACGCCTCATTGGAACAAACTCCATCATGGAGCTTTCAGGCACAGATACAATGCTAGTTCTTTAGCAAAAAGTTTGTTTTAAAGAAGACAACAGGCCGGCTCTGTGCAGTGGTTTTATTTATACTACTGAATGTTGTGCTAGCTTTGGATAGCCAAATAATTAACCATCGTTAGCTAGCTAGATTAACAGCCTGCAGCAGAAGGGTATTTGAACATAGGAAGAGAAGTGCATCTTGTTTGTTTTGCTCCATAGTTTCCCCCCATTTTTATATCAATGCAGCACAGTTATCTTGTATAATCACAGACAGAATGTATCTTTTGATCCCTTTAAATAGCTGGTAAACTAACACTGGCATTTACTGAGCTTTGGTCAGCTTTTGCAGTAGAAGAAATCACTGTAGGACACTAGTTAGCCAGTATATCATGTGAATACCATGTAAATAGTTTAGAGTAACTGTGGTGCTTCCATTAGAAAATCTGGACTATTTAAATCACAAAGGAACAAAACATACTGCTTTCATACAAGTAAACACACAAACAGCTAGGGCGGCAGAGAGCAAGAGAAAGAGGCCAAGATCCACAGTAATAATTAGTCTTATTAACATTTTTGGACAGATGAGTGATTTCACACATTTTCACAATTTTCTGAAGTCAGTTCATTAAAAGTTTTGTTGATCATGCTCACTACTAGTAAAACAGGTACTGTAAAATGTTTTGTGTGTTCTAATATACTGGCTAACTAGTGTCTTACAGTGTTTTTTCTACTGCAAAAGCTGACCAAAGCTCAGCAAATGCCTGTGTTAGTTAACTAACCACTGCCACTGCAAAACTACTGCACAGAGCCTGCCTGTTATCTTCTTTAAAACAAACTTTTTGCTAAAGAAACATGAACTAGCATTGTATCTGTGCCTGGAAGCGCCATGACGGAGTTTGGGAGGCGTGTTCCAACAGCGCGCAGAAGTTGAGTGACAGCACCAAATCAGTGTTCTGATTGGTTAACCAAACATTGCAATCTGATTGGTCCAGCTTAAGCTTTCCTATTGGTCCATGATTTAGCTGTCAAAACAGGGTCAAAATTCACAACTGCAGCAAGAGTTTCGCAACTGCAGCAGAAAAGGTTAATGTGAAGATTTTTACCTCCACACTTTCAGCAGTACTGATTCACACATTTACAACATTGGATTTACAAATGCAAATCTTTTCTACAAATTAAAATTATTATTTTTTTAAATATATTTAAAATATTTTCCCACATTTGTATGTTTATTATTATAAATTATTATTAATATTACGTTTTGTTTCAAGTTTGCACATTTCAGTTCATTTGTGGATTTGGATTTTATGTGCATGTAGTTGTTTAAATGCAGCTGCAAGTTTCAGTGCATTGGTGACTATTGTTTTACAAACTTAAAATCTTTATGACCCTATTTTGACTCCATACTTACATCACTTTATTAACAAATTATTGTTAGGGCTATGCACAGCAAAAGCCATATGTCAACAATGTCCAATATTCAAATGTCCAATTTTGATGTTTGTGCTGTTTTTTACAGAATTTTCTAAACCATCCCAGCTTTTTGGACTTGTATGTATTAGTGCAACAAATCACTTACACAGGCCACATTTTTTTATGTTGTTATTTTACTACATTAAATGTTCCATCTAGGTTTCCTCTGGTAACTCCAATTTCCAAAAGACAAGCATGTTAGGTTGATTGGTCACACTCTGAGTGTGTGTGTGTGCGTGCGACCAGTCCATGGTGTAACCTGCCTTTGGCTACAGAGGATCTAGAGGATCTAGAGGATTTGTGCCTATTTTTATTTTTTGATTAGAGGCAACCAAACTAGATATTTAAACACAAAAGTAAGAATGTTTAGGCTTGTAAATAAAATTATTGTATTTGTGTTGGGTACATTGTGACCCATGGTTTCATTTAACACTGTTATGATAAAAGGTGTAAAATTAATGTTGCAGACATTTGAATATGGAATTGCAGGCTAAATTAATTATACATCTTGCTTCCTAAACATTAAATATCAAAGTTTAAGCTTCCATTTAACTATTAACTAACCTGAGTATCTCCAGTTTACAGTGTGAACTCCTCAGTCCAGCAGATAGCCACTTCACTCCTGAGTCTTCTATGTTATTGTTACTGAGGTCCAGCTCTTTCAGGGAAGAGGTATCCGGTTTTAAAATTGATTCCAGAACTTCACAAGTCTTTCTGGTAAGATTACACAAAGCTAGCCTGCAAACAAAAGTTAATTTGATAGATTTTACAAAATGAACAAATAAATGTACTGTTTGAATAGTTACATATTTTACATTGCTGGGAGAACTACAATACGAAAAAAAAAAATAGGATTCAGCAGCCCCAAGAAATAAAGACTTTTACAATTGAGAAAGCTGACCTAAGTATCTCCACTTTGCAGTGTGAACTCTTCAGTCCTACAGATAGCTTCTCAACTCCTTGATCTTTCAGGTCATTGTTACTCAGGTCCAGTTCTTTCAGAGAAGATTTTTCCAGTTTTAAAACTGATTCCAGGTCTTTACAAATCCACATCCCAAGATTACATGAACCTAACCTACAAAGTAAAACATGTACATATTAGTGCACAAATAAAACAAAAAACCTGCAGCACAGCATAATGATTCAGCTAACTAAAGTATAATTTATAACATGCACAAAAATAAAATATTGATGAGTTAAAATGTAAAACAATGCCCCATATTTTGCAGTCCTGTTACTTTAGTATTATGAAGTACAGAAAGTTTATGTAACTAGTCATTTTTGCATGTATGGATATTTTTTACATGCTACAAAGACAGAAGATGAGCTAATTAATGATAATTAAGTACTAAGACATCAGAGTGAAGAAAGGTACATTGTGTAATATGTGTTAAGTATCTTATAGCTTTCTTACATAATTAGCTTGGTGCCTATTCAAGCATTCAACCAATATAATTTTATTTTATTGTATGGTAGGTACAGTGGGGCAAAAAAGTATTTAGTCAGTCACTGATTGTGCAGGTTCTCCTACTTAGAAAGATGAGAGCGGTCTGTAATTTTCATCACAGGTACACTTCAACTATGAGAGACACAATGAGAAAAACAATCCAGGAAATCACATTGTAGGTTTTTTAAAGAATGTTTTTGTGAATTGTGGTGGAAAATAAGTATTTGGTCAATAACAAAAGTTCAACTCAATACTTAAACATAAACTTTGTTGGCAATTACAGAGGTCAAACATTTCCATTAAGTCTTCACCAGGTTTGCACACACTGTAGCTGGTATTTTGGCCCATTCCTCCATGCAGATCTTCTCTAGAGCAGTGATGTTTTGGGGCTGTCGTTTGGCAACACAGACTTTCAACTATCACCACAAATTTTTAATGGGGTTGAGGTCTGGAGACTGGCTAGGCCACTCCAGGACCTTAAAATGCTTTTTACGGACCCACTCCTTCGTTGCACGAGCGGTGTGTTTGGGATCATTGTCATGCTGGAAGACCCAGCCACATTCCATCTTCAATGCTCTTACTGATGGAAGGAGGTTTTGGCTTAAAGTCTCATGATGCATGGCCCCGTTCATTCTTCCCTTAACACGGATCAGTCATCCTGTTCCCTTTGCAGAAAATCAGCCCCAAAGCATGATGTTTTCACCCCCATGCTTCACAGTAGGTATGGTGTTTTTGGGATGCAACTCAGCGCTCTTTTTCCTCCGTATGATCTCTGGCAAACTTCAGATGGGCCTGGACATATACTGGCTTAAGCACAGTAGGGACACACCTGGCATCGCAGGATTTGAGTCCCTCTTGGTCATTCATCAGGTCCCTCAGTGTAGTTCTGGGATTTTTGCTCTCATGATCATTTTGACCCCATGGGATGAGGGAGATGATTAATGGTCTTGTATGTTCTTACAATTGCTCCCACAGGTGATTTATTCACACCAACCTGCTTGCCTATTGTAGATTCAGTCTTCCCAGCCTGGTGCAGGTCTACAATTTTCTTCCTGGTGTCCTTCGACCGCTCTTTGGTCTTGGCCATGGTTGAATTTGGAGTCTGACTGTTTAAAGCTGTGGACAGGTGTCTTTTATACAGATAACGAGGTCAAACAGTTGTCATTAATAAAGGTAACAAGTGGAGGACAGAAGAGCTTCTTAAAGAAGAAGTTACATGTCTGTGAGAGCCAGAAATCTTGCTTGTTTGTGGGTGACCAAATACTTATTTTCTACCATAATTTACAAATACACTCTTTATAAATCCTATGATCTGATTTCCTGGATTTTTTTCTCATTGTGTCTCTCATAGTTGAAGTGTACCTATGATAAAAAAATTACAGACCTCTCTTGAGAACTTGCATAATCAGTGGCTGACTAAATGCTTTTTTGCCCCACTGTAAATGTGTTACAATGCAGAATATACTATTTAATAATGATTTAATATGTATGTTTTTTTTCTAAATAGAGGTCAGCAGTGGGACAGTTTTAAATAAAAGCAAACTAATATAGCTTAACTTAAATGGAAATTAGGTTTAACGAAACTTCTTTAAGAAATGTTTAACATATTGAAATGGGAAGCATACTTACAGAGCTCGTCTTGTGTTTTTCACCACTGGCAGTAGTTTTCTAAGTCCTTCCTCTGATGGCCTGTATTTCTTTAGCTCAAAGTTCTCTTGAGTCTCCTTTGACATCAGCAAGACAAACACCAGAGCTGCCCACTCTCTAGATGAGAGGCCCTTTGTTGAGAAATTTCCTGAGTTCAGATGTGTTTGGATTTCAGTTGTCAGGGAACTGTCTTTTAGTTCACTCAGGCAGTGAAAGAGATTTATGCTTCGGTCAGATGACATTTCGGCTTGCAGTTTAATTTTGATATGAGCAACTGTTTCCCAAACACGTTCTGCTGTAATCTTCAGACTTGGCAAAAGTTCAGTTAGAACATGCTGACTGTCCTGCAGTGAGAGGCCGATGAGAAAACGGAGGAAAAGGTCCAGGTGTCCATTTTCACTCTGCAAAGCTCTTTTTACTGCACACTTATGAAGATGTTTCATTCTCTTATTCCTCCATTTAAGCTTCTCTAAGAGTGTCGCCTGTTTGAATGCATTCATTTTCTTGTTGTAGTGTAAGTAATGCACATATAAAGCTGCAAGGCTTTCCTGAACACTCAGATGCACAAAGCTGAAAATGTTCCTCTCAGAAACACCTTCCTGCTGACTGAAAAGCTGTGTGCAAACTCCTGAGAACACAGTGCCATCACTGACATCAATGCCACATTTCCTAAGATCATCTTCATAGAAAATCAGAGCACCACTCTCAAGGTTACGAAAGGCAAGTTTTCCAAGCTTCAGAATGATTTGCTCAGCATCAACCGTTTTGGTCGGCTCACAGTATTTCTTTTTCATTAAGTTTTTTTGCTGCAGTAGGAAGCTTACATACATTCCTGTAAGGGTTGTAGGGATGTCCTTTTTGCTGTCTTGAACAACCAGAGGCTGAAGCACAGTGGCGGAGATCCAGCAAAACACTGGGATTTGACACATGATATGGAGGCTCCTTGATTTCTTTATGTGTGAAACTATTTTCACTGCCAGATCCTCATTACAGTATTTACTGAAGTATGCCTCCTTTTGTTCGTCATTGAATCCTCGCACTTCTGTGACCAGATTGATGTACTCCCGAGGAATCAGATGGGCTGCTGCTGGTCGGCAGGTTATCCAGATGAGAGCAAAGGGAAGCAAATTTTTGTTGATAAGATTTGTGATCAGTGATCCCACTGAGGTCTTCTCATTGATGTCTTTTACTTCCTCTCCATCCTCAAAGCAAAGAGGAAAACGGCACTCATCAAGTCCATCGAAGATAAACAGAACATTGTCCTCTGGAAGGTGCTCCAATCCAGGTTTTGAAGAAAAGAAGGAGTGATTAAGTAGTTCAATCAAACTGAACTTTTTATCTTTCTTCAGATTCAGTTCACGGAAGGGAAGAGGAAAAATGAAGTTTATATCTTGGTTCTCCTCTCCCTTCGCCCAGTCAAGTATGAATTTGTTGACTGACACAGTTTTGCCAACTCCAGCAATTCCCATTGTCAGCACTTTTCTGTTCCGTCTACAGGTGCCAGGCTGGACTTTGAAGAGGTCACTGCATTTGACACAGATTTCCTTTCTGGCAGGTCTGTTGTAAGACATCTCCATTTGCATTACCTCATGCTCATGAATGACCCCTCCGCTTTCATTCTGCATTATAATGAGGTCAGTGTAGATATCCTCCAAGAACTTTGTATGGCCTGTCTGTGAATTCCCAATTAGTATACTTTCATACAGCTGCCTGAGCTTGGACATCAACTGGATACAGTGTTGTTGATTTTCTGCAAGATAAATAAGAAACAAAGTATTTCTTATGAAGTAAATCCGGGTTGAGAGTTACTGAAAGTAGCCTAATATAGTGTTTGTCATCATTTTTAAAGAAGGCCATGAAAAAACATGACTGTATTGTCTTATACTTTACTTTTTTATTTGACCATATGATTGATCTACAAATTAGCAAGAGAGAGAGAGAATTCATGTGTTTCTCAGAGATTTTTATTTATAACCCATTTTCATCCTATTTTGGTTGCAATAAACTCTTAATAAACATAGCTATTATATACAGTTAGGTCCAGAAATATTTGAACAGTGACAAAATCTTCAGGCTCTGCATGCCACCACAGTGGATTTGAAATGAAACAAATCAGATGCAATTGAAATGCAGACTTTCAGTGTATGAAATGTTTAAGAATTCTGACCATTTTTCTACAAAGCCTCCTCATTTCAGGGGCTCAAAAGTAATTAGACAAATAAACATTACCATAAATAAAATGTTCATTTTTTAATACTTTGTTGAGAATCCTTTGCAGGCAACGACTGCCTGATATCTGGAACCCATAAACATCATCAAATGCTGGGTTGCTTAGTTGAGGGTTTTTCTGCCTAAAGTTTTGTCTTAAGTTACTGAAATGCATGCTCAATCAGGTTGAGATCTGGTGATTGACTGCCATTGCAGAATATTCTACTTCTGTGCCTTAAAAACTCCTGGTTTCACAGTATGTTTTGGGTAATTGTCCATCTGTACTGTAAAGTGTTGTCCAATCAACCTTGCTGCATTTGGTTGAATCTGAGCAGAAAGTATATCCCTGTACACATCAGAATTCATCCAGCTGTTTGTGTCTTCTGTCAGATCATCAATAAAGACTCAGTGCCATTGGAAGCCATGCATGCCCATGCCATCACATTGCCTCCACCATGTTTTACAGAGAATGGTGTGGTGTGCTTTGGTGCTTTCTTTTTCACATCATTCTGATACAGGTTGATCTTAGTTTAATCTGTCTAAAGAATACTGTTTCAGAACTGAGTTGGCTTCATTAGATGTTTTTTGACAAAGTCTAATTTGGCCTTTCTATGTTTAAGGGTTAATTCATGGTTTGCATCTTGTGGTGAACCCTCTGTATTTGCTCTCATGATGTCTTCTTCTTATGGTGGACTTGCATACTGATACACCTACTTCCTGGAGAGTGTTCTACACTTGGGTGTATGTTGTGAAGGGATTTTTCTTCACCATGGAAAGGATTCTGCAATCATCCACCACTGATGTCTTCTAAGGACGTCCAGACCTTTTTAAATTCCCGAGCTCACAGTCCCTCCAGAATGTACCAAACTGTTAATTTGGCCACTCCTAACATTTCTGCTATCTCTCTGATGAATGTTTTCTTTGTTTCAGTCTTATGATGGCCTGTTTCACTTCTATTGAGAGCTCCTTTGACCGCATGTTGTGGGTTCACAGGAACAGCTTCCAAATGCAAATGCCACACTTGGAATCAACTCCAGACCTTTTACCTGCTTAACCGATGATGGATTAATAAGGGAATAGCCCATGCAGCCTATGAAATAGCTCTTGAGATAATTGCCCGAATACTTTTGGTCCTTAGAAAAAGCATTTTCATATTAAAGTGCTGTAATTCCTAAACCCTTGCTTCAATTAGAATACCCTCAAATTAAAGCTGAGAGTCTGCACTTGAAGCTCATATTGATAATAAAAAAAAATATATATATATTAATGGATATGTTTAAAATGCCAACTGTTATAGCCTAACTACAGTAGCTTTTAGTTCAGACACCAAGGTCAAGAGTTGTATAACTGGTAAAATGAGAAATTTATGCTAGTTGTAAGTTGTTTCCTGCTGCCTACTTGAGAATGTTCATTGTTAACTCACTATTATTATTTTGGACATTTTAGTGTTTAATTGTGCTTGTGTACTTTATTATTGTATTTGTCACAAAACAAAAAAAAACTGCATAGTGGTGTACAATAAAATGTGCTGTGTGCTTACTCTAGAGGAGGTGTTAACTTATTTTCACATAGAATATCAACAAAAAAATTTATTTTACATAGAGCGAGTCACGGACATTAAAAAAAAGAGCTGTGACCAAAGCAAAATGTGCTCTAAGGGCTAATCAAAATAAAATTGTTCATGTGAGGTTGATCTGGTGTGCCACCTAAGATTACACATATGAAACTTAGCACACTCTGGTCAAAAACTTATCTCTCAAATAACTTTTTTAGCATTGTTTCTGACCTTACACCTCTTATTACAACCACAAATACAGAGAATGAGAGCTTGTGTTAGGGCAAGTGTTATGCAGGTTATGGTGTGTAAGCTGCAGCTGTATTTCACTGTTATGTTGTAATAAAAGTGATAGGAATGATGTGTTGAGTTTACCTGTGGTAAGATCACTAACTGCATCTCCAGCCAGGGCTGCAGAGGAGGAGGCTGAGGTACTCTTACCAGTTACCACTTCGCATTTGTCACCTAAAGTTGAACAGTAGCAATAGAAAACAGATTTTTTTTTTTTAATTTTAGGTATCATTATTTAGTTGGGTTATAATGTCGTTTTATCCCATCGGCTCTGCTTCAAATATGTGGATAACAATTTATGATACTGTTTTATATTTAATATATTAATATTTAACTGTTCTGTAACTATACACAAATTAATAATTTGCACTGCAATAACTCTAGTACCAGAGACTACTAGAAAAGTACTAGACAATTAGCAGGTAATAGTGAACTGATGATTGGGGTAGTTCATTGTTAACTAAACCACAACTATTAAGTCTCAGAGAGAATTACTCAGTAACTATAGTTTACTAAAATAACTACTCATGAATTACTGATCAGTTTGGCATTATTTGCTCAACATCAACTACTAACTGATGTAGTGTATGCCAGCAGTACATAAAAGTAATTTGCTATGCAGTACACTGTATAAAGGCTTATGTCTTTATTCATTATTAATTACAGAAACAGGAATCCTCACAGAAGGTGGGATGGACCACTATACTGTACTGACTGGTGTCGCTCATGTTTTTGTATGAACTTAAAAGGCCAAATCTTCATATTTTGCCATATTTTGATTCAATTGCACATTATTGTCCTGGCCTGTTTCATTCATTTGGTTTTTTGATATTCTGTTGGCAATATCTGATTTATTATTCATTTATTATTACTTTTGTCAGTTTCGAGGTATTTTTGCACGTTTGTGAGAAATGGTGAGAATAAGTAGTTGATGAAGCACTCACTTTAACTTCAAACAGAGCTAAAATGCTGAATGTGTAGATCTCTGTTTACTGCCGTTGCAGCTCTTTACATAAAGCAGTCTCCGTGCCAGCAATGTTTGTAATATTTCAGTGTAATTTTATATGTAGTCTGTTTTAGCTTCCAGATAGCAACAATGTATTGGTCTGGCAGCCCGCTGACTGTTTGTCACGACTGGTCCACACTTGGTTCCACCCTCAGTTCCAGGTCTAACTAACTAATAAAAAATGTTTATAGCCTTTATTTTAGATAGCAAATGTTACTATAAATGTTACAAGACATTTTAGATATTTTAGATAGCAAATGTTACTATAAATGTTACAAGACAAAATAAGACCTAATATAAAATCATTTAGCTGAATATGTTAAAATGTGTCTTGTGTCATCAGTAGTAGTTACAATGGTAGTGATTTGTTCAGTTAGGGTTAATGTATGGGACACATATTTTAGATGCCCCACATTTGTTCTACTGGTTCCTCTAAGATAAACCCACCTGGCTAGTGGTAAACCCCTTCTCTATATGTTTATATTAAACATCATCTGTTCTCTGCTAGCAAATTTTCTTAATGATCCTTTGCATCATATCTTGGGGACATAAGAACACATGGTACCTGATGTACAATCTGGTTTCAAATGTTGGGATTCTGTAAAATATGTAAATAAAAGGAAAATATATTGATGTGCAAAAAATTTGTTCAACATATAAATATTAGAAATTCATATAATTGACACTCACTTGTCACTTGACTCACTAGTCTTTTTTTTCTTGTTCAACACTACTGCACTACTGACCTGCAGTAGTATCAAATCCCTGTGTAAGATAAGATGGTTACCTCCTTGTTTATTTTCCATAATACCAGTTAGATCTTTTATCATTTTCTTATCAACTCATCCTGAAAACTCTAGTACTGCTTTTATCAAATTTTGGGGAAGTGAACTTCATTAAGCTGGTAGATTAACTGTGCTTTTTATGTCTGTTATACATGAGTCATATCACTAGTCCATTGCGCTTTGTGGTTATTGATGTGATGTTTGCTTTCTCCCAGGCACACTGTTCTAGCTTATAATGACTGGATGTCATTGACTTGAGAGATGTCATGGAACAGCCAACAGCCAAATTATCTACAGTGCTGCTTAAAAGTTTGTTTATGACCTTAATTAAGTCATAAAAATAGGTAAACAGAAACCAATCAATTAAGTACCATAAAACAATGATATAGTTGAACAAAGTAATCCAAGGAAAAGTAAGTGAATCCTTTGGAATTACCTGGATTTCAGCATTGATTACTAATAAAACAATTATAGACAAACACCGTAACTACTGACTAATAACATGCAAACAGTTGTACTTTTCATGTCCATTAATGAGCCCAAACATCCACGGTGCAGACTAGAAAAAGTAAGTGTGTAACCTTTGTGTTAATGACTATGATAATTTATTAATTAATATGCATTTATATTTCAAGTTTTTAAAGCCATTTTACCAATTAAAAAAATGTAGCACACAAAACCCGATTACTAATATAAAATAATATGTTCTTCTTAAAAAATGTAAGTGTTAAGACTGCCTTTCAGAAGACTTTAGAACATGTGTTAAAGCATGAAGGTGGAAAAGGCTATAAAAGCATTTATAAAAAAAACGTGTACATCACTGAACAGTTAAACAGTACATAACATTTTAAAATAAAAAAAACCTCTTAAACAACAAAATCTGTTCTTTATCACTGACATTTATAAGTGCATGCCATGTTTCTGTAAAATGAGATTTTTGAGTATCTTAAAAATTAATTGCTAGGATTTATTTTATACTGGAACTATTTCTGACTAGTTTAGTGGATGTCACTGATCCACTGTGAGGCAGTGTACAACTGGAAGAATTTCAGCACCATTGTTGTCCTTCTCTGGTGTGGTTATCTTAACAGAAAAGACCCCATGACTTAACACGGAAAACATGAAGAATGCAGATTAACATCTAAAGGCCTGCATGCCTCTCTTTGTC
Source organism: Megaleporinus macrocephalus (assembly GCA_021613375.1). Lineage (NCBI taxonomy): Eukaryota > Metazoa > Chordata > Actinopteri > Characiformes > Anostomidae > Megaleporinus > Megaleporinus macrocephalus. The sequence continues at coordinate 4,433,123 of CM038722.1, read as the reverse complement.
CATGCCACAGTCAGGCAAGCACTGAATAAGAATAATTTGTGTGGAATGGTAGCATGAACAAAGTTGCTTCCATCCAGGAAGTACATTCCTCTCTGTTTGTGGTTTCCTAGGCACCACCTGGCTACTGCAATAATGTTAAGTGGTTGCCAAACAAAGCAGAGCAGAACAACAGTTATAGGAGACATTTGGTTGACTTCATTGCTGCACAAGGGTGTTATACCAGTCATTGAAAGCAGATGTGCACATAATTTCACCAAAAACCCATTTAATATTAGTTTCTTAGTTTGTTAAATTTTTCGGTTTTCTTTATCCATATTTATAAACAAACTACCCATCTGATCCCATATTAGACAAATTTTGAAACATAGTTTTAGGTAGTTTCTTTATTTCTTTATGTTTTTGGCCCTCCATGATTCATCAAAGTTAATCCCATGAGAATCTCTCTTTTAAACAAATGCAAATAGAAACAGAAAGTAATGATATATATATATATATATATATATATATATATATATATATATATATATATATATATATATATATATAATATTACATTAATGCTTATTTCAACACGCCAAACCACACTTTTCATGTGTTACAACACTGTGGCTGCATAATTAGAGAGTGCAGTTGCTAGACTGGTCTATCTTGCAGTGCATAACTGTCTCTCAGTCAAAACATTAGGCATATAATATATAAAATATGTTAATGAAGGCCCATATGATGGTAGAAGACTTGTATAAAGGAGGAATGACCAATCAAGGGATGCTTTAACACAGTTGTAAACAACTGTAAACATGCTCCTTTACCAAATGTTTTAAGAACATTTTGCAGGCATCAAATGGGCATACTGAGCTACTGCGCAAAAGGCACCAAAGTAGATCCTATCTTGTATACCAGTCTGAAGAACAAAGTTAGGTTCCAGATTTCTCCTGGACACCCCAGACATTGTATGAATGTATTCAGTTCCCTCAGTAGCAACTACACTAACTGTAATTTTGTCAACTATTTATTTATTTATACATTTTCCATTTTATTACCGGTTTTGAGTTTGGTCCTCAGCTCATCAGCCAGCTGGTTCTGGTTTATCTTCTTCAGGATAGCCAGTGTGACCTTTATTGCTCCACTGTGTCCATATCTCTGTACCACCTTATCCACAGTGTCACGTCTGCTGGCCTTCTCCAGGACAGCCTTTTGTATGGGCGTAAATCCTTCCACACCTCTAAGCAGATGCCACTGGAATGTTTTTAGGTCCTCTTGCTCCAAGTTTTCAAGAGTGTCCAGCAACAATTCTGGAATGTTTGACATCTTGTATCACTAGAAATGAAGACAATAGACTGGAGATTATGGAGGTTTTTGGTGACTAAAAAGAAAATTATGAACAGGTACTACAGAACAGTGTTGATTTTGCTGGATTTTTTTCTGTAGGTTTAAGATTATTCAGAGCATTTATTGTCTAAAGGAATCAGTTCTTTTTATTTTAGAAAAGTACATAAAAGATGTTCAGTGTGGGCCAGTTTATTTTGTTTACTATGTGGGGCCAGCTGATGATAATGATGATGATGAATTGTGGCTAATACAATTTAAGAGACTACAGCTGCTATATACTTTTACAATTTTACACTATATACTTATATAATTGCTATACCACTATTATTTTTACTTACTATATTCCATTTCTTTATCCAAATATTGTTATCAGATTTTTTTCATTAATCCTTTTTTATTTTAAAACAGGCTTTTTAATGTGTATGTTTAACAAATTTAACAATGATCTTATTGTGTTTATAAGTGGCACAACTGTCTAAGTTTTTGCAAGCTTTATAGAATTTATCTAGTGTAATTACCAAATTTATCATTTGGGCTTCATTTATTTGAGATCTTTTAGTATTTGCTGTATGAGAACAAAATTACCCTAAATAAAACAAAAAAATAATAATATTAAATGTTCAACGCATAATATTTAACTTACTAATGTATCATGGATTATACAACTTACATCAGTACTTAAATAATCTTATTCAAGCAGTATTTTTCAGCATACAATATATTAGGCAAAAAATAATATTAGGCAAAAAAATAAGCATATTTGTCAGATACTAAAAACTAAACTAAATTAAATTGACCTTTTTTCTGGGTTTGTCTTCAGATTGGATACAGAGTTTTGAAGAAAAGTTTAGATATTTTTCACATAACACAACAGATCACATTAGATGGTTTAATTGCAGACACACATGCTTTCTCTCTGCCTTGCAAATTATCTTTTGGGCTTCATTTATTTGAGATCTTTTAGTATTTCAGTATATCTCATCTTATAGTATGAGAACAACATGATCCTAAATATAACAAAAGAAATAATGGTAAATGTGTAACACATAATATTTCACCTACTAATGTATCATGTATTGTATAACTTACATCAGTACTTAAATAATCTTAGTCAAGCAATATTTTTTAGCATACAATATATTAGGCAATACAAAAGAATAACAAGTAGCATATCTGTCAGATACTAAAAACTAAACCAGAAGTAATTTTACCTTTTGTTGGGTTTGTCTTCAGATTGGAAGGCCAAATCTTCATCAGGAAAAGCAATGTGAGCTTACAGATTTGAAGAAAATTTTCGATATTTTTCACATAATCTCCATTTCACAACAGATCACATTAGATGATTTTGTTGCAGACACACATGCTTTCTCTCTGCTTCGCCTCTAAATGTTGTAATGTGTTCCTTGCTATCTGTCTGTGCCCTTAAATTACTGTGGATTTGCTAGCATTTCTTTGATATATTTGTTTTCAAACTTGTTGCTGTTTGCACACAGATAGAATACTCAGAGACTTTAGAGTGGAGGAAATAAATATTTGCTGATTTTGTAAGTTTGCCCACTGACAAAGATATGAACAGTCTATCAAAGACAGCTGTCTTAAATTGTCACTTGTATGAAAGACACCTGACTCAATTAATCAGTCAGACTCTAACTTCTCCAAGACCAGAGAGCTTTCTAAGGATGTCAGGGACAAGATCATAGACCTGCACAAGGCTGGAATGGGCTACAAAACCATAAGTAAGATGCTGGGTGAGAAGAAGACAACTGTTGGTGCCGCCAGGCCTGGAGTGGCTAAGCGGAAGATTCGGAAGGGTTCCAAATGGGCCGGCTCGTGTCACTAGAATTTGGGCTGGTTGGATGGGAACAATAAGTTTGACACTTATCTGTCACTTCTCTAATCTTCTTGCATCCATTCTTTACTCAACAATGTATTCTTTCTCTACTCATCTGACAGCACAGCTCCTACATCCTAGCGCCCATGAGTCATCTTTTCTGGAGCAATAAATTTAAACATAGCAACAGAATAGCGCCAAACATCAGTACGTGGTGATGGAGGGCAGAAAGAGGCCTGGTGGAGCCTAAAAGGCCAGGTTAAAAACAAAGAAAGGCATTGGAAGAAGATGTGGCCAAATGTGTGAAATCACAGAGCTGTTTTGCGGAGGACAGACCCCCAGCTGCAGCCGGTAAACAGAGATATGGAAATAAGTTTGTATTGTCAGTGTAAGGCTATTGGGCGATGCCAACTTAGTGTAGTTTATTTTGTAGAGCCCAGTTTCAATCTGAAAATAATAAACATAATATAGACATAGTGTGATATATTAATAGCCAAACTCATTCATGGAATGTTTTTGTAGCGTCGGAGCAGCAAATTCCTTCCGACGCTACTGCAGGAGGCAGTGACTACTGAAGGGACAGGTAAGGATAGACTAACAGAGTTATTTAATATCTGTGATATACGTTGAATTGTGTTAATTTTAATGTACAGAGAAGAAAACTATCACGTTTATAGAAAATGACATCGTTATTAATAAAATTGCAGGAACCAAGCACTGCTTATAGGAGGCTTTTGATGCTGTAGGTAGCTACTAAACATGCGTGTAGTGAAGAGTTTAGTGTAAACCTAACAATAGAGCTCCTCTCTGTAGGTAAAAAAATGTTTATTTTAATTTCAACTTATTACTCTTGTAAGGTAAATACGTTTTCATCTTTATCTCAATTTTTTACCTTCTAAATCTTTATCTGATTTAAATTTGAATGAAACATGTTTAAGTGAAGTGTTTTCTGTTAACCTGTTAATCTTATCTGTTAACCAAAATATACCTGAACTTATACCCAATAAAAAGGCGCTGTAAGAGCTAGCTGCTTTTTAATTTATTCAAATTACTCCTCCATGGAAAAAGTGGACTAGATTTGGGCATGAAACTTCCGGGCTGAAAATGGGGCCCACTCTGGCCCTCGGGGCCACTGTAAGAAAATGAAATAAATACAAAATGACTGTCAATTGACCTCGATCCGGGGCTCCATGTAAAATCTCACCTTGTGGGGTATCCTTGATCATGAGGAAGGTGGGAAATCAGCCTAAAACTACACGGGGGGACTTGTTAATGATCCTAAGGCAGCTGGGACCACAGTCACCAAGAAAACCATTGGTAACAAATTCTGTCGTAATAGTTTAAAATCCTGCAGTGCCCGCAAGGTCAATTACATAATTACCGTCAATTACATAATTACCGTCCCCACTGTCATGCATGGAGGTGGAAACATTATGTTTTGGGGGTGTATCTCTGCTAAGGGCAAAGGACTACTTCACTGCATCCATGGGAGAATGGATGGAGCCATGTACCAGAAAAACCTGAGTGACAACCTCCTTCCATCCGCCAGGACATTAAAAAAAAGGGTTGTGGCTGGGTTATTCAGCACGACAATGACCCAAAACATACAACCAAGGCAACAAAGGAGTGGCTCAAAAAGAAGCACATAAAGGTCATGGAGTGGCCTAGCCAGTCTCCAGACCTTAAACCCATAGTATATATTGCCAGGTATATATTGCCAAGTGACAGCCTTAAAATCTTAATGATTTAGAGATGATCTGCAAAGAGGAGTGGACCAAAATTTCTCCTGACATGTGCGCAAACCCCATCATCAACTACCAAAAACCTCTGACTGCTGTCCTTGCCAACAAGGGTTTTGCCACCAAGTATTAAGTCTTGTTTGCTATAGAGGGATCAAATCCTTTTTTTCTCTGCAAAATGCTATCAAATGTATATATTTTATACAGTGTAATTTTCTTTTTGATATTCTATCTCTCACTGTTAAAATAAACCTCCCTTTAAAATTATAGACTGTTCAAACGTGCTCACATGTAGACACAAAAAAAAATGTTATTTGAATTCATTTCATTCAATTGTGTACATGGCTCCACTTGAATAAGAGCCCTAATAAGCCAGAACTGTACATTGTGCTATGTTGTCTATGTTTTTACACTCTATATTTGTTTAATAAAATGAAAAATCTGTTACGTAATTGTAATGTGGGGGTTGTGCTGTTAAAAACTTGTTCCTGTGTTACGCTTTTCTGAAGCTGACCTGCTTCCTGTTTCTCTTCCTGTGTCTCTGTAAGCTCTATAATGACAAGTCAGTTTTTTAAATAATGAACATCGATTTAAATATTATGAAAGAAAATATCGCAGATGTTAAAATGATACGTGCATTAGGTAAGACTTTTGTATTTGTATTAATTAATTTATGCATTATGTTATTGATAAATTTAGATAAAGTAATTGAATTACTTTTCTGAGTGATACAGGTCTTTAGTCAGATGTAGAAACTATGTTTAATTTGATCACTGTAACTGTAAAATGACAATTACAAGTGATAGATAGTTGTGTGATTCAGTCATGTACTACATATATAAAATGTTGGTGTGTGTGTGTTCAGTTGCAGCAGACTGTATTTGAGTGATGTACATTGTACCATTCACAACTATTTTTTGTATTCTGATGGTAATATATATGAGGTATTGTGTACATTACTGCCATGGCTGTCACACATATTTACAGTTATATAATGTAACCCATAATGTTATAAACTTTCTTTACCAGATATGAGATTGAAAACAGACATTAGGAGGAATATCATTTAGGAGTTTTCTTGACAAAGAAGATGAACCAGGACCAACTGGCCCAGAAACTGGAGACCAGTCACAGAGAAGGTAATAAAATTAATGTAAAATTCACTGTTTAAACTTATAATTTATTTTATTTAATGAATTAATTAAAAGATGGTAACACTTCATATGAATACTGTATAAATGCTTATATTTAGCAAATCCTAACCCTAACATTATAAAACTATCCATAAGTGTAATTGCTATTCTTGAGTGTTAAGTTTTCATTACATTTATAACATTTTATAAAGCAAGAGTATTTGACTTTATAAAGGTAAGCTTTTATAACACATTATAATATATATTTTAGTTACCAGGTAGCTACTAATAAATTACACAGATCCACACTACATATAAAATATATATCCTTTATGGTTTTGAATTTTACAAAACATGCTCAAATATGGCTTAGTTTTAGCTAAGTTGGTACTCACAGTTTCCGTAGGTTTGAATGTCATAAAGGAAACTTACCAGAATCCTGTTGTAGCACTACTCATAAGCAATTATATATGCTTATTCCATGTATTAGTAAAGCATTATGCATGATGTATAACACCTAAGAAATGCTTGTATAAATTGCTGTCAATCCATAATTCATAGGAAGTATTACCAGATTTTTTTGTAATTTAATTAATTAATTAGTTTTTTTAATGTCATACCTACAGTTCACATACAGTTGTAGACAAAGGTTTGGGCTTCCATGTTCAAATTTCATGTTTTGTGGGATTCTAAGTGAAAATAAGTATACTTCCTCTTTGTTCCCTGTAGAGAATATGTTACTCATATGTTACAAGCTCTGTGGCAATGACTTCTCCAAAAGCTAACAGCAGAACACAGTTGTGGCACAATTTTTTTAGCGTTTGACTAGTTATGCATATACCAGGTATACATTTAGACTTATGTTACCAGGAAGTTTACATAATCAGTATTTTTGGATATCCCCACTATATCACTACATACGCTGAGTTTGTTTAGTGTTATGGGCTTTTAGTATTTTACATGCCTGGGGTTGTTAGCTAGCGGATCTTTCGAGCTATGTTAGTTTGACCAGAAGAGATTTTGACCAGATTTAGGTTTATTTATATAGTATCTTTTACAAGAGATGAACCAGCTCAGTGTTTTGTAACGTAGGAGAAGAAAGGACTGATGAGTTTGTGAAAACAGGAGAAATATGTATGTGATTAAGCCAGCAAACAGAGCTTTTGGAGGTGCCAGTGGCATTCAGGCAAAGTTTTCCACAAAGCACTGGACAGCAGGAAGCTCCATGGTGGGTAAACTGCTCTAGATTGTAGGCAAACAGGGTCTTCAGCATCAGACCTCATAGGATGGGCAGTTTTTGATCTCAACAAAAATAAAACAAAGTTAGTTATGTTAGGGGTGAATGAGAACAGTATATGATGTTAATAAGATGTTGCAGTGACTCCGGCAGGCCTGGCTATTACAGCATAACCAAAAAGTGAAAGTCAGAATGTAACAAATACATAAGGGCTCCCTGAGATGTCAGTGCCCTTATGCTCCACTATCAACAAACTTGAGCGAGCATGTGAAAGCATTGGGACGACGGCACCCACATTCTCAGTTTGCCATAATACTCTCTGTCAGTGAACCCCCTGATGTGTACCTTTTATCTAACAAGCAAACTAGTTACCAGAAGCTTGACTAAACAAGTAGATTTAGTTACAGATGTATCTGGTACAGCTGAGAAGCTATTAAGCTTAAGAATTAATGTGGACAGTTTGTTTCTAACAGATCTTGGTCTAAGAAAAATAATTTCTGTTTTACCTGAGTTGAGTAACCGCTAGTTACATTCTTTCTTTTACATCTTTTACACAGTTCTCTATTTTATTAAGTTGTAATGTATCTTCTAGTTTAGTTGAAATATACAAATGTGTGGGTAGTCAGTGTAGCAATGGAAATGTATATCATGTTTCCTGATTATGGTACCTAGTGATAGCATATATATAAGTAAAAATAATATAGGTCCTAATACAGAGCCTTGCAGAACACCAAATGTTACTTTAGTACAAACAAATGATTTGCCATTTACATTTACAAACTAAAAGTAATCACTTAGGTAAGATCTAAACAGGCAAGAGTTATTCCTGTTACTGCAAGGTTTTCTAGCCTGTCTAGTAGGTTGAAGTGGTCTGTCACATCAAATGCTGCTCTAAGATCTGCTCTAAACGAAACCAGTCAGGATATGTCTTTTTGGTTAGCAATTAATAAAAGATCATTTACAATTTTCACTAGTGCTGTTTAAGTACTATGATGAGGCCTAAATTCAGACTGAAAATTTTCATACATGTCATTTCTGTACAGGCAGGTGAATAATTTCTGTGCCACAGCATTCTCTAATATTTTTGATGTAAAGGAAAGATTTGAGATTTGAGAGGTCTATAATTTGATAGCTCAGAGGGATCAAGATTAGGTTTCTTAATTTGAGGTTTAATTACTGCTAATTTAAGAGATTTTGGGGTATAGCCAGGGATAAGAGAGGAGTTTATTATTGATAGACTAGGCATGTTTTTTTTTTGTAGAAGTTATTTAAGTCAACTTGTAGGAATTGGATCCAATAGAGGGTTATGAGGACTTATTTTTAGCTAGCTCTGTCTGTTGAAGTAATGTGAAAGACTTCAACAGACGGTATTTATACGGTGCTGAAGATCGAGGTTGGTTTTACAGGGCAGTGCAATTTTATTTACAAACTGTGTTTTTTTTATTTTTTTGCCTAATCGTTTCAAGACTTCAACAGACGGTATTTATACTGTGCTGAAGGTCGAGGTTGGTTTTACAGGGCAGTGCAATTTTAGTTACTAACTGTGCATTTTTTTATTTTTTTGCCTGATCAATTCAATTTTGTTATTGAATAAATTCATAAAACTATCACTACTCCAGTCTGTCGGTATCTGTAATTTGTTAGCTGTTTGGTTCTTGGTCAATTTAGAGATGGTAAATAATAGTTTTGGTTTATTCTTGCTTTGGAGTGATAAGCTGAACGTGCTACATTTAGTGCTTTTCTATAGTCTATTAGGCGCTTTTCAGCCAGAATGGAATACTTCTAGTTTATTCAAGCACCATTAATGCTGTTGTTGTCTTACAGTCTGTTTTAATGCAGTCTATTTTTATGGTCATTGTACCACAGAGCAAGTTTTTTTTTGCCTTTTTCTTCTTTTTTAGTGGAGCCATGTTATCTAAAGTGAAACAAAAATGTCCAAAAATCTAATTCAGTAGGTTCAGATGGAAAGCTGATAGAAGTTAACAGGTCTGTGAGGTAGCGATAAAGCTACTAGGTGTACAGAATGTTATCATACACTTAACACCATACTATGTGGATGAACCAATACTCTGATTAAAGTTAATGTCATATGTTAGGTAACAGCCTGAGACTGCTGTGGTCTGATGAAGAACACTGAAAGTAAAATTAAGTCAAGAGTGGGACTGCAGTAATGAGTGGGCTCCCTTATATTTTGAATGACTCCTGTGGTTTGTCTATGTGGATGTTATATCTCCAACAAATATTGCTTTATTCGAAAGTTATATTAAACTTGATAAAATTCCTGTAAGAACTCAGAATAGGGTCATTATATAAATTAATTCACTCCGCGATTATTACTTTGCAGACTTGTTGTAATGGAGATAGCAGATTCATATTGGACTAAAATCACAGCACTTGTCAGTAATCACCTAAACAACAGCACCAAATTGTGCTCAAACAGAGTCATTTTAAGCCCACCAACATTCTAATTACATATTTTTACTGAATCACACAAATGACTATGGTGCTATAATGTTTGATATCATGCGAAGTGTAATGCCAAAGTTTTTCTTGATTTTGAATGTGGTTTGATCTTATTTTTTCTTATTTTGTTTTCTACCTAACACACTTTTGCTTTTACCTGAACACAGGTCAAACTGGTCCAGTCCAGGCCACCAGAGCTCAGGTTGACTTACTTCAGACCACTGCAACTCAAAGTGACCCAACCCAAAAAATCACAGCTAAGAATAAGCCAGCCCAGACCATCACAGCTAAGAATGAACTAGCCCAGACCATCACAGCTCAGAGTGGAGGATCTGTCAATGCACCTCTTCTGCACGGAATTGAAGTTCATGGCCCAGTTAATTTTATATTTGGAGCTGATTCTAAGCATGAAGGTAACTGAGACAGTCTAAAGATTGAAGAATAATATTATGAATACAAAAAAACAACTTATCAAGACACTGCATATTAAGGGATCAGCTAATGTAGTATTAATTGCCAACAGATCATAAACATCTTGATTACATAGAATACAGATGATATGTAGGGTGCAGAAGAAACATTTTAATCATATTAGGAATAAAATGTGTAAAGCTGAATCATGAATGAAAACTGAACCCAAATTCATCTAATCGCTGATATCAAATCGAATAATTGGTAGAGATCTATAATAGCAATAGTAACAACATTTAAATATGTTAATAAATATCCTAATATGCAAAAAAATTAAAATGTTTAAATCAGTACAAAATAGATTATTAGATTAAATAGCAACAGATCCATGAAAGACCAAATTAATAATTTTACAAGAATAAAAATAAAGCAAATGTGTGAATTGCAAACTGCTTCATTCAACATATTATAGTTTCTTGTTTTTTTTGTGCATGACGTGGTTTAGCTTCAAATATAAGGATCCTTGGGAAAGCAGCACTGCCTACTTATACCTAAGTGTGCTTTCATGAGTCATTAACAGGAGTAATTGTTTATTACAAATAATCAGTTGTTAACCATATTTGTGGCATCTACAGTAAAGTAATAAATAATCCTATAGAATATGCATGTAATGAATAAAAGATTACTGAGAAAAGGTACCACTAAGGTTCACTGACAAGTGATTATGGCTGACTGGTGTCAACTGTGAATCACTCTATTTAAAGAGAGCATTCACTCAGCTTTCGAGTCAGTCTTGTCTCCTGTTTGATAATAAAAGATGTGCTCTTATTAAAATGATTTATAGCCCTTGAATTAGACTTTTTTACAGTGACTCTAGCAAATGGTATTAGCTAGCAGCCACAAATATCATGCAACTACTGCACTGTGAGGTACCAGTAGCCTAAACAATTTATTATGTGCAATTAAGTTAATTTTTCCACCTGTCTTCTCTATCATTTTAAGGCTTGTCACCCTATGTTTGAACTAAAGATTGGGCAAGTTTAGCATATGTAAATCTAGACAAATTTCAAGTTTTTACCTTTAATGCAAGGATTTGCAAATATCATAGACCTATATTTTAATCACAGTAGAACTGCTGTGTACTGTTTGACATGGATAATGCATTTCCAGATGTGTAAGCTACCCCATAGGCACTAACGGAACCCCACACCATCAGAGATGCAAGCTTTAAACTTTATGCTGTTAACACGCTGGATGGCCCCTTTCCTCTCGAGTCCACAGGACATGGCACCTGTGGCTTCCAAAAAGAATTGCAAATTTTGATTCATCTGACCACATAACAGTTTTTCCATTTTGCCTCAGCCCATTTTAAATGAGCTTTGACCCAGATAAGATAGTGGTGTGTTGACATATGTCTTCTTCTTTGCAACCTGCATGGTGAACTGATTTCACGTGTTCCTAAGCCCATGTAGGGGCTGAGGGTCCAAGATCATGAGCATCCAATATTGACTGTCGACATTGTCCCTTACACACAGGGGTTTCTACAGATTTTCAGTCATTTGATAATATTAAGTATTGTAGATGGTCCAATATGCAAAATCTGTTATGTTACATTTTACATCGAGATTTGCAGTTTATACAATTGACCTCTTTCCCTCCCTTCTCTCTCTATATATAAAATCTAATTTTGTCTCTTTTTAAATTTTCTCCTCAATAGGACTTGCATACATTAGAACAAAATGTTGTTGTTCAGGCTCCATAGTGCAAAACAGCGCAGATGTATGACACTGTGAAAGAAGTGCAGAACATAAATTACAACCTACAGTCACCAATGTGGTCATAAAAACTGCTCATTTTAACTAACAGTTAAAACATTCTTGAACAACTAGCAATTGTATTGGTAATGCAGTTATCATGACAGAAACTGTAAAGCGTAAACCCACTATAAAAGGTATGACAAAACAGAATTTGTAACCACAGGTATTTCAGGTTTATTTCTAGCCAATAAAGGTTTTTTGCACCTTAGAGTAAGTAGTGAGTCTAAAGGATTTTCACTTTTTATCCTCTCATACATAACTTCAGTTCAAATTCTTTAGTTTGTGCTTGGATTTTAGTTTCTTTATAATGTATTGCTGTTCATTTGTTATTTTTCTCAGAGGGAACTGAAACGAGCCCAACGCTGCCCTCCATTGCAAGTCCAGTTAGTGTTTCCACTGCAGGTAAACCCAAGACATTGCCTGTTATGTTTTCTTAAAAGATATATATATACATATATATTAAATGTATTAAAGGAACACTTTATTGTGGTAGACAAGATCAAATTATGTTGTAGTTTGAGACAGTCTTAACATTTAAAGTGCAGTGTAATCAGGGAAATGTTTCTGATGGAGTTCTTTGCACTCTACCGCCAAAACTTAGATTTCCTTGGGACATGGAGATATAAGGATCATGGATCATTCTTATATGCATACATGCTTCTTCTAAATGATATCATATTATATCATATACCCTATATAAAACAGACATCATCAATGTTCACATATTTATGGACTCAAAGAAAAAACAAACCTACAAAACAAACATACAAACCTAATAAAAAAAATGTTAGGACTTAATGTGGAATGCAAATAAAACCGAGAACAGTTATTTGTAAATCTAAAGTGAACAAAAACAGCACAAAACACGATTTATAATATTGTTTATTTATAATTTTACTTTTTGCAAACATATGCTTAGTCAAATTCACAAACTTAGTTAGCAGCATCCAGAAATGCTGCCAACTTCTCCAAGTAAGGCTCAAATGGACTAACGCACAGAGAAAATATATACTGTGGTCTGACAAGTCAACCTTCCAGACTGTTTATGGAAACGATGGAAGAAATAAAAAAGAAAAGGACCATCTTGACTGTTAACAGCACAACATTTACAAGGCAATGACTGTCACAGTAGGGGTATGGTTTAAAAAGTCCAGACTTTTAATATTTTGGACTTCTCCTGGACTAGTAGTATTTGTACTTGGAATACTGTCAGATATTGTTCTCATCAAATTAATTTTGTCATATTGACCAAGCACCACTATCATTAAAAAAATTCTTAGCAGTCAACAACTCACTGAGTTACACTCAGGGGTTAAACTGGCCAAACAGAGTTGAGCTCCATTGCCTTATTCTAATACAAATGTAAATTGTTTCATACTAAAACATTTGTGAAACCCATTTTCGCCGATGATACTACTGTGCTGGGTCTCATCAGCAAAGGCGACGAGTCAGCATACAGGGAGGAGGTACAGCAGCTGACAGACTGGTGTACAGTCAACAACCTTCACTGGAATGTAGAGAAGACCAAGGAAATTGTTGTTGACTTCAGGAAATCAAGACCGGACCACTCTCCGCTTAACATCAACGGCTCCTCTGTGGAGATCGTTAAGAGAACCAAGTTCCTTGGTGTCCACCTAGCGGAGAACCTCACCTGGTCCCTGAACACCAGCTCTACAGCCAAGAAAGCCCAGCAGCGTCTCTACTTCCTTCGGAAGCTGAGAAAGGCCCGTCTCCCTCCACCCATCCTCACCCTCTTCTATAGGGGAACCATAGAGAGCATCCTAAGCAACTGCATCACTGCCTTTTTTGGGACCTGCACAGCCTCTGACCGCAAGTCCCTCCAACGCATTGTGAGGACAGCTGAGAGGATCATCGGAGTCTCTCTCCCCTCCGTCTTGGACATTTACACCACCCGCTGCATCCGCAAAGCAACCAGCATTGTGGATGACCCCACCCACCCTTCACACAGACTGTTCTCCCTCCTGCCATCAGGAAGAAGGTACCGCAGCATCCGGTCCAACACGACCAGACTCTGCAACAGCTTCTTCCCCCAAGCCATCAGACTTCTCAACACAACTCAACTTCTGAACTGATATCTTTTCTGGTGTATGTACACACACTCTCTCTCTCTCTCTCTCTCTCTCTCTCCCTATCTCTCTCTCTCCAACCATTTACCCCAGATAAAAAAGGGGAAGCATTTTTGCACAAAGCATTGCACTAATAACTTTACTACCTCACTGGACTATTTATTACACATTGCACAATTTGCACACTACCGGCAATTATTTATTATTCTCTGTCTGTACTGTGTTGTGTTGTCTGTCCGCACTTGTTTGTTTGTGCTGCACTTGTGTCTTGTATGCACTGTCTATGTTGCACCATGGTCCTGGAGGAACGTTGTTTCGTTTCACTGTGTACTCTGTATGTAGTTGAAATGACAATAAAACCCACTTGACTTGACTTTAACTGTTTAATTTGACAAACCACAGTGAGAAATAACCTTTAACATCAACCCCCTTTATGTTAATTTGTTTTTGCCACTACACATTTATACAGTGCTTCTTGTCTCGTTCAGTCCTTTTGTAGTGGCTGGTTCATTTCATGATGTTTTAACTCAATTTAACTTCAATTTTGTATTTGCTTAACATATTGGTTATGTCGTTATGTGGTCTTTTTTATTCTACTACAGTTAGTTGTATCTAGTTGTTCCTGCTCCGTCTCCAGAAAAAACATGCAAACCCCCCCACCCAAGATAATAAACAAACCAATTCTAACTTACTAAATACTAAACAAATTACAACTTTAAGTTACCTCCCTTGCTAACCAAAACCAGCAGAAAACTTATCAAAAATAAATGGCCATATCCCCTACAAGCTGCAGGCTGTAAATAAGGGTTTTAATTAAGATGTAAATTTAAGGGAATAAGAAAAATAAAGAGATTGTCTCACACCAGGAACTGGAGTTCAGCACAAAACAACACAGCAATTGAAGAATTCTGTCTGGCTGATGGTGCAGGAAGTAAAGGAATGTCTCTCTTTAGCCAGTTCTTTCAGTCCTATAAAGTAGACAGATTAATGAATGGAAACTTTCAAGAGGTGGGTCCTCTTAATCAGGGCCAGGTAATCTGCTTCCCACTGAGATGAGCCAGAAAGAGAAGAGGAAGATAGAGAGAAAAAAAAACACAGCATAGAAAGCAAACAATGCCCCACAGCACTACTATTCATCAGTCAGCATGTTCATAATTATGCCATGTAATAACTTCATGCAACAGAACTTTTATACTAAATAAAAATTCAAAACTATGTGGATAGGGCTGCCCACCACTCCAGGCATGTATGCTTACTGCCCTCTAGTGTGTATAGGTTAAATGCGGAGGTCAAATTCCACTGTGGGTAAACACATGTGGCTAATTCTAATCTAATCTAATCTAATCTAATCTGATCTAATCTAATCTAATCTAATCTAATCTAATCTAATTAGAGAGATGGTGATGAGACCCCCTTTATTAACTATTTATTCTTGTCCTTGATAAAATGCCTTAAATCTTTGTTTCTCATCTTTTTCTGACAGAAGATCAAAAGAACTGCAGCAATTTTATGTCACACCTCAGACAAATATATGAACATATACTAATTGGGAATTCAAAGACAGGCCATACAAAGTTCTTGGAGGATATCTATACCGATCTCATTGTAGTGCCGAATGAAAGTGGAGGAGTCATTCAAGAACATGAAGTGGTACAGATGGAGATGTCCCCCAATAAATCTATTAATGGGGAAATTTCTGTCAAATGCAGTGACCTCTTCAGCCTCTTCAGTCCAGCTTGGGACCAGTAGACGAAACAGAAAAGTGCTGACAATGGGAATTGCAGGAGTTGGCAAAACTGTGTCAGTCAACAAATTCATACTTGACTGGGCGAAGGGAGAGGAGAACCAAGATATAAACTTCATTTTCCCTCTTCCCTTCCGTGAACTGAATCTAAAGAAAGATAAAAAGTTCAGTTTGATTGAACTACTAAATCATTCCTTTTTATTTTCAAAAATGGAATTGAAGTCTCTACCAGAGGGTGATGGTAAAGTTTTGTTTATTTTTGATGGCCTGGATGAGTGTCGTTTTCCTCTTTGCTTTGAGGATGGAGAAGAAGTGAAAGACATCAATGAGCAGACCTCAGTGGGATCACTGATCACAAATCTTATCAACAGAAATCTGCTTCCCTTTGCTCTTATCTGGATAACTTGCTGACCAGCAGCAGCCCATCTGATTCCCCGGGAGTACATCAATCTGGTCACAGAAGTGCGAGGATTCAATGATGAACAGAAGGAGGCATACTTCAGCAAATACTGTAATGAGGATCTGGCAGTGGACATTGTTTCACATATAAAGAAATCAAAGACTCTGTATACCATGTGTCAAATCCCAGTGTTCTGCTGGATCTCTGCCACTGTGCTTCAGCCTCTGATGGCGCAGGAGAGCAAAAAGGACATCCCTACAACCCTGACAGGAATGTATGTAAGCTTTCTACTGCAGCAGAAAAACTTAATGAAAAAGAAATACAGTAAGCAGACCAAACTCTTTGACACTGACCACATCATCCTGAACCTTGGTAAACTGGCCTTCTGTAATCTTGAGAGTGGTACATTGACCTTCTATGAAGATGATCTTAGGAAATGTGGCATTGATGTCAGTGACGGTACTGTGTTCTCAGGAGTGTGCACACAGATTTTTAGTCAGCAGGAGGGAGTTTCTGAGAGGAACATTTTCAGCTTTGTACATCTAAGTGTTCAAGAAAGCCTTGCAGCTTTATATGTGCATCACTTACACTGCAATGAGAAAAAGAATGCATTTAAAACGAAGACATTCTTGAACAAGCTTAAATGGAAAAACAAGACAATAAATGATCTTCATAAGTGTGCAGTAAACAGAGCTTTACAGAGTAACAATGGACACCTGGACCTTTTCCTCCGTTTCCTTATCGGCCTCTCACTGGAGGACAGTCAGCATGTCCTAACTGAACTTCTGCCAAATCTGAAGATGAACCCAGAGAGTGTTAGGGACACAGCTGACTACATCAAAATGAAACTGCATGAGGAAATGTCATCTGACAGAAGCATGAATCTCATCCACTGTCTGAATGAAATGAAAGACAATTCCCTGACAACTGAAATTCAGAAATACCTGAAATCAGGAAGTCTATCAACACAAGAACTTTCATCTACACAGTGGTCAGCTCTGGTATTTGTGTTGCTGATGTCAGAGGAGACTCAAGAGAAGTTTGAGCTGAAGGAATACAAGCCATCAGAGGAAGGACTGAGAAGACTATTGCCAGTGGTGAAAAACACAAGGCGAGCTCTGTAAGTATGCTTTCCATTTCAATATCGTGATCAATTGTAAAAGTCAAATGTCAAACAACATTCACACATGACTAAGCTACAGTGTTAGTCTTTTTATTTTAAATGGCTTCAGTGGTGGCTGATCATTTATAAACTTTTTAATAAAAAAAAGATTTCTAGGCCAGATTAGAACATGCCTTATTAATATAAGCATTTATTTGTTGCATGGTTCATCAGTATTAGGTGAATGTGAATTGCTTATGTGTTCTTTTATGCTCAGTAAATATTGGTCTGTATTGGGGTTGTGTATATCTGTAATCATATAAAAGATGCTGCTAGCTGCAGGCTCATAAAACAGACTTTTAGTTATTAATAGTTATATAGTTTTCTAGCACTCTATTTTATCGTATACTAAGTAACTCATATTTAATAGGTGAACATGATATTCATTGGTAAATTATTGGTAAATACATTGGAAGTACATCAAATCTTGTGTAAAATATATGTCTAACTAATTACTACTGTTACGACCCTGAGTATCACACCCGTGTAGATACTTCAAACTATAGTCTAGGGCTTGGGGATATAAAATAATGAAACAACCCAACACAACCAGTCAGATCCTCTTGGAAAAAGTCTTGTATTTGTATTATTTTCATACTGACAAAAAACACAACAGTCAACATCAAAATGGTCGGAGTTATGCCAACATAACAAACAAAAATATACAATTCGTCCTCTAACTAACCTAACAAAAGAAAAAGAAACAAAAATACAGAGACCTTACCTACCTCCCTACCCAAAAACAAGAACAATAAAATCAACAAAACAAATTAAATGGCTCTCACCCCTACAATGACGTGATGTCCTTGATGACTCTTATAACTATTAACATGTGTACTAGTGGAATCAAAACATGAGAAGACAAGGTAGGTTCACAAGTTATAGAACAATCAGCTCGCTAAAACAATCAATGGTTGCTAGATGGACAGTTCAGAACAAATATACAATTATACAGGTTAACAAGGCTACATCTAAAAGCTTAGCAGCACAAAACAATCGAGAGTTTCACACAACAAAAGCAGTCATAGTCACGTAGCGAGAACACCGCAGGCCATGTTCGTCGTGATGCAACCAACCAGCACATGCGTCCAGATCAGGTAGATAAGTATTTTCTCCTGGAGGGAGAGAGAGAAAGAAAGAGACATGCCACAAAACAACCGACCACCAGATGGCAGCACCAACAGTCTGCAGTTCTTCAATCCTAAACAAATATAAAACGGGCTGAGCCTTGGTCGTAACAACTAGAATGAAACAATTATTTAAAATGTAATCATGTCATTATGTAATACTTAAAAGTAATTTCTGGTGAATCATTTATAAGAACATAATAACCTGTATAAAACTTACCAGGTTAGTTTTTTTCATACAATGCAATAATTATTCAGAATTTAGGAGGCAGTGAAGTAGTTCTTGCACGTAATGCTTAGCATACACCAAAACTGTATACCAATGCAGTAAGTTCCCAATATTTATCAGGTAAATGTATAGTGTTTACGAGTTATGACTAATACATATAAATATCAAATGCATGTGACATACAGTCACATAAAATGCACTGTAATATGTAGGAATATAGGGCTTATAAAATAACATTGGGCGAAAACTTGAATATGCCGTGTATATATATATATATATATATATATATATATATATATATATATATATATATGAAAGTTAAATTAATATGTACAAGATAAAATAAATAAATAAAATATAGTACAACTAACATAAAAACAAAAGAAATGATAAACACAAAACACAAATTACATACAACATACAAGTAAATATGCAGCCAGTGGAGTGCTTCTAAAAGTGCTCTAATAAGATCTTGTTTTTTAGTCTTTGCTAATATTCTTGCTGCTGCATTTTGCACAAGTTGTAGTCTGTTTGTTGTACACATAGAAAGTCCTATGAAATGCATTAAAATAGTCAAAATTTAAGAAAAGACTAAAACATGCATTGATTTCTTTTTACATGCATTGAAATATTTTTAACACAATATTTTGTGCTATTAGGCAGCACAGTGTTGTAGTGGTTAACCTCACAGCAGACCGATCCGGGTTTGATTCCTGGTCTGGGCCGTTCTGTGTGGAGTTTGCATATTTCCGGTGGGTACTCCGGTTTCCGTCCGTAGTCCAAAGACTCTAAATTGCCCGTAGGTGTGAGTGTGTGCATGAGTGTGTGTTGGCCATGTTATGGACTGGCGACCTGTCCATGGTGTACTCTGCCTTCACCCGATGATGCTGGGATTGGCTCCAGCACCAGTGGAAATGGGAAAACCTCTGATGTTGGTCCATTTATTAATATTTGGAGACATGCAAGCAGGTGCTCCCCTTTCAATACACTTCCTCAGGTCTGCTTGAACAAATGAATCATGAAAACATGGAAAACAGACACTTTGCTTTAAATTAAATACACAAAAATGGAAAATATGCTTAGTGCTACAAGAAAGATCAAATTCACTAACTCAGTTTATGGTTAATTGGATATATATCAGTCTGCCGCAGGGAATATTTTTTCATTCAACAACGTAAGAAGAAAAGCCCTATGGAAAATTGCGACTCTAGCCAACCAAGAACAAAAAAAATAATAAGAAATCCCTAATAAGGCTAAAGGTAAAGTTTCTAAGAGATATGCTCCCTTTTTGGCTGGAACTCCCTGCCAAACATAGCTTGAATGCTGAACTTGCACACAGAATTCCCAATGTGCTCTCAAACTTGAACTGACTGCATGAAAGCATAACTAAAAGGGGAGAACAAAGCTCCCTGAGAGATCAGTGTTCATTCAGTGTACTTCACCATAAACAAACTTAAGCAAACATGTAAGTGCAGGGGTATGACATCTCCAACATTCTTAGTTTACTATAATACTTTATTGTAATGACCTCTCAGACCTAAAAAAGCACCAGTAAGACGAGTACAAAAATGCAGCGACTGTGCACACCAACAACCTGATGACCCATCACAGATAGTGGGAAATTGACTCTTTTGCAGCTTAAAGTCTTATTAATGAGAGCCACAGCAATGTACAGATAATCAGCCTTTATTGAGTTTATACTGTGCTATAGATTTTTTTCCTTGACCTTGTGAGTATATTGTAAAATGCATGTATTTATTCTACTTTTGTAGATTAGCTTGCTGTAATCTTGGAGTGATGAAGTGCAAAGAAGTGGAATCAATTTTAAAACTGGAAAACTCCTCCCTGAAAGAACTGGATCTCAGTAACAATGATGTGCAGGACTCAGGAGTGAAGCTTCTCTCTGCTGGACTGAAGAGTTCACACTGCAAACTGGAGATTCTAAGGTAGGCTTTCAACAAATGTCAAACATAAATATTCAGTCCAACAAGTAATGGGTACCAATATGATTTTTGATTTTTAAGTTGAAAATTTGCTTCATATTGATACATAAAAATGTAGCTAAACACAGGTTGAAATGATTGATTCTATCAATGTTTACCCTTTACTTTAGTGTTGTAAGATGGCAGGGGATGCAATGTGATTTCTATTAAATTGAGAACAGCACAAATACACAGTATTTGGCGTTTTAATGGACTCATTAACTTCATAATTGTCTGGGGACTTGAAACAAACTGATCCTGATCCAGAGTTGAATAAGATTAAGTAAGACTACAATTATGCAGCAATGCTGGTGCAACCTATGTAAAATGTGACTTGGTCCTTGAAAGAGATGACATCTATAATAATAATA
Organism: Megaleporinus macrocephalus; assembly: GCA_021613375.1. NCBI lineage: Eukaryota > Metazoa > Chordata > Actinopteri > Characiformes > Anostomidae > Megaleporinus > Megaleporinus macrocephalus. The sequence goes on along the minus strand of CM038722.1, from coordinate 4,412,061 downwards.
ATACAACCCCAATTCCAAGTTGGAACGGCATGTAAAAAGTAAATAAAAGCAAATAAAAACAAATATCAGATGGTGCAAGTAAGAAATTACATGTCTACCATTGTGTAGCATCCCCTTTTCGTTTAACAAAAGTCTGGGAAGTGACCAATTGCTAGAGTTTTGGGAGAGGAATGTTTTCCCTTTCTTGCCAGATTTTTAATTTCATGATGTGCCAAATGTTTTAAATTGGTGAAAAGTCTGGACTGGACAATCATGTGCGAAGCCATGCTGTTTTGATAGATGCAGATAAGCAGAACTATGCTAGGCCTTCCCTGAAAGAAATGTTGTCTGGATGAAAGCATGTTGTTTTAAAAAAATCTTTATATACCGTTCAGCATTATTAGTGCCTTTCCAGATGTGTAATCTCCCTTGCCACAGGGACTAATGCAACCTCATACCATTAGAAATGCATGCGTTTGAACAGTACATGAACAAGCTAGATGGTCCCTCTCCTCCTAAGTAAGCAGGACATAGCATCATGAACATCTGCATCTGAACATGCAGCGGTTTTGCGATGGCATTTCTGGATCATGTTGACATATGGCGTCTTCCTTGCATAATACAGCTTTAACATATATTTGTGTGAGCCCATGCAGTGATTTCCAGTACAGAATCATGCCTGTTTTAATGCAGTGCCACAAGAGGGTCCGAAGATCAAGGATAATATTGTAATATTGATAATATTATGCACTGTAGATGGTGGGGATATCCAAAGTCTTTGCAATTGTACACTGAGGAACATTTTTCTGAAATTGTTCCTCAACTTTTAGACATGTTTTTTTTTCGAGTTGAACCTCTGTTTCTGAGAGACTCTGCCTCTAGAATGCACTTTTTATACCCAGTCATGTGATGTAGTTGCAAATTGCTCCTCAAGTTGTTTTTTCTTAGTACCAGTTACTTTTCCAGCCTTTTGTTGCCCCTGTCACAACATTTTTGAGATGTGTTGCTACTAATATGTTAATATGTAAATATTAATATTTTTTATTAAATGGTAAAATGCCCAATACGTTTCCTATGTTCTATGGTAAATAAAATATGGGCTATTTACATTTTACACCATGTTCCAACATTTTTGGAATTGGCGTCATAATAATAATAATAATAATAATAATAATAATAATAATAATAATAATGCACTTGTCATACTGGTGGTAGCTCAAAGTGCTTTACAGACAGTCCATCAGTAATAGAAGTAACTATAAGTTTCATGAAGCTGAAGACATGGGTCAAATTTGTAAGTACCAAGAAGATGTAGGAGTGTTATATACCATTTACAATAGTTAAGACATTATTTTGAACAAGGTATCATTGATATTTGGTTTCCACTGTGCATAGTACCATTTTGCATTTGTGGATATGTTGAACTAATTGCTGGCCGACATACTGCCACGGATGCAAATGTACATTTCTAAACCAATTTGGTGCACCTGCAAGCAAACTTAAAAGGTTAGATCTATGAAGAACATGGTGCTCTGAACAGTTTTGTGCACTAGAAATTAATGATTATACACATGGGTTTTATAGGCATAAATGGTAATGGCACAGCAAAAAGGACCTTAAGAAAGAATCACATCTCAGAATTCTACCAGATGTGTTAGCATCATTGTGGTTAACTTCTCTAAACCAAGAAACGCAATTCAACAGCACATTGTTTTAAAGCATAGACACAAGAGTCTGACATACTGTTAACATTTCCCAATAAGTTAAATCAGTACTAACTATCAAAGATAATATATTAATTAAATATATTAGAGATAACTGAACACATTTTCCTCAGTTGATAGCAAGTTAAGGGCATCTTTGAGGGTTAATAAAAAAAAAAATTATTATTCATCAAATTTATAATTACAGAATTAATTTGTAATTAGAATGCAATTAGGTAGTAATGTAAGGTAGTACATTAGGAAACTTAGATATGCCACAGATATTTTCAATAGAATTATGTTATCTTCATATATCTCCCCACTTGATAAATAGAAAGATTCTCAACACCCTTTTAAATGATAGCAAGTCCAACAAATGTCAAAAGAAAAGCACTGCCCTTTATTATTTGACTTGACATTCATTTTTACCTTGACATCTGTAAAAGAGCTTTTAATAAAACTTTTTTTATTTTAGTTTTATTGATTAATAAATAGTTGTATTAATAAATAGTTGTGTTAAACTATCAACTTTTTAGTGTATTCTGTTAAGTTTTTATTATTGACATATCACTTTCTCAGTCTATCTATTTTTCTCCATACTCTCTCCAGATTATCTGGTTGCATGATCACAGAGGAAGGCTGTTCTTCCCTGGCTTCTGCATTGAGTTTAAACCCCTTACAGCTAAAAGAACTAGATCTCAGCTACAATCACCCAGCAGAATCAGGAGTGATGCTGTTCTCTGCTAAACTGGAGGACCCACACTGCTCACTTAACACTCTCAGGTATTAACAGCTCTGTTCAGGTGTGTGTGTGTGTGCATTTGTAAATCAGAATTATTATACTAAGCAATTTAATTATGTGCTTCCATATAATCATTCCATATATTAATCCTAGATATGAAGTGATGGCGTAACCGTATACTGCATAATAACTGTACACTATAGTATAGTAATTGTATATTATATAATGGTAACTGCACAGTATACTGTTACAATACAGTGTGTTTATTACTGTAAAGGGCTCAGCTGTCAGGTAACTTGGAGATGCCGGCTGGGAGTTGTAGTCCTGAGACGTGTCGGTGTTGGTGGAGAGAGAGGGAGGCGTGACATCTGTGCATTTAAATATGGTTAGAAATATGTAGTAAAATGGGGTGTTGATTTGCAAATGCCAAAGCATTAATGAATTTGGAACCTTAGAAACTATGAATTGCCTGCAGTATATGAAAGGACAGGTCTGTCCTTTAAGTTTTATTCACCACTGCTACAACCTAAAATAGCTCGTTTAAAAAAAAGAGTAGGTTGACACATTATGGAAGTGATAATGAATAAGAAGTGAATGGGGCCAGGCCAGAATTAAGGTTTTGTAAACCACAGCAGATTTATTGTCATCAAAAGAAACACCCACCCAAACATACAGGCCTAGATCCCTATGGAGGCCTAAGAGGAGCCAACGGAGACAGTGCCAAAGTAAAGAAAGAAACAGAACAAAACGTTAACCTAACCGATTGTTACTATGTACAAAGAAAAAGAAAGAAAACAAAAACGACCTACACTAACGAACATAAATACACAATGGACACCCTCCTTCTTACCTAGTGTATCTATGCAATGATCACTACGTGATGGAATGTATAAGGCGCCTTAGTCTTCCCTGTTGGACTCCTCTGGTAGGGATAGGGTGGGATGTCTATACAAAATGGCTTAAGTATATAGAGCAGGGATGACACACACAACTGTTTCAAACAATGCACAGACAAAGGAACACATCACAAAATGGTGGTGATAGCAGAAGGGGAGCCAGGATCACACCGCAGGCCTCACTTCCTGTGAGCGATCTGGCTGCCATCTTGGTAGAGACTGCATATATGCCATGGCTCCTCCCCCGAAGATCACATGGACTATCAACCTGCAGAAACATTCAACAAGAGCACACCCAGCACACTAACCTGGCAGACCTGCACGTAACAACCACAGTTAACATCACACTCATCTCTAAACTACATCATAGGCTGTCACTAATTCTCTAGGAGAAAAGTGTGTATTTCTTCCTTTAAACCAATTATATTGGATGACCATGTTACCATTTGACAGCCATTTGACATCAATGTGAATATGTAGATGTGTGCACTGCACTGAGTTTACAGTATTAACAAGGTCTTTCATTTCTTGTTTTATATCAGTGGGCATTCCTTTTGATTCCAGTGCTTAACAATGATCAAAGCAGTGATTTCAAGTAATGTCCTAGGCTGTTTCCTTGTCATGCTCAGTTCAGTCCAGCCCTAGATTTGTTGTGCAAGAGTTCAAATCTGTTGAAATCTCTGTTAGTGCAGAAGGGCTGTAGCAAGCAGCAAAGGAGACCAACAAATATGATTTCCTCACAAACACCAGCAATGTTGTGCATGCAGGGCATTGTGTTATTTCTTTTGCAACACAGTATGCAACTTTATATTGTCCTAAATGCAATTGGTTATTGTGCGGTAACACTCTGCTGAAGAACTGCCCTGATATCTGCCATGATTGAAAAAGTATTATATGCTTGCCATGAGGGTTTGTTAAACGATACAGCAGCTTTCTGTGTTTGAATTTTTTGTTTGCCAACTTTTCCTGACAAAAGGCACATTAGCATCTTGATGAGCACTCAATTAGTTAATGCATTAAATTGTCTTACCTACTAGCTTGCTACTTTCTGTCTTGTCTTGTATGCTTTTGTGTCAGGCATGGAAAACTTCATTGTTTGGAAAGCCACTGGCTTGTTTTCTTGTACAGGACCTTGTAATTCTGTTGTATTATATACTGCAGTACATTATATAGAGTAATGTGCTGTGTAGTGTGCAGTAATATAGAAACTGTACACTATAGTACAGTAAATTTATAGTATAGTACTTTAAATATACAATATTGGGTTCAGTTTTGTTCAAGCATTTCTGTATATCAGTCTCTCTGTCTAAAATTTGATGTGGAAAACTTTGATCCTATTATCGAGAAACGACATACTTCAGACCAATAGCATTAACCTCTTACATAATTAAATGTTTTATAAAAAGCTGTCTAGAGACATATGAGTACAAAGATATCAGGGCTACACATGCTTTGTGAAATGTACAATCACTTGGAAACAGCAGGAAGGTCTATCAGAATTATGTTCTAGCATTTTTTACACTAAATAACAAAATCTTTTATCTCATAAATGTATGATTTATATTCTGCTTAAATCGTAGTTTATTAAAAAAATAGAAGTTTATTTAGTTAAAATAAGGTATAAGTACGCCTTTCTTGGTCTATTAAGAGTTTTACTGTTAAATGCACAGTAAACATGTGGTTACATGTTCAACAAAATTCTTTCATTGGTTATTCTTTGTTAATACAAAAAGACTAAATAATTTGTGTATAAAAATGACATCCTAGTAGAACTTCAATATTGTACTGTATTGCACAAAAAAGAGCAAACAACAGCAATATAATGTGTACTGTACATTATTGCAAATAACAATTAAATAATAGCTGCAATAAACACTTGCATGTATGTATGTAGAAATGAATGGGTTCAATAAGTAATGTGTGTGAAACTGTTGGTCATTCACCTTAGCCCTAGTGAAGTTTTTCACCAACAATAAATACATTTAGCAAAAGTAGATCAGTGTGTACAATCTGATATACCAGTGTTTATTCAAAAGTGTGTGTATGCACTTGTTTGTCTGTGTGTGTTTAGATTGGATCATGGAGGTGAAAACAGAATCAAACCAGGACTGAAGAAATGTAAGCACATACACACACACACTCTCTCTCTCTCTCTCTCTCACACACACACACACACACACACATATACTTTTTTTAACTGTGGGGGTCTCCTAGAGGAATTTTTACATGGTGGGATTCACATTTACATTTACATTTAGCAGACGCTCTTATCCGACTCACAAAATAAGAGAATAAAGTCTATAGAAGACTACATACAGTACAAGTGCAATACTTAGCCAGTGCTCCTAGAAGATAAATTACAGTTTAATTACAGTGCAATTACAGTTTATACCAGTACTTTAGTAGATTAGTGTTTAAAAGTGCTTTAGAGTGCAAAGAGATAGGTCTTGAGTCTGTGTTTGAAGACCACGAGAGAGTTCGCTGTTCGGACAGCCAGTGGAAGTTCATTCCACCATCTGGGTGCCAGGACAGAGAAGCATCTTGTCGCGTGTCTTCCATGAATCTTGAATGATGGCGGGTCAAGCCGAGCAGTACTTGAAGCGCGAAGGGCTCGAGGTGCGGTTTGACTTTTGACTATTGCCATAAGGTAAGGAGGAGCTGGTCCATTCTTGGCTTTGTAGGCAATCATCAGAACTTTAAACTGAATGCGAGCAGCTACAGGAAGCCAGTGAAGGGAGCGCAGCAGTGGAGTGATATGAGTGTACCTGGGAAGATTGAAGACGAGGCTTGCTGCTGCATTATGGATCATTTGTAAGGGCCTGCAGAGGAAGACCAGCCAGGAGTGAGTTGCAGTAGTCGAGCCTTGAAATGACAAGAGAATGGACGAGCACCTGGGAGGCCTCCTGAGAGAGGAAGGGTCGGATGCATCTAATGTTGTGGAGAATGTATCTGCATGACCAAGTCAGGTTCGTAATATGGGCTGAGAACGATAACTGGTCATCCAGAGTCACCCCAAGGTTTCTTGCATCTTTAGATGGAACAATCAAAGAGTTCTCAAATGAGATGGCAAGATCCTGCTGAGGACCTGTAGTTCCAGGGATGAACAGCAGCTCAGTCTTGCTGGGATCGAGCTTCAGGTGATGAGCTGTCATCCATGCAGAGATGCGACTGCAAACCTGAGTATCAGATGGAAGGAAGGAAAGCATTAGTTGAGTGTGATCAGCATAGCAATGGTAAGAGAAACCATGAGAGGTAATTGCATCACCAAGAGAATGGGTGTAGAGTGAAAAGAGGAGAGGACGTAGCACTGAGCCTTAAGGAACACCAGTAAGGAGCCTGCAAGCAGCAGATATAAACCCTCTCCATGTTACCTGGTAAGACCGCCCCTCTAGATAGGACTCAAACCACTTCCATGCAGGGCCCGAGATTCCCAGGTCAGCGAGGACGGATAGGATGATCTTGTGGTTCACCGTGTCGAAAGCTGCAGAGAGGTCCAGAAGGATCAGAACCGATGACAGTTTGGATGATCTAGCAGTCTGGAGCTTTAGCTATGAGGGTTGTTTCTGTTGAGTGCGCTGGTTTGAAGCCAGACTGGTTGGGGTCCTGGAGCAGGTTCTGGGTGAGAAAGAGAGACAGTTGGTTATAAACAGCACGCTTAAGAATTTTTGACAGATAAGAAAAGAGTGATACCGGCCGGTAGTTGTAGACATCTGAGCTGTCCAGTGTGGGCTTCTTTAGAATTGGAACCACTCTGGCAGTCTTAAATGCGGCAGGGATCTGTCCTGATGACAAGGAGCTGTTTATGATGAACGTGATGAAGGGCAGCAAATCCATGGAGACTGTCTGGAAGAGTGTGGATGAAATGGGATCCAGTGGGCAGGTTGCTGGATTTATGTAGCTGTAGGACCTCATCTGTGGAAAGAGGAGAGAAGCATGTTAAGGAATTATTGGCAAGAGGATGAGTATTGGTGAGGGAAGTGGAGCAGAAGGAAAACGACTGGATTTAGTTAACTTTCACCCTTTCCCCTTGTTCCTACAAATTTGAAAAAACATCATCTTTTGTCAAAATGTACAAATATCTCACCAAAATGGATTCTAGACCTGGGGGCCATTGCAGGGTCACGGGGGATATTTCAGGAATTTAGTATATCAAAGGACCAGCATTACACATATTACCTGTTTTCATTCCTTGTGAGGACCAGTTCCATGTTGAGAAGAATTACTGCTTTTTCTTTTTAATGCACATAAAATTACTAATCCAGATAGATACATTAGTGTAAATACATTAGTTTTATTTGTTGTAATAGAATAAGTGTTTAGAGATATCCAAAAAGTGATTATGAACACATTACATACATACTGCAGCAGCCTTATTAAATACGTATCCTGCAGAAAACCTAGACAAATGATAAATAAATATGGCATGATTTTTGGACCCCACAATAATGGTTGTGTTATTGTGTTTGGTGGGCCCACCATGTAATAAAAACAAAACACACACACACACACACACTCTAATCTGTCTTCTTGTGTGCAGACTCCTGTGAATTCCCTCTGGATCCAGACACAGCGTACAGGTGTTTCTACCTGTCTGAGGGTAACAAGAAGGTGGAGTATGTGGAATATCAGTGGTATCCTGATCATCCAGAGAGATTTGATGGCTATGCACAGGTTCTGGGTAGAGAGAGTGTGAATGGACGCTGTTACTGGGAGGCTGAGTGGAGCGGAATAAAGGCTTATATAGCAGTAACATATAAATCAATCAGCAGGAAAGGAGACTCTGATGATTGTGTGTTTGGACACAATGAAAAGTCCTGGAGTCTGTTCTGCTCTAATATCAGTTACTCTGTCTGTCACAATAATATCATAACTGAACTTTCTACCCGTCCCTCCGGCTGTAAGAGAGTAGGAGTGTATGTGGACTGTCCGGCCGGCACTCTGTCCTTTTACAGAGTCTCTTCTGATCAACACACACTGACGCATCTGTACACATTCTACACCATATTCACTGAACCTCCGTGTGCAGGATTTAGACTTCTTTATCCTGGATCCTCAGTGTTTGTGATAGAATAGCATCATATATATATATATATATATATATATATATATATATATATATATATATATATAGAGAGAGAGAGAGAGAGAGAGAGAGAATATATAAAATACACTATATTGTCAAAGGTATTTTTTCGTCTGCCTTTACACAGATATGAACTTCAGTGACATCCCATTCTTAATCCATAGGGTTTAATATGATGTCGGCCCACCCTTTGCAGCTATAACCGCTTCAACTCCTCTGGAAAGGCTTTCCACGCGGTTCAGGAGTGTGTTATGGGAGGTTTTGACCATTCTTCCAGAAGTGCATTTGTGAGGCTCGCAATCTCTGCTCTGATACATCACAGTGTGTCTATCAGGTTGCAGTCAGGACACTGTGCAGGCCAGTCAAGTTCTTTCACTTTGTGCCACATGAAAAAAACAACTTAGTGGGCAGAGCTAAACTGCAAAGGCTGAATAGATGTATGTATGTATGTAAAATTGTTGTTTGTTACTTTGGAATCTTTGATAGGTGTTTACAAGAACTTTGTGTTTGATTGTTCTGTATTTTATCTATATTCCCCTGGTTTGTAAATAATTTTGATAATAAGTTCACAACAGGAAAATGGAAATGGAAAAACTAAAATAAAGAACTGATACAACAGACACAACTGTGTACATTTAATAGTATAAAGTCTTGAAAAACTCACATCTGATTTATTTACACCTGTATAGAAGTTAGGCATGGCTAGTGAGTTAGTGGGTTATTTTATGACTAGCATGTTATGTCATGTCTATCAGGTTAGTTCATGGTTAACACGTTAGGTCTAGCATCTAGCATGCCTACAGCAACTTCGCTTTCAGTCACAAAACTACTATCCTTTTAAATCTTGGCTATCCAGTTAAGGCTAGGCCATGACTAGCAGGTTAGCTTATTGCTAGCAAGGAATGCAGTTTAGGTCATGGCTAGTGAGTTAAGTTATAGCTAACAGGTTAGCTCATGGTTTGCAAATTAGGTCATGGTTATCGAATTAGGCAATAGCTAGCCAGTGAAGTCATGGGAAGCAAGTTAGATTATAGCTAGCCATTAGGTTATAAGTAGTGAGTAAGTTTCATAACAAGTAAGTTAGGCCATAGCTTTTGCTAGGAGGCTAGCTTATGGCTAGAGTTAGCTAGACAATTAATTCATATATATATATGTTAGCATGGTAGCTCATGGTTAGCAAATTAGGTTGTGCTATTGGGTAAGTTTATTTCTAACTTGCAGCTGGCAGGTTAGGTCATAGCTTGTGGGCTAGGTCATGACTAGCGTGTCACATAATGGTTAACAGAATAGCTTGCTGCCAGTAGGTTAACTTGCATATAATGGATTCTCTACAGACCTATATTTACATGTAAATATTAAAACACCAGTGTGTTGGTTGCAGCACTGCTTCTCATGGTCTAATGATGTAAACAAGACAAGAAGCCCAAACAGCAGACAATGCATGAAACCGTAAATATAAAACTTTGTCTGGTATCAAATAAAATGATGCTAGCTAGTGAGGTGTCACAGTGAAAAACTGTTGGTATGGTTAATTGTATGTGGTTGTTCTGTTATAAATATGTAAGTCTGTTTTAGCAAGCATAACATTGCTAAAAGGCAAATATTGATCATCATAATGTGCAATACGTTTACTTTTATTTTCCATATTACTTAATATATATATAAATATTTTCATATTCTATCTAGCAAAAAAAAACATGGAAAAATGAAAGATGAAAAGACATCTAGGAAAACTTGACTAGAACACAACCTAATTTCAGCCATAAATGTATAACGCTATATTAATTACACTATCATTTACACATAAAAACAACTGTAATGGCAAATGTAATGTGTAGTGTCCATATGCCTGTGTGATGTGCAGGTCCAAAAAGGGGAGTCCAATTCTGGTGGCAGGTTGGAATTCACCAGCTCCGTAACATTATTATAAATAATTATTTTTTAATGGCTGAACATTGCTGTATAGTGGCATTAAGGCTGAGTACAGAAGCCTGCTGTTTAGTGAGTAACTATTCTAAAAGTATTCTCCTAAAAGTGTAGAAAATAACTGTATTTTTTTTTTGCAAGTGTTTACAAACTTCAGTTCTCTATTCCACATAAGTATTTCTAATACTTGACAGAGCATGAGCAGATGCATGTTGATGGAAGGTTTGAGGTGTTAATTGAAAAAAGGTGTAATCCAAAATCAGGGCCATCAAACAGGCTGAGGTCAAAAAGGGGCACAACAAAAAAACAGCATCACAGGCTAGGCAAAAAGAGGAATACCATAACACAGTCCTAAATCAAAACCAGAGAAAACCATCCAAATAAAGGGGCAAGAAGAAAAAACAAAGAGAGGTCAAACCAGAATCGAAAATGGCAGGAAGAACCGCCTAGTAGGCACACATGGACAGAGGCAATACTTAGCAATGAACATAAGGAAGCAGACTGGTTCAATAGTGACTGACAAAGGTGTGAGTAATCTGAATTCTGGTAATTCTAAGTGCTGGGTCATGTGATCAGGGGGTGTATGTGTCAAAAACAAAGAACTTGGCACGACGCACGCAGAGCTGAAAGTCAGATTGGATTTATTAACAAAATTAGCAATCAAATAAAACAGCAACAGGCGAACAAACACAACAAAGGGGCAATGCAAGATCGTAGTCCAGGATACAAGCAGAGGTCGAAACCAGAAGATGAGTAAGCCAGGCAAACTAGACATGAGGAATAGGCAAGAGAGGAGTCAAGAGAACAGAAGAGTAGTCAGAGCCAGGAAAGTCACAAAATACAAGCAAACAGAGCCAGTAGGGATAAACGAGAAAGAGAGAGTCAGAATTGAAGGAAGTCAGAACCAGAGATCAAACAGGAAGACAAGGAAAGAACGGTCAGGTTTGCAAACTGGGTTTAGCAAAACTTGGCAATTAGAGAGAGAGTGTGTGATGTTTATATAGTGTGTGTGTTCAATACTCTGGGGAGGCAGAATGAGGAAAGGATGTGTGATTGGTGTGTTGTGAACATGTGGGTGTGATGTCATCAGGAAATGCACTCTGGGAATTGGAGTCAGGAAGATCAGAAGTGCTGGAAGGAACCGTAGTTGTGACAGTATGCTGGGAATTGGAGTCCGGAGAGATGGGCGGTGAGGAAAGGATAGGAGGCGTGACGTCAACCCTGCCATTTGTACATGTATGTATTTATTGATATAGGAGAGTCATGATGAGCTGTGTATCTTTATGTTGTGCAGTTTTGAATCATTATTGAAATACAGGAAAATAGGTTGTTTCTTGTTTTTGGTTCTGTTAAAGCCAGTGCAAAAATGAAGAATCAGCTTAGTTTTATAGTTTGAAAGACTAATAATACAAGTAGATAACAAACAATAAACAATAAAATAAATTAAAGGGGGAGAGCATATTAGACTTATTTACATTTAATTTAAACCAGAAAAACCACCATTATATCTTATGGCAGGATGGATTTGATGAGTTCGCTTAATAGGGGTGTTCTGGCCACACGGGTTCCAGAATAATTGCTTTGCCCTAGTTATAGTAAACAGAGGTAAGATGATATTAGGGAAACAAACAGAACCTTTCTAAGACACACTGTGTTCTCTTTAACAGCGTATAGTAGTATCATTACTCAAGCTTAAAGAACTACAAAGAAAGAAGGTACATTGCCATTACTGAAACTTACAAATTGGAGAATTTAACCGTGTACACATAGACTTTAGCAAGTGGCACAAGATAAAAGATTAGGATCAGCTCACATATAAATTCTAAAGTGTTGAGAGTTGTAACGCCTTTAGAAATGATGAAGCTCCATTCTACTCTGCTTGTTACTAATTACGAGACCAGTTTCATTTAAATTGCACAAAGGAGTAATTGATAGTCATATACTGCTATTAGATTCAGAATATTTAATTAGGCAAGACTGTAGGCCATAAATGAGTGTACATGGTAAACATATTGCTGTTGACACAAACAACAAAAACTAACCTTATATTCATACATGGCACAGAAAACTGTATATATCAAATTATTAAACTACTGTTAAACTACACCTAGGTTTGTGTCTTCAGGTGAATGTAACATACTTTCTCTGCTGCTGTGGGTCTGCTGCTGTGGGGGAGTTTATCCATTCCTTTAATACACATCAAGTACGTACTTACACCTAATTTGTTTGATGCAGACAAATCAAACTTTTTTTTGATTAGGATCATGTTTGACAAGTTTGAACACATACTTTCATACTTACCTTGTCCACTTCCAAGGGAGCCCTGGTTCAGTTCGCTGCTGGTGGGACACATTTACATTATTATCTATTCATCTTTTGATCACAATCACCATGCTTCCTTTTTTCTAGCAGGATGTTGACATTGTATTGAGGTCTGGCACCATGAGGGGGCATGAAGCTTTAAAACTAGATAAGGCTGAGTTTATTGTTGCTAAGCAATGGTATATCACATTTAGGTTTGTGCTGGGCATATACATCTACTCATCAGAGTTTAGAGACTTATCACAGCTGAAAAAACATGTTCTTGAAATGAGTTGCATTATTTTTTAAAGATCTATAGTGCCTCCCAGAAGGAAGCGGTTAAAAGTTATACACTGGGTGAAAGTAAATAAGTAAGTAAGAAATATTGGGAATAAAAAGTGGACACAATATGTAAAAACTTGTTCACCCTCAACTGCCAACTGTCTCTCCCAGAACCCACAGCAGCAGCTCGTGAGATGCGACATCACAGTGTTATTCAGTTAATAGATTAGACCGTTTCAAGTATAATCACAAATAGAACACTATTTTAATATAAATAAGTTTCTTTATCATTGATTTGAAAGATTGTTATTTGTTGGGCATGTTATTATAGCTATTATAGCTATATAGATTGATTATTCAGATATTTTGGTGCATAAAATTAACTTAGAATATCAGGTGAGAAATTATATTTTATGTGTGTGTAATGACATTTTGTTAACTTTGACATGTATGCATTCTTTCATTTGAGTATTATAACTAAAATAAGTTTGGTATTTTTTGATTTAATTATCTATCAGTTAACTAAAATGAGATGAGAAATAAAGTTAAACATTCACACATGGGGAGAACATGCAAACTCCACAGAGAATGTCCCAGCTGAGAATCAAATCCATGCCCTTCTTGCTGGTTTTTCATATATGCTAGTTTTCAAGTTTTATGTCCTGACAAGGCGGCATGGTGGGGTAGTGGTCAGCATGGTGGTGTATTGGTCAGCACAGAGGTGTAGTGATCAGCATGGTGGTGTAGTGGTTAGCACGGTGGTGTAGTGGTCAGCATGGTGGTCTATTGGTCAGCATGGTGGTCTATTGATCAGCATGGTGGTGTAGTGGTTAGTACGGTGGTGTAGTGGTTGGATTCCCGGTATGGGCTGTTCTGTTGTGAAAGGAGCATGTTCTCCCCGTGCTTGAGTGGGTTTCCTCCCACAGTCCAAACACATGCATGTTAGGTTGATTGCTCACTCTAAACTGCCCATAGGTGTGAGTGTGTGCATGAGTGTGTGTTGGCCATGCAATGGACTGGCGAACTTTCCATTGTGTACCCTGCCTTCGCTCGATGACACTGCGATTGGATCCAGCCTCCCGTAAAACGACTAATGCAGCAGATATTGAATGGATGGATGAAAAAAAACAAAAAAATTTTATAAAGTAGTTTTAACATGTAACTTACATCAGCACCGTTTTTTTAGTATAATTTGTAAAGCAACACAATTGATGTATGTTTCACAAGCATATTTTATTTAAATTTTTATTGTTTTATTGCTGAAATATAAGCTCCTAGGACACATTTAGTAAAAGTATATATTTATCATAAAACCAGCATGCTTACTAAGTATATATATTGTGCAGTATAATAACAGTACCAAATTGGCACATGCCAAATAAGGTATTCTTTTTTAGAGAATATTGATGTATAGATTAAGAGGGTTTTCAGTACACAATGTTACTGATTTACCACTTTAATGAGGTCAGCTGACCCTTTTTTGTAGTACAAACAGTGTGTCGTGTTAAGAATGAACTCTAATATAGCTATATATGTATTGGCATATATAGATTGGTTTAAATGTGTTTATATTAATTTAGATTTTGTTATTGTTTGGATTTTCAAACATGTCTAGATTATCAATCAAAATAGAAAATGCAGTGCTGTATGCAAAGGTTAATTTTTAAAGCCAAAGAAAGTAAACACTATTGTATTGTAAAGCTATTGTAAAAAGGTTAATGCAAAGAACCACCATAGAACAGGAATTATTTGGTGGTGGATCATTTTTAGCACTGCGGTGGTGTGTTCTGCTGGTATGGTCACTGCTAGACTGCTTTGTGGTGGTCCTGTTGAGGTCCTGACTATATATCGTCACTGTCCAATGAAAAACAAGTATCTCCAAAATAGAAACTTTACAGGAGAGGACAAAAACTGTCTTCACTTTCAATGTAAATCAATGGAACCAGATTTTTTTCAAGCTATTTTGGAGCATTTCTATTGGTCTATTCGTAATGAAATGTTGCCACAATGTAAACAGCAGCTACTGCATTTAATTTATGTGGAAAAATATAGAGATATATGTTTTTCATTGGATAGCGACGATATTATATATATATATATGTGTGTGTGTGTGTGTGTGTGTGTAATGAAAACACACAGAGGAGGCTATTCTATTTTACACACACGCACTGCAGAGTCATCAAAAAGTGTAAATCCTGCACAGAGCGGTTCGGTGAACGTTGTGTAGAATGTATGCAGGTGTGTCAGTGTCTGTGTATCAGAGGAGATGCGGTAGAAGGACAGGGTGCCAGCCGGGCAGTCCACATACACTCCTACCCTTTTACAGCCGGAGGGAGAAACAGAGATGGCAGTGACTTTTTCATTGTGACGGACAGCGTACGCATCTTCAGAACACTCCAGCCTCCAGGACTTTTCATTCAGTCCAAATCTACAATCATAAGAAAGTCCTTTCCTCCTGATCGACTTATATGTCAAAGCCATTTCAACTACACATCCGCTCCACTCAGCCTCCCAGTAACAGCGTCCAGTTACACTCTCTCTGCACAGAACCTGCCCATAGCAATTAAATCTCTCTGGATGATCCAGATATGACTGTGGATATGATACATTGGCCACCTCTTTGTTCCCATCAGAAAGAGAGAGATGTGTGAGTGCTGTATTAGGATCCAGTGTAAGCTCACAGAAATCTGCACACAAGAAGAGAGATTAGAGAAAAAAAAAGCATAAAGACAATGAGAAAGAGAGAATAAGAGAAAGAGTACATACATTTCTTTAGTCCTGGTTTTATTCTCATCTCACTTCCATGTTCCATTCTGAAAAACAAAAATGCAAACAGATGTTATACTGAAGTATATTTATTTGAATATTCTCATCTTCATCTCTTTGTTTTTCAGTCTTGTTCCTACTGTCTCTCTCTCTCTCTGTCATGGTCAGGCTGTCTCTTTTTTGGGTCTGTTTTCAACTGACTATCTAAAGCCTCTGCCATTTCTGTAGCACAATAATGCAATTCATGTTTGTTCACTTGATTGGCTGATTTGGAACTAATAATGAGTTATTACTTTTTTGTTGGTTGCTTAGTTTAGTAATGTCTTAATTAATCTTACAAATAGAAATGTGCATCTCCATCACTGAGGCTGATATGACAAACATCTCAATGCGTTGCCAAAAATCTGTAAAATAAAGAAGTCTACTCTCCACTGTCAAAATGGCAGTTTTTTGGCATAATTGATAAATAATTTCAGATTTGTTTCCACGTTCAATGCAATCCGTAATCAGTACACAAGCTAAAATCACTTAGAGGACAAAAAACTTAAGTAATGTGGCATAAGGGTGAACACCCTTTTGGGGATGTGGTTGTGTTCATATTTAAACAGATTGTTGTAAGGTATCAGTCAGGAGAATGGTACAAAAAAATAATGCTGATTTTCAGACACACATTTGTTTCTGTGAATTGTGGGGCAGATACACAGACTTACATTCATTATTAAAACCATAACTAACCATAACTAACCAGAACTACAACTAGCCTTAGCTACCTTAACCTTCACCAGCCTGTGGTCCCCACAGGGATAACTCCTTCCAACAATGTTGCATAAACCTTCGAAAATCTTTGAAAATCTTTGAACACGGTTGTTTATACCTGAGAGTGTGTAGTGAGCAGTGTTGATTCTCCAGTATAGCAGAGAGCATCTTCACTCCTGATGCTCCTGGGTCATTATAGGTAAGATCAAGTTCCTTCAGGTGTGAGGGGTTTGAACTCAGTGCTGAGGCAAGAGAACAACAGCCTTTTTCTGTGATCATACAACCAGATAATCTGCAGAAAATGAGGAGCACGAGAGAGATGATCCACTTTGGCATTTAATACAACTTAAAAGAAAATACAAATTTACAGTTCCACACACCTACCACATTAACAAACTCTTTTGCATCTATTTTGTGGTTTGGATTTAAAGCCATATAACATTTGTAGCCCTTGTCTTTTTATATATAACTACAAATGTCCTTATTTATTATCATCATTTAAAAGTCACGTAATCTAACAGCTCTATTCACAAAAACACAGATTACTTGATTAATGTTGTTTAAACTTACATTCTACATTTTTGTTTTGTTTATTTTTGCTATCCAATTTTGTTACTGCAACAACTACATTTTATTGTACAAAAAGTGTTCTGACCTGAGTGTCTCCAGTTTACAGTGTAAACTTTTCAGTCCATCACTGAGCAGTTCCACTCCAGAGTCCTGCACATCATTGTTACTTAGGTCCAGTTCCTTTAGGAAGATGTTTTGGTTTTGTAGAGATGCACTCAAAATTTGAATGGACTGTGTAGTAAGATTACAGCCACCAAATCTATTGTTGAAAGAAAAAAAAGCAAAGGAAAAATTAAGATCCAGAATTTGTTTTTGTATTTGAAATGATCTGTAAAATTATATGTAAAATTAAGTCCAATAGTATTCATCTTATAAAGATAAAATGTTAATTACCAAAGATATTTTTTTCTTTATGAATGTATTTTGTATATATTTTTCTTTTTGCCACGTACATAATCAAAAAAGATGAATATAAGCATTATCTATATTTATATTATTTCAAGAGGAAGCTATCGGCCTTCCTCTAGTAGTGGCACTGGATCTAACCACAGGCTCAGTCACAAGAATCCTGCCTGGGACAGACCGAGGTTGGTCCCTAACAGCTTGATGCAGACTCCATTCATTTTTTATATTTAAATTTTTTACATGTAAAAATACTACTTGTATTTTATGTGTCAAAATTCATTAATGATGGATCTAGAGAAATAGTCAAAAATGTGCTTATAATAAAATCTTCTAACATTCTGTTTTTCTTTTCATCATTTCTTGGAGGAACAAATTGTGTGGCATAAGTTTCTCTTGACTTAAGAATAAGACTAAGAATCTCACTGATGAAAATTCATAAATAATTAGTAAATGGTCCAGAATTGCTGTCCGAATTCAGTGGAGGGTAAACAAATACACACTGCTTTTCTATAAATTTTATTTTCATTGACTTTTTATTTTAGTGACTCATTTGACTATTTTTTAATCTGGAATGTCTGTATAGCCTTCTCACTGCACTATATATCACCTCTGCTATATATATATATATATATATGAATGAGCAGTGCTTACAAGCTGCAGCGCACATGCTAGTAAGGTATATTGTCCCCATTGCAAAATGTTATGGTGAGACATTTGGAATTCATGCAGGAATTGATATACTTTATATATCAGAGGTTTACAGTCCCTCCTTAACAGTTAACACTTGGTTTACTTAAAGTCTGGTTAAATATGATAGTACTGTTGGCCTAATAAAAAACAGCACAATTAACCAGACCTTAAGTAAACCAAGTAGTAACTGAAAGAAGGACTGCATTTCCTCAATTCCTACATTCATGATAACTTAGTGAGGCAGGAATTCTTTTATCAATAAAACACACTACTGATAAAAGCATTCCTGCCTCGTTTAGTCATAATGTCTTTTTCGACACATCTGCATTCTGTTATTTCAGTTTTAGAATGTAACAGTGTTGTAAAGTCATTTACCAAAGTATTCTATGGTTGGCAGGTCATTACGCATACATAATGTAAGAAAGAAGACCCAATCCTGCAAGTCTGATTCCTCTTACTTTCCTTTTATGTTACATTCATGGACCACCCTAGACATTTCATACTATCTATATATCATCAAAAGTACTCTTTATGTTAAACACTTACAGTGCCTTTTTGCAGTTTGTGATAATAGGGATGAGTCTTCTGTAACCTTCTTCTGACGTGTTGAATTTCTTTAGGTCCAATCCTTCCTTCATATTTTCTGACTGAATAAGCATGTAGGCATTGACTGGGCATTGTTTTGGAGAAAGCTCTTTTTCTGAGAATTTGTCTGCAATTAATAGAGAGAAGATATAACCACCATCACCCAAAGACTAAAACAGTCTAAAAAACACTGTTCTTTATCTTTGACTTTGAAGTAACCAATGTCAGTGGAATGCAATTAATATCAATTAATATAATGCTTGGATGGCTTTGGGCTGTGTTGTATTACTACAGTAAGAAGCAGTGTTCTTTTACATATAGCTGCTTAGTTATTTTGGTGCTGTTTTATATATTACATGTTTAGGAATAAAATGACTATGACTTCTTCCTCATTAGCACTGCTACTGTGTAATCACAGTGTCACTTGTGCAGTTACACAGAAGGTTTTGTTCACGGCACATAGCTTTGAAAGCATTAGTAGGAAACAGTGTGTTGTCAGCACCCTGCTTTATGGATGATATGACTTTCTATATAGCTATGACTATGAAGTTTTAGCTAATCATATAAGATTGGCCAATGTGGCTGATTAGTTACCTTGCTCCCTTACTGACAACTGATGACCAACAAAGCTTTAATTGCTTGCACTGATTTTGATAGTGTAAATTGCACAGAATAGAGTTTTATTTGCCTTTGCATGGGGTCAGGTGTTTTACAGTGCAAGCAAAATATATATATTTGCTCTTATTTCAATTTAAAAATTAAGCCTTTATGTAAACATCAAGCGAGAATGTCATATTAAGTTTTGTGCTAAATTCATTTCAAATCAGATGCATCAATGCCCCTTCACAAAAGCTTCCCAGAGCACCCTTCAGATTACACCAAATAAAATGATATTTTCTGTACAGTTAGACAATGAAAATATGGAAAACATTCTTTTAAATAATTAAATATCCTCTGAAAATTATTCATAAAATATTACCTTTTAAGATGTAAGCTGTAAAGACTGCAAATAAAATGATGAAAGCTGAAATGCTGATGAAGGTGATCTTCCAAGCCTGAAAATGCATTTCTAAAACAGAAATGACATCAAATCACCTAAACACCAAAGCATAATATGAAGATATTAAGATAATATTAAAAGTATGTTTCAAAATGTCTTAGTGTTATATGATTACAAATTTGACATGGTTTAAGTATTGTGAGGGTGAACTGGCAACATGTTTCAAATGTGTTTTTAAAACACGTTTAAAATTTAATGACAGCTCTGAGAAGAATGATATCATTATATGGAGGTGAAGGAAGGTTGCCAATGAAGCCCAAAGACTAGGACTATCTTACACACAATGTTGCACAATGAAGATAAGATTATTTATCAGTAGATTTAATGAAAAATAGCTAACCGGCAAGTACTTGTAAATTCTTCATTTTTTCTTTATATTCAGTTCATTGGCAACTATAATAAGCAGTAGGTAGTACTGTTATATATTCAATTAATAATTACTGGATTTATTACTAGCTTACATTTCATAAGAAAACATGCACTAAAATAGTGATGGTTCTTACCTGTAACTTCAACATACACAGTTATGTCATCATATGAGTCCCCATACTCAATGTAACATTGGTAAGCTCCCTCATCAGAAGGTTGGACTGCTGAGAGCTTCAGGGAGGCACTTCCTTTTTTAAGACCTTCCTTCAATAAGGCAGTTCTTCCTCTGTAAGACTCAATCTGTTTTTCATTTCTGTCTTTAAAATCTTTATACAGATGTACTAGTGTGTCTGTTGTGTCAGATTGCAAATACAATCTGCTCCACTCAACTATCATATCGTCAATAATGATGCTGGGCTTGACAGAACAGGGCAGAACCAGGTCATCACCAGCAGTAGCAACAAGCGGAGCAGCTGGAACAGATATGTTTAAAAGCACTAGAAAGAAAAAGTAAAATCATGATTATCAAAAATGATACATTCGGTTTCTCTTGTTATTTTCACAACACAAACATAATCAGCTCCCAATGTAACCATTGTCCACTCTATTGCACTGCTATTTTCTGGTCACATGGTATTGATGCATCTAAACAGGGTCAGCACACTAATTACTCGATTTCATTACTTTGATATGAGTGGTTAATGTTATTTTACACATGATACTGTAGTGTCTGTTGCTGTTTCTTTCCCTCCACAACTATATTCATAACTAATAATTCCTATAACCTAATTATGGGTCTGGCAAATTGAGCCTAGCTATTCTGCCTTCACACTGTAAACACAAACTTTTCAGATACAGTACACCAAGTTACTTTCCAGTACTTTTCCTTAATATATTACATACAATGTTGCTTTACTCTAGTTTATTGGCTATACATGGGCCCAAGAAATGAAACTGATGTTACTCACCTTTGACTTTAACATGAATGGTGATTTTATCAAACCAAGACAGTGATTTAATGCCACACTGATAAACTCCCTCATCAAAAGTTTGGACTGCTGAGAGTTTCAGTGATGTGTTTCCTTTGTGCAGCTCTTCTTTAAATAGAGTGGTTCTTCCTCTGTAAGTCTCCATTTGATCATAATTTCTGTCTCTATGATGTTTATACAGATGCACTATTGTGCTAGTTTCTGGCAGATCTGTTCTGGCCCACTCCACCATCATAATTACAGCACTGATGCTGGGCTGGAGAAAACAGGGTAGAACCAGATCTTCACCAGCTTCAACAACAAGAGGAGAGGTAGGACCAACAACCTTAACGTTCTCTGTAGTACAAAATAAACATTATGTGAAATCAAGCAATAACATATTCTTTGAATTATAATTTTTAAATTGTAATATGAACACAACTGACACCAATTGTTTTAATATTATTCAATGCTGCCTATCTCAGCAGCCTAGAAATGGGTGGTTTAAACATCAGAACACTGTTGGGGTTGAGACAGTATATAGGATGTTTGGTCTATTTAGGATGTTTGTATAATAAAGGTTTCTTATCTGCAGTTAATGGAGAAGACTATGGGGTAATAGATTAGTGGGATAAATTAAATAAGAAAAATATATATTCTTTAGATGATAAATTCATATATAAAAAAATACCTGACATGGTCTCCAAGAAGCCACTGAAAATCATCAGCACCACAAAAAGAAACATGATTCCTGAAAGACAGTTTGCAGAATCAAAATCAAATCAGTGTTCTTAAAAACATTAATGTTAATTATAAAAAAAAACTGAAATGGCAAAACATTGTACATTAAGCAGACTTGGCTGTAATCTATCTATAACCAAGCACATCCCTTCATTCATCCATTCCCATGATATAGTCAGAATGTTGACTCAAAATAAATTCTCTGAAATGCACCAAGAATACATGAAAAGTATGAGGATGAAAAGTAAAAGCAATTGTGAAGTTTAGAAAATCTTCTAAACATAGTGTCAATTGTTTGTCAACTGATACATTGGCTGGATCAGATTTTTTTTAGTATTGGAATCAAGTAATGTGAACAAATCTTTGAGTTTGTATATTCTTAGAATTCAGTAAACAAACGTTCATTCATGTGTAAAAATGTCCAGTACAATATTTAACCATAAGCCACACTAACACACTAAATAGGAGTTGAGCTATTTCATAAAGGAAAACACTGGTTACAGACTTCACCTGCAGAGGAATGAGTTGACAACCTGTGTCTGGCCTAAATTTTATTCAAACAGTCTTTGTCATTCATCAAGGTTGACAAACTAGTATTGGTTATGTTATATTTGTTGCATGCATTTCAATACTTAGTGGAGCACTGTGCATATGAATGGAATAGAGAGAAATTTCTAGCAAATCCACTTAGAATACATATTATTTATTTAATTACTAAGAAGAAAGTGGAAAATTACAAAGGCAGCCATATTGCCAATTAGATGACAAGAAATTTAAATATGACCTACATAGGCAATATTTTTATTTAAATACCAAACTCCTGAACAAAACTGTTATTTTAGCTTTTTGCTGAAGATAAAAACTATAGTTTATAGTTTTACATGTAGTTGTCATATGTAGAAATAAACTGCCAGAAATCAAATGGTATGTCATTTGAGAGAATCTGAAGTTCCTAGAAAAAAAAAAGTTACATTTGTGAAATAGTTTGTCATCAGTTTATATTATCCTAGTTGATTCCTTCACCATTATCTACCTTATTGTGACACTTGCTCAATGCAGTGGGAGGCAAATAGAGCAGTGTTAATACAACCAATTGATTTAAATCAGCTTCAGCATTTATTTAATCACAAATGTTCAATTATTAAGACAATGGCACTGACAGGGCCCAAAGCCAGGCCAACTTAGTAAAACCAGCTCATATACCAAACATATTACCAAAATGCTGTTTCAAAAGCCTAAAACAGTGACATAGACATAAACCATAAAGCCAATATATACTGCTGCTTTTCCCGTGTGCTCCCCGCACTTAAATAGCACACCACAATTCAGCACCATTAAGATGCGACCATAGCTCCCCGCTTAATGAAACTCACACTCCACTTAGAGGAAAACTCTCCCTTTAAGTTTGGCCTTTCTGGAACACTCACACGGCAGACCAAGCACATGTACACGCTGGTAACTCACTGTGGGGCGCCATCTTTGTCCTGCGCGCTAAAACAGCAAACTACCGTACTAACTGCAGTAGCAGACCTACCATAAAGGTTCTGGCCAACTACCGTATTAACTAAAGAAGCAGACCTCCATCAATGGAGCCCATTACATTATTATATGTCCCACTATGCTTTGTGAGACTTATTGATAGTTCTTCCGGCAAGACGTGAAATACTAATGACATTCTAACATTACAGTAATAATAAACAACATAAATAATCATTATTACTGTAATACTTGAATTCTTGTATGCTGATGTCAACAGAAACCTGAGCCTGCATGCGAGAAACACTTTTTTTAGGGATTATTTATAACCAACATTAATTACTAGTAGTAATGAATTTTTAATTTCATTGTGTTTACAGTGCAGTTACAGGCCTAAAATGTCTTTACATAGCCATTGTTCAGTGGTAGGTAATAACTAGTCTTATTCAACCAGTGACTATAAAGCCATGTTCACATGCCCGTTGAAGTGTTACACTTTCTTGAGAGGTTGATATCCATAACCCAGATAGCAGGGTGGTGTTTGTACATTGTTGACGTTTCATCTGAATCATCGTGTTGATCAAGGTTGAAAGTTCAAAGTCAACAGTGTGTTTAACATTACACTACCACATAATGGTTGCAATAATGCCGAATATAAATTGATTTATAGCAGACTGTGCAGTCATGTAACAGCCATGCCAACAATTCTCTGACACAAGGCAAGTCCTCTGTGGTTTGTTAAAAATCTAATTGATCTCATTTTTAATAATAAAAATTGTTTTAGAGCATTTTATTGTTATTCAATACACACACACACACACACACACACACGCATTATATATAACTGAACCAAACTTATATAAAATGAACATTCCAAGTCATATTTCACACTTATATGTGTATATCATATATATATATATATATATATATATATATATATATATATATATATATATATATATATATATATATATATATATACAGACAATTCATTGAGTTTTTAGAGTTTTGTTTAGATCATTTAGTGTTTTGGATCACTGCAAGATGGATTTTTTGAGGTAGTACTAGTGTCTGTTGATTTTTTGAGCTTATTTTACTTAATCCAACACTTTTACATAGAATTTCACTCACCTTCCTTAGTTGCTGTAGCCACTGCCTAGTCAAATTTAAACTTGATTTCAATCACCTTACTAGTCACCTTCTGAAGTTATAAGCTTTAGGAATTTAAAACCTAAAGTGAAACACTGGTAAATATCAGAAGAGGGCATGGCAACCAGTAAAGACTAACAAAACACACCACTGTTTGCAATGTTACTACAATACTGAGTTATAGGTGTCTTCAACTTTTCGTGTCCCAAATGCCTCAGACACATTAACAAAACAAAAACACAAGTACACAAATAAGCAGTCGTTACTTGGCTCAGTAATGAATGTAATTTCCGTAACCAGCCATAATCTCAAAATACAAAGTCTTTGATCTATTAATAAACACACAGCTCTAAAGTGTGGTTTAGCAATGGGTCGTTGTGTACCAGCTGTAGTTAAGTTCCTCCACCGAATTTAGCTTTTGTGTTCCTGAAATGCATAAAACTTAGTTTTACTTTGAACTACAGGCAGGTATTCCTTGTTCCTGTTAGTTATAAACTTACTGAGTGAATCCAAAGTCCTGATATCTTCAATCTGTTTATAACAGTGCCACGGTGAAGATAGTTTAGGTTTCTCCGCACCCTGTCACTTCTCTCTGTCCCTCTGCCTTCATTCGCCTTTCCAGGAAGAATGAGCAAGAGCTGGGTGGGATCACTGTTAGTCATTTGCTTGTCCAGTCATTTCATTTTTAGACTAACCACATGTAACACTGGAGTGCACAGCTACTACACATTAGCAGTAGGAGTCACATGCAGATCTAAGAAAAACAAGCCTTAGTAGAAGTCAAGTTCATCACTTTATAAACTGGTCATTTGCAATAAATAGTCCATTAAACAAACAGATCAGTCCAAATTTGTAAATCCCATTATAATTCAATGTTAAAACATTATAAAATTGTCATTTGTGTTAAGTAGTCCATATCAGGTCAGAGTTTATCATACTGTATACATATGAATTTTTGTGATCATTTTGTAATAATTAATATTAAAATATAAATTAAATAATTGCAAACCAGCATCCTCACAATTGTCAGTGCATATTAATAATAAGTAAAACTATTTAAAAAAATATATATTATAAAGTTATTCTGCAGCAGTAATTGGCAGTCAAGATTCTACATTCTACAGTGATCACAAAATCTGCATAACATCCACACCACATCAATAATACATAAATACATAAGCAGCAACTGCACATTGCATCTCCATAGTCCATAGTCCTAATCTATCTCTCTCTCTATCTATCTATCTATCTATCTATCTATCTATCTATCCCCCTTTTCCTGCCTCAGTATTTTCCATTTATCTTTTGGTTCAATAATAAAATGGAGTAAGGAATTAAGGAGATCTTACCACCATGAGGAAAGTAACTGACACTCGTCATGTAGTACGACAGAAGAATCATGGCTGATTTTATCTGCCAGTATAAGCAGTTAGTCAGAAATATTTCTTCTATTATTACTTCTAATATTACTTCTATTACAAACAAGTAATCTCCATGACTGTCTGGAGATGATTGTTCTGCCATGTCACTCACTGTTAACCGCTTTTCAAAATGCTTTTTTATGAGGAGTGTTAGAAATTCAGCCTTCAGGATTCAGAAGTCAGGAGACCTTCAGCGTAGACTTGAGTTTATTGATACACAGGAAATGTGGCTACAGCTCAGTCAATCACAGTCAGTCTGTTAGCAGTTGGGAAGCAGTCTTAATCACGTGCAAGCAGAATTACTCACATGGGCACATCTTCTTAGGTCATCAGTCTGTTACTGGTTCAGTCCATCTTTCGAGGTCCAGTCATTTCTCAGTCTAACTCAGTAACTCCAGTTTAAGTAGGAATTCAAAAGGGGTGTCAACATTAAGGGGGGTGGGTATGTTGCCACCTTGGGGGGGTGATCAGGAAGGAGACAGTCATTTAAATACAAAGGATGGGGGGATTATAAACTCTCTGAAGAGAGGGTAGTATGAGATGTTAATAGCAAAACGTCCATTTGGTAAGTCTCCACAAATACAAGGTTACAAGAAGTACATATGTTGCTAATTATTTCTCTCAGGAGCATAGGGGTTGTGACAATGCAAAGCAGCTCCTTCATTCACCTAATCATTCTAATCATTGAATTGTGCAACATTTTCCATTTAGTATGTTGAAAGTGTTTTTGGATTATGTGGTTTTGTTTCCCTCTCGTCTGAGAGGGAAAAATCATGTTTACAATTCTGTGGAAATAAAAATATTTCACATGGTAGTAACTGTTGCTTACCTACTATAGCTGAGCAAGATTTAAATGTTCTTGTGAACAGAGTGCTTGTCAGACACAGCCTTTTCCAACCACTGTGCATCAAACAAAGGCCAACAGTATTCATTTTCTTTCAGCCAGATGGATGAGAAAGTTTATCCTCAAACTCCACCACTGTACACAACTGTTCTACAATTGCAAGATGAATCATAACGAAAGGCTATTTGTTTATACACACCACAACCAGTCGAATTTGAGAGCAAAAAAAACATTTGAGTATGCAGAGCAGGCTGCCTCCAGGACCAAGATTAAGACATACCCAAAACTGCAGCCTTACTATTTTTGAAATGTAAGCCTTTTAGTAACATTTGTGACCCATTTTAGACAGTCATTTATGTTTATGAAGGCAGAAAAATGGTCATTGTCATTGGTGGGGAATGTGCAGCTGTTTTAACTCTAGCTCCAATATTTAGTTACTTTTGTGTGCTTTACATACAACATTGCACAAGGGGACCTGAAATCCATCAGTACTCTTAATATTGTGCATTTAATATTGTATTATGCACAAACAGGACAAGACCTGCCACTAATGATAATTTAATTATTCTATAAGTTAGTTTCGTACATCTAAAAAGTTGTAGCCCTCAAAATGTTACAATTATTAAATACTAAAAAACAGTTGAATACAGATAGCTTCATAACAATAATAAGCCATAATAAAATCAGAACACACTTTTGCCTTATTGACAAAGTTAACCGAATTTATAGGCAGTTGATTGGCGTGATTTACTAAAGGGAACCCTGACTCTTAAAACACATAGACACCAATTTAGTGTACATGTCCACTTTATTATTACAAATAGACAGATTCCAAATGTTTGCTCTCTCTCTCTCTTTCTCTCTCTCTCTCTCTCTCTCCCCACTCTCTCTCTCGTGCATTGAGTGAGCAAACTAAATATCTCATCACTTTTAACTACAGCAAACAATACTCAGTACTCTGGAGAAGCAGAGCATGACTGGGGACCCACATGACTGGGGACATGTGGGTGTGACGTCATCGGACTGTGGGAACGGGAGTCCGGAAGACGGGAATGAGCCGAAGGCATGACGATATGTAACTTTCAGATTCATCTTCCTTATGAGTCCTTATACTTTAAGAGCAGTTTATTCGGGAGGAACTCGACTTGCAATTGTAGACTAAAATTACCTTAAAATATCACTTTTCTTTTTCTTTTGTGCTATTTGTGCTACTTGTACTATTATGCCAATAGGAGGCCATGATACATGTTCTCTTTCTTTTGATTAGGAGTTAAATAGTACAGGTGGCATATGAATTACCTTCTATGAGGAAAAAAAAATGTTGATTTAGCAATGGTCAATCATCATGAAAAAAAATATATAAATTGCTTAGTTTCAGTCACACCATATATGACACGCTGTCACAATTGAAATCTACACAGGAAATTATGGATGCTCCTAAGAGAATTAGATTTTTTAAAGATGCCAAAAAATACATTCTCAGATGCATAACTCCCCCTACCCTTAATAGAGATTTACGGACCATTAAAACAAATTTGTTGAAATGTAATCACTGGCAACTGATGTTACTTGATGGATCTTAGTAACTATTTCCTGTGGACAAGAAATGTGATTCTTTAAAATACACTGCTTCGAGGCATTTTCACAAAAAAAAAATCTGCATTTCCAATAAATTGTCCAGCCCCCCGTGACCGACTAGCGGGATAAAGCAGAAGATAATGAATAGATGGATGGATTTGGCATCATGAATTTCCCGAACATTTATGCAATGTAGTGTTTGGCTGTACCTAGTCACTGCACTAACTTCCATTCATAATGCTGTACACACTGCGGGATTTAGAGTTGCTGATTGGTCCAGATATCAGACTGCTTTTTGCATCTGCGATCACTCGGTGAGCTCTCTGGTCAAAATACATGTAGTGTGAACCTGCCACCACTGTCCTGTTCACATCAAATTGCAAGTTCAATTAACTGACAAGTTGAATGCAACAGAGTTACTGCTTCAAGCTAAAACAACAAATCTTGCACCTACCATCAGCCAGTCGCTGCTGAAGGTAAACCATGACCTTTTCAAGAGAATACCATTTCTTTTTGAGTAGTTCAATCTTCACCTTCAGACCCATGTTTTCTTGTTTAACAGTCCTAAGAGCTGCCGGCAACGTTGGTGCTGCCGCCCCTAATAAGATAAGAAAAAACTTATCAGTATTGCTTCCTACATTAGAGTTTTGTACAGCTTGCGCTTGTGCAGTTTTCCACATTGAGGGTGGCTTTTCCCACGAGTATATCGACCCTCCTCCCCTTGTGTCATAGCCAGCAAGCGGATTGGCTCTTTTTGTTGATGAGTAGAACTTTATATATAAACAGACACCATGTGGAATGTTATAAGAACCCCCATTCATATTTCAACCAATGGCCATCTCCTCAGTCGTGTTTCCGATGAAGTACCATTCATGTATCTGAAGGATATTACTTTAAAAAGTTATTTTTGCTAATGAAATATAGGGGTATGAAGAACATGTTTGAAAATCTAAAGGGCTTCCCCTAAGGAAATATGTCAAATAATTTCAATACCTTTATTTCCATCCATCCATTTTCTTCTGCTTTATCCCACTCGTTGGGGTCGTGGTGGTGGGGGGGCTGGATCCAATCCCAGCATCATCAGGCAAATGAGGTGTACATGATAGTCAGGTTGCCAGTACATTGCATGGCCAACACACACAAATGCACACAATCACCTATGGGCAATTTAGAGTGAGTGATTAACCTAACATGCATGTATTTGGACTGTGGGAGGAAACCAAAGGAGAAACCTTTATATGTGAGAGTCTATAGGCAAATAATATTGTGCATAGTGAGTAGGCCAAACAGACCTACTACCATATTTAATATATATATATAAATAATATTTATTTAGTAAGATATGGGTCAGTTATTACACTTGGTATCTGAAAATGAAAATTCTGGTAACTGTACGACCTTAATGCACACACACACACACACACACACACACACACAGAATGCATAATAGTAGCAAAGATGCACATTATGGGATAATGGTGACAAACTGATGGCATGGAAGCCAACCTGAATTGCTGGGGTTTGGTGAGGCCATACGCTCCTCTGTGTGATAGCGACTCTGGATGGTTGGCGACTCTTGCTTTGTCAGGTTATTTCCCTCATTATGAAAGAAAATAAACAATTAATTACATTATTATTATTATTATTATTATTATTATTATTATTATTATTTTAAAAGTTTTAAGAAAGATGATTCATTCTGTTGTCCAATTCACTCTAGCTCTAGCTGTGAGTCAATGGTATAAAAAAGCTCTATGTAAATAAATTATGGGAAATTAATGATTTATCATCACATACATTCACATACACATCACATTTATCATCACATACTTAATGATTAATAAGCTTTAACATAGATTAAAAGGCTGATTGCTATGTGGGCATGTTTTCTCCTGAAGATTGCGTTGGATGGTCGGTAGAGGGCGAAGACTAAACATCTCAGTGTTAAAGTCCTCCTCCTCTTATGAGAGAGAGAGAGAGAGAGAGAGAGAGAGAGAGGGAGAGAGGAGTCTCAGCAGTTCTGTTCTATTACCTGTGCTGTATGAAGTGCCCTTTCAACGGAACGGGTGTTCACTGCCTGTGGTTTGAAATCACCCTTAATATGTCTAAATACACCGGGCAGTCCACTTTGCAGGGAACTAGGAGGGCGATTGGGACGCACCTAGAAAGCAAGGAAGGTGGAGAGAGTAGCGGGAGAGGGGTGGAGCAGGGACAGCCGAGGGGAAAACCGAAAGTAACTCGGTCCTGTCGCCATTGCAGAGCGAGACAATAATTACAAATATGAGCGTTTTTGATCAACGCGGTAAGTTCTTATAATACTCCTGCGGTGCGTCCTCTTCTGAGGTGCGTCCTCTTCAGCTGTCTTTACTTTGTTGGATTAAAAAAGCTTTCGCCACACCACGGTCGCCGAGTTGCTTGTAGTTTCAGTGAATGCGCGATGGTGTAGCTTGAATTTGAGCGGGAACTTTGCGGATAGGATGACACGACCCGGATATATTTGTAGGATATGTAAGCGATCCGTAAGCTGTGTTGAATGAAAAGAGTTGTCAGAGTTGTTTTTATTTTGATTTGGGGTTTTTTTGTAAAAGATGCTTTACTCATCTCGTTTTAGTACCTCCGTTTGGCCAGCAGCGAGCTACATAGGTGGCGTATTGTTTCCTACTTTTCAAGCATTCCCAACAATCAACAATTTCTATTGTTTTACGGCGAGAAATTGCACTTGTTTGCCGAAAAAGTGAACGGTTGTTTGATGTGATATATTGGCTTGTAGATAAACATCAGTTCATGTTTCTTTACAGTGATACTGATAGGAACTAGGAAGTCAAGGTGTCTACAGTACAAATATATCCAATTCTTTATTAATGACTTTTTACTTGATGATGGTAAAATAGTTGGAAAATAATAATACTAAAGCATTTTTGCACTCCACATGCATCTCTCTGCACCATGATTGGATTTCAAAAATATATTTACCGTAAACATATTTAGGCCAAACTACTTTCACATATCAGGCCCCATTTTATGTAATAACTTTGGAATCTGATTCCCGTCACCACCCTTGTGAGCAAATTCTGCTGTAGATAGGAAATATTCCCTCCCCCTCTAAGAGTACTACGCAGCAGCTATAATATATTAATAATAATACATAAAATATATTTTCAGCTAATAAAACATAATGGAAACAGACACACTAGAGTAGAAAAATTATTAAAACACAAGACAGTGTGCCATGCTGCGTGATGAATAGTTCCAGATATTTATGCCCTGTTTATGTATCTGTGCTAGTTTATTATTATGACAGATTTTGTTGTTAAGGGCTAATATTATGTGGTTACATATGTGTCTTTTTAAAGTGGTCCGCCAGCAGCATCTCTAGTGTCCCGTGTGCGAATGAAGAGGAACACCTTCATAATGGACTCTCATAAGCCAAGTAATGGAGAAGAAATCTCTTACTTAAAGTGAGCAACTTTTAATTAGCGTTACAGAAGAAGAATAAGGAAATATGGTTTGGCACTCATGAATTTTAATAAGTGTAAAACTTATCCAATCAGGGTGAAGAGAGCAGCATCTCCAGAATCCAGCTCTGCACCTTTGAAAAGTCTCAAATTCAGCAGAGGAAGCGCTGACTCATGGTACAATGTTGAGAAGAATCTAATATGTTTAATGAACATTGTTAAACTTGTGTTTGTATTGTACATCTCATTGTAAAAGGTTACATTTCATTTGATTCAATGTTAGCAGGCCAGGTTCACCAGTGCCAAGCTCTGGGTCTGTGATTGGTGATGTGATTGAACGTGCTGTGCCCTTTGAATCAAAGTGAGTGGAACATTAAGAATTTTTACTTACGCTTACACTTGCACAAACATTTAGAATTTAAGATTCACCATAATTTCATTTAGAGACATGGTCAAAATTATGCATACCCATTGGCCACTTTATTAGGGTCATCTACTACTAACCACATAACTTTGCATTTTATCAGCTACACTTACCTGGTAGTTCTACAATTACAGACTGTAGTGCATCTGTTTCTTTACATATTTATGTGCTATTCTTTGGTCAGTGTTGCATACTCTGCAAGTTTAATATCTACCCACAAATGTCCAATGATGCTGAAGCCAGGGAATTTTAAGAGACAGTCCAAAAGCTTCAGCTTGTGTAGATCTTGGTGGATTTTCACAAATGTTTTGTCCTATTTTAGAGACCTCTATTTTGAGCCTCAGTTTTTTCGCTGGCTGTGACATTCTTTCATCGACCCCCAACATTTTTTTGATACAGAGGTTCACAGTATACAGCTACTTATTTTATGTCTGCCTTAACATTTTTTTAGCAGAGTGCAGAAATCAAGGGCAGAATCTCCAGAACACAGCTGTATTTCAATGAAGAGCAGCAACTCCATGTTTGATCCTCCTAATTTCAGTCCTGGAAAACCTGGCATTGACCCAAGGTAAGTCACAAGAAACATTAGAAACATTTAGGTCAGAAAGAATTATAAAAAAAAAATGCTGTGAGCAGCTTTAAAACCACGTAGTATGTTTTTTTGTTGGAAAAGTCATATGTTGACTGTGCAACAATTAACATATGACAATAATTGTACGCCTTGGACCAGCAGACTGAATTCTAATTTATTTTGTTTTGTCTTTGTGACTTACTGAACCAGCCTTACACTCTTTTCATATCAATTCAATTTAATGAAATACTCAGTTTCATTTTTGGACTTGAAACAGATTACAAATTTTCCACAGACTGTCTGTTTATTTAATGGAAAAATATTACAGCTTTTTGTGGTAATTTGTGTTTTTTTCTGGATTTAATTTAACACATTAATTGCAAACTATTGTACGGTTTACTGTGGCATGCAGAAAAATTGTGCCGCTGCATGTCAGTGCCAAATGTGTGCATAAAAATAACATTAAAAAAATGTTGGTCACTGTACGATGTAGTATGTCTAGTGTGTGGTGGCCTTAAATGTAAAAATACAAATTTGTCTATTCATTCTTGTGAAAACTGTAGGACTATAAATCTGTACATGGGTAACATCAGTCAAGCCTTCCACCAGCGAACCTAAAAATGGAATTCATCAAAATTTTAATTCAAACCCATCCTTTACCTACCTTGGACAAAGAAGGAAACATAATAGTGATATTAGATGCTCGGTTATTGTATGACAACATATTTTACTTGTAATCTCAAATGCAGTAGAACTAATAGCTTACTTATATTAAGATTCATTTAAAGTGTAAAACAATCCATTATTAACTAACACCATAGTTGTTTGGCCTGGAAAAGTTATTACATTACCAGGTACCCCCATGCAGTTCTTCAGCTCATCTCATTTAAATGCTATAGGATAAAAAAAACAAAGCAAGACCATTTACATACATGTGTTAAGGGGAAGATCATTCTTTTGTATGAACTGCTGTATTTCTAACAAGATACTGTTATTGATATTAGTACTAATAATGTGCATTTACATATGCTTTAATCCATTCTGTAATATCTATTTATACAGCAGCATCAAATGTTCATTCATGTTTTCAAATTTTATATTTATGTTGTTCTTTTGAAAATACATTTTGGTATGAGCATACTGATTCAGGTTATCATGTTAACATAAAGCTTCCACAGAAATTGTAAAAGTTACACTTTAAAATAAGTAGACATTATAGGTTGGACCCACACAGTGTTTTTGTATAATATATACAACAATGTAGTTGTATAATAAAACATTCATTATATGATCATCATTAATTATATTAAAGTTACAGAATAGTTTACTAAAAGTAGTAACAGTAATACAGAATAGTTTATTAATTGTACTTTTGTTACATTACCATGTCGCAACAAACACATTACAACAGCTAGCTAACTGTTAATAAAGTCGTCATTTTCTGTGTACATGCAATGTTAGAACTTTTTGATCGTGTAGGTAATTACACAAATCCTATTGTAATCGAAAAAGTCAAGTGTAACTACAGAGAAAATATGCTGTTACAATTATCAAAGTACACTTTTGTAAATATGAATGAAATTTGTTATAGGTGAAAATAACAAATTTAATCAAATGTCTTACTTTTTTAATAAAGTGTGCAGCATATTTTTTTAAACAAGCGTCCATATGGCGCAATACGCAATATATATATATATATATATATATATATATGCATGTGGAAAATGAACTAGTCATATTTAAAACTCTGAAATTTCAGAATGTCCAAAAGGTAATAATTATGACAGTGTACAGCTCTTTGATTTAATATATTGTCTTAATATCTTGTTATCAGACTTCAGAACTCCACAGCAAAATTTCCAGAGCCCAGCTGTGTGTCTATGAAGAGCAATAACTCGATGTTTGACCCTCCTAATTTCAGTACTGGAGAAACTGATGGTGACCCAAGGTGCGACACAAACACAATATGACAACTATAAGACTGAATGACACTAGCATCCACAATATACAGAGCTAAAGCACTGGATCGTGTTTCATTGTACTATTTAATCAGATGCAGGATACAAACAAGGCGTTTTAAACAGGGAAAGCCATGCTCTAGCATTCCATGCACAAAATGCATGCCCTCATAAAAGATGAATGAATAATTGTGAAGTTGATTATGATAACAGCAACAACAACAACAACAATAGTAATAATAATACTAATAATTTAAAAAATGCAAAATATGCTCTTATTATGTGTTTGTTCTTATGTTCTTATTAGCACAATTATAATAGGCTACAGCCACGATTGGCAGGGTACAGGTTGCAAATCAATGACATCTGCAGTCTGGTCCAAATTACTATTTTAAAGTGATGTAATACTTGTTGATTTTGGATAGATTTTGGTTAAAGAGAAAGTGGGGATATTGTGCCTCTTATGGTTATCGTAGCAGGTCACCGTATTATGGTCACCGTAGCAGTGGAGTGCAATACATGAAACTATTTAAAACATAAAAGATGACAAGTTTGTACAGTATAAATTTGGTGACATGTTCACAAACCAAGGCAAATATTTCAATATAGGGAAACGCTCTGTAGAACGATTGTGTTGGTTGAGTTCAACATGTGTGCGCTGTGGATGTTAAGAGGATGCTCAGTCTATATATCTAGGAGCAGGTGCATAGTATTTGCATCTCATTCTTTATGAAATTGGGCTCACATTATGGCTGATGGGAAAAAAAGAAAGTAGCAAAACAAATGTGCTCTTACTTGGAAAAGCACCTCTTGCTTTGTTATTTAGGCTTCTTAGTGCTTTAGGAACTGACAACTAATACAAGGCAAGCAGTATATCTAGCCAAACTGCATGTGCCACTTGGGGGCACACTCATCTTATGTTGCACCAATATTGTAAATGTCCATTGTACATAAAGAATTATTGACAACATTATCCACTTTGTCGGCCAGCAGACATATCAAGTAGCCCAATCATAATGAATAGCGTGTACAGCTTCTTTATTTAACATACTGTGTCAACGTAATGTTGCCAGACTACAGAAACTCAGAGCAGAATCTCCAGAGCCCAGCTGTATATCTTTGAGGAGCAACAACTCAATGTTTGATCCGCCGAATTTCAGTACTGGAGGAACTGGTATTAACCCAAGGTAAGAGACAAACACAGCGTATGCACTAGACCTGGCTGATATGGCGATGTAATGGGATATCAGAGATGAACCCGGTGCCAATATTCGACACGCAATATTCGTCCATGCTGCGTGGCATGGGCAACGGTGGCCAGTTGTGTCACATCACAACAACACTTACAAAGCACACAGTTCTTTTCTGAAACACTGCAAATCAGGGAAATGGTCTCAGTAGGTGAAAGAGGCGCTTTTCTTTCTGACTAAATAAATAAATTCTCAATATCGCCCAGGTCTAATATGCACAGTGCACAGTGTATAAAGTATGCAAACATTGGTGTGTGTTGCATGTTAATATTTACAACACCAGATTAAAAAGGGAGCATTCTATTGTCATGAATTCCGCTTGCATCAATGAAACACTGCTTAATTTGGTTAAACCTAAAATAAAAATAATTTCTGCCACACTCAACCTTTTTATTTTGTCTCTCTTAGAGAAGGGAGGGATGCTCTGCTCGAAAGACAGTCCAGGTGTGGAGTGTGTCAACAACTGACAGGTTTAGCCTCTTTCAGCTGTGGAAACTATTGCTGCATCAAAAGCAAATTGTCTTCATCAGGAGACTTTGCCTGTCCCCAGTGCAGAAAGAGGTCTGAAACTGTTCTGACACACATGGAGAAGTTTATGGAGCAGGATACTTTCCATCAAGCTGATGATGTTGTGAAAAGAGTCTTAGAGAGACACAAAAGCAGCATGAGGAGAAAGTATGAAAGCTTATTTGAGGGCATCAAAACACAAGAGAATAAAACTCCTGAACAGGATCTACACACAGCTCTACATCATAGAGGGAGACAGTGAAGGTGTGAATGAAGAACATGAAGTTTTACTGATGGAGAAAACCTTGAACAAACAGTTACATGACATTACAATCAACTGTGTACGTATTTTCAAACCTGCAAATGCTCCTAAAACAGAAATGGAGGAACAGAATATTAGAGCTACGATGGCTAAAACTGCTAGACCTAAAGAAAGAAAAGAAGATGAAGGACCAACAGTGCAAAAGCTGAGAACCGTGCTGACTAAAGGCATTGCTGGCATTGGAAAAACTGTGTCTGTACAGAAGTTCATCCTTGACTGGGCTGAAGGAAAAGAAAATCAAGACATAGATTTTATGTTTGTGCTTCCGTTCCGGGAGCTGAATTTGATAAATGACCAGTTCAGTCTTCATAGACTTCTGTGTGATTTCCATGCCGAAGTTAAAGAGCTAGACCCAAAGACATATGATGTGCACAAAGCCGTGTTCATTTTTGATGGACTGGATGAAAGCAGAATTCCATTGAACTTTTTAGAGTGTGAAAAAGTGTCGGACACAACCAAAACATCATCAGTGGGTGCGCTGATAACAAACCTCATAAAAGGAGAGCTGCTTCCATCTGCTCACATTTGGATAACATCTCGACCAGCAGCAGCCAATCAGATACCTCCTCAATACATCAACCGTGTGACAGAAATTCAGGGATTTGATGACCCACAGAAGGAGGAGTACTTCAGGAAGAGAATCAGTGACCAAGACCAGGCCAAAAAAATCATCTCCCACATTAAGACAGCAAAGAGCCTCCACATCATGTGCCACATACCAGTCTTCTGTTGGATCTCAGCCACTGTGCTTCAGCGAATCATGAAACAAAGCAAAAAGACTGAAATCCCCAAAACTCTGACTGAAATGTACTCACACTTCCTGCTCACTCAGACGAACGTGACATCTGAGAAGTATGACGGAAAAGAGCCAGCAAAATTGCTAGAAACTAACAGAGAGATGATCCTAAAACTCTCTGAATTGGCATTTAAACAGCTGATGAACGGCAATGTGATGTTCTATGAAGAGGATCTTACAGAGTGTGGCATTGATGTCACTGTGGCCTCTGTGAACTCTGGGATTTGCACTCAGATCTTTAAAGAGGAGTCTGTGCTTTATCAAAGGAAGGTCTACTGCTTTGTGCATCTGAGCTGTCAGGAGTTTCTGGCTGCTTTCTACACATTTTATTGCTATGTGACCAAGAACATGGAGGTACTGCACTTTTTTAAGCCACAAAATGCAAAGTGGTCTAAGAATGTTCCACTGCTTGAGATACTGACAAGCACAGTGCACAAAGCCTTAGAGAGTGAGAATGGACACCTGGATCTTTTCCTTCGTTTCCTGCTGGGTATCTCACTTGGTTCTAATCAAAAACTTCTACAAGACCTACTGAAGTACCAAACAAGAAGCTCTGACAGCATCAGCAAGACAGTGCAGCACATTAAACAACTAATACAATCAAAGGATCTTCCAGCTGAGAGATCAATTAACCTGTTCCTCTGTCTGACTGAAATGAAAGACCAGTCTCTCTCCCAAGAGATTCAGGAGTATCTAAAATCACAGAAATACTCTGAAAATAAACTCTCTACTGCACACTGCTCAGCAATAGCTTACATGCTTCTGAGCTCAGAGGAAGTGCTGGATGAGTTGGACCTAAAGAAATACAACACATCAGAGAAGGGTTACACAAGATTGATCCCAGCTGTGAGCAACTGCAGAAAGGCTTTGTAAGTGTTACATTTTACTACAGTGTGTTACAGACTAATTTTCATGAATGGATAACCCACCAAACATATCACAATACTAAGATTAAGATGGCGGTTAAGATTAAATCTTTTTTTAACATATTCATTTTGCATAATATATTAGGAATATCCTTCAACAGTTTTGATAAATGTCTTTATCTGTTGAGCAGTGCAAGGTCAATAAACCCAAATAAATACATGAAGGCCTAAAATCTTAAACAGAGCTAAAAAGGTGACTTGGATTCAAAGGAAAAGATGACATACAATGGCATGCCAAAATTTGGACACCCCTTGTCAAAATTAGTTGAAAAAAGTTGAAGATTAAATGATCTCCAAAAGATGACACCTTTCTAGTTGTATTAAAAAAAAGCATGCATCTATTCTTCCTTACAAAAGTCTTCCAGATTCTTAGATTCCTGAGCTGTCTTGCATGCACAGCTCTTTTGAGATTTATCTACAGATTTTCAATGATGGCCAGATCAAGGGACTGTGAGGGCCATGTTAAAACCTTTAGCTTGCACCTTTTGAGGTAGTGTGTTTTGGATTATGAGGTGTGTTAAGGATCCTTATCCATTTGTAGAAGCCATGCTCTTGCATTTACAGTTAATGTTATGTTTGCTTCCAGAATTTGCTGGAATTTCAGTGAATCCATTCTTCCCTCTACCCGTTCCTGTTAATTGACATTTTATAATTACATTTTAAACTGAGGAAATGGCATCCTGAAAACGCTTTGCTATTTCATTTTCAGAGTGCTAGACAGCTGCTTAGAAGAACCCACGGCTGCTACCTAACAGGCTAATTAAGGCCTGAGACCTTGGTCAAACAGTGTCTTCTAGGGTTCCCACACTTTTTTCACTCTTAAACTGTGCAAAAACCAAAATAATACACTGATTTTGCTTAACATGTTTAAAAGTGTGTTTCATCTTTTACTTAATGCCTTTTATAGATCATTTAATCTTCAACTTGCTTAACTCTTCACAGTAACAGTAATTTTGACCAGGGGGCCCCAAACTTTTACATGCCACTGTATGTGACAACACAGATTTTAAGTTGTTCTTACAGAGTAAAAATTTTGCATAGCAGATATTTGTCACTTCAAAATACGAGAAAAGCCATCGATGGCTTTGAGATCAACTGTCTGTGCATTCACGCACTAGGCAACTCGTCTAAAACTTTGACCAATCATAGTGCTAGTTTTAAACTCTTCAAACAGGCTACGAGTGGAGAGCCGGAGAGACGTCAAAAAAAAAAACCCAGCAGTAACGAAATTGGGTTTCATCCCTCTCAGTCCATCTTCATACTGGGCAGGTTGGGGTGGTTTTGTTTTATATAAGCATGCATTCACCGATTCCGGTTGCCCGGGTGCATGTACCTGACTGACCTTCACCGCCGTGCCATGCTGTGATGTGCTGTGCACGCCCCCCCCACAAGTCTAAATTTAGCGAGGATTCTAATATGATGCCTGTTTTTTGCGATTCTGTATCAGAAAGATTGATATGAAAAATTATAAATATAAATTCATATTACATACGAAGATTAGGTATTTGTATTCTGTTTCTAACCTACAACGTTGATGGATCAGGATAATTTTAAATAAACTAGTTAATACCAACTAGAAATTAGCAAAAAGATTAGTTAAATAATAATAATAATAGTAATCATCATTATCTTCAATTTAATTTTTTTATACCAGTGGTAGCTGCAAAAGGCTGCTATCTGCAGATCTAAGAACACAATTCATACGTTCTGTAATGTAAGCTGGTTTTGTGATTGTGACAATAAACATATAAACTATAATAACAATTTTAACATAACAGTAGCATTCCAAATTTATTTGTTAAGGGTAAATTATTCCACATGAGAGAACAGATCACATGTGGATGTCTAACTGCCAAACTCACATCCCAACTCATCCCCAGCAAAATGGCCTACCAGCAAAAAGTCGCCTACCTTTAACTAACAACTGTGCACAATGCTAATGCTAGTTACAGTAAGCATCTTTACGCTGTGGTGAAATGTATTTGAAGATGTCTGGTGTTAAATTAAAGAGTGTCTTTTACCCCAAGTCTATTGGTCTAACGCAACATTTTTATTTTAATTGAACAAAAAAATCTATTAAAACTAAATGTTCTACTATCTGCCATTCATGTCACAACCTGATTCTGAACAACATTTTGTTCTTTTCTGATCACTCAGCATTTGCAAAATGTGTTATACTTGCAGAGATCAGTGTTAAAATCTCATCAATGTGGTCATTCAGATACATTTCCAGAATTAAATTTTATTTGTTTATGAATTAAATTTCATTTGTTTATACTTATTTGTTTCTTTGTAGTGATGCTACCAAGAAAACTCAATATATTTTTTATGTATATGTGCAACATAACATATAAACTTGCAATAATGTGTATTTGCAAGAACCTGGCGATACAATACATATCGTGATACGACGGTCACGATTCAATATATTCTGATATACTGTGATACTGCATGCACAGTGATATACTGTGATTTTTCAAATCCTACTATTAAAACACACCACTACATGAACTGGTTTGCTAATGCTTACAATAACACTGCACCCTTGTGCTGATTTTTAATGTAGAGCTGAAAATGAATTACAACACTGCCATCTAGTGGTTTAAACACAACACACAGTGATTCACTGTATGGCAGGAATCTGTGTATGGATACTGAGTTTTTGAGAATTGATACAGTATCACTAAACATATTATAATGATATTTGATATTTTCTTACACCCCAAATGTGTATGGTTAGTTGTTTGACTTATGCGAGGTTTATGGACCGTTGACAGAACACAGGAACAAGTACAATTTTTTTTTACACAGCTCTCATGTATATGCCCCATTCTAATTGTCCTGTGTTTACTCTTTCTCTACAGACTTGCTGACTGTAATCTCACCATTAACCAGTGTGAAACTTTGTGCTATTCACTTAAATCATCAAGCTGCTCCCTCAAAGAGCTGGACCTCAGTAATAATTGCTTGAAGGATTCATTCGCAGAGCTGCTCTTGGCTGGACTGAAAAGTGCACAAAATAGTCTGGAGATAATCAGGT
Organism: Megaleporinus macrocephalus; assembly: GCA_021613375.1. NCBI lineage: Eukaryota > Metazoa > Chordata > Actinopteri > Characiformes > Anostomidae > Megaleporinus > Megaleporinus macrocephalus. The sequence goes on along the minus strand of CM038722.1, from coordinate 4,370,522 downwards.
CAGCTTTCATTACGTCCATTCTGTAATTTAAAAGGTTAAGCTGCAAAGAGACTGCAACATTATCTTATATGTTGTAGGTATTAATCAAATGTCTTGTACAAATTCCATATTTGTACTTAGTGAGTCACTCCAAACTCCAAAGGAGCACACTGTACACACTGAAGTCCATATGTTGCTTTGCATATTTTGTTAGCCTTCTTTCACCGTCCTCTTTAATGTTAAAGACCACCACAGAGCAGGTATTTATGTGGGTGGTGGATCATTCTCAACACTGCAAAGACACTGCTGTGGTAGTAGTGGTGTGTTAGTGTGTGCTTTTAACCATGGTGTCCACTCTATTAGACACACTTACCCTGCTGGTCTACCATGTAGATGTAAAAGTCAAGAGGCAGCAGCGCATCTGTTGTTGCAGTTTGTGTTGGTCATTCCGTAGTCCTTCATCAGTGGTCACAGAGTGTTGTCCACATTTTGGTGGACTATACTTAGTCCAGCAGCACTGCTGTGTGTGATCCCCTAGCACCAAAACACACACTAACACACCAATACCATGTCTGTCACTGCAGTACATTAACACATGTGCTAAAGAAATATTCTAAATATTTGCAAAAACATCAGCCAGTTCTCTTACATCTGATGATTTAAGTGTGAAACTGGGTATGGCATCTGCCAGCTGCTTTTTGTGGGTTTACTTTGGTTCAGCAGATAAAACTGGCTCCTGCCACTCCTTACTCACTGGAATCCTCTTTGGTGGTTCTGTGTTGAGGATAGAAGTCAGTCTGCTCATCTGGTGGTGCAGCATTTCAATAGATTTACTCTCTGTGATCATTCTCATAATCATTGAGCAGTTTCGGTCCTTGCCACGTGTGCCTGGTGTCAGGTGCTCCAGGCTGAGACTGTATTGTCTCTTTGCCTCTGTAATGGAATAAGTAGGTCATAAACCGCCTTTTTGTAAACATGCATTACAGTTGCCTGAGATCAATCAATCAATAAATCAATCAATCAACCTTTATTTTATCTATTTTATCTTGGAAATACATTGAGGGGTGACCCTCATTTTCAATGCAGCCGAATATGTACATTTTAAGGGATTGAAAGCAAAACGAGCAAATATAATAATAATAATAATAATAATAAATAAAATACAAATTTTAAATAAACATTTAATATAGATGCATAAAATATAATGTAAAAAAAGAAAAATGTAATAAAAAATAAAATAAACATAAAATACATACAAATAAACAAATAAGATAATACATTTTTTTAATACTAATAAAAAAGAATATCATCAAAACAATCACGATAAAAAAAATAAAATAAAATAAAATAAACATAAAATACATAAAAATTAAAATCCTAATAGAAAGATAAACTCATTTAAAACAATCACAGGCTTTCTGATGGTGCCTAGAAACTAAGAGTTTAAAATGGTTCAGTGATCCTAGCAAGCTGAGCTTCCCAGTTCACTAAAAGCTCTCGGTACCTGACAGGTGATCCAGCCACTGGAACAAGTCTGATAATTATTGTTATTTATTGAATTCAAGGAAGAGATGTAAGCTGGCAAATGGCCAGAGAGTGATTTATAGATTAAAAATAAGCCAATGAGATTCTCTTTGTGCAGCTAGTGAGGACCAACCAACTTTATCATAGAGCCTGCAGTGATGAGTACTGTAAGGGTCACCAGTTATTAATCTCAGAGCAGAATGATAGATAGAATTTAGCAGTTTGAGGGCACTGGCGGACGCTTTATTATAGATTACATCACCATAGTCCAGGACTGCTAGTATGGTTGCCTCCACTATTCTTTTTCTAGCGTACAGGGGTAGACATAATTTATTCTGATAAAGGAATCTGAGCTTCTGTCTGCACTTCTGTCTGCGATTTTAATGGCGAGTTTGCTTATATGGGATTTTAAGGAGAGTTTTTCATTCAGCCAGATGCCGAGGTATTTATATTTGCTGACTCGCTTGATGCTAGATCCTGTTAGGGTATTAATATTTATGGAATCTAAAACGCTATCTGAAAATCTGGAAAACAGCATGAATTTGGTTTTATTAGCATTTAAAACCAACTTAAGTTTATTTAGAGCAGTCTGTAAAATGTTAAAAGAATGTTGAAGTTTATCTAGTGCAGCGTGAGCTGAGTCTGCTGAGCAGTATAAGATTGAATCATCTGCATAAAGGTGTAATTTGGAGTCTAAGGTAGAGACGGCGAGGTCATTGATAAAAATATTAAATAAAACTGGGCCCAGGATTGAGCCCTGAGGGACTCCTTTTGTTAAAGGCTGTAGGTCTGATTTATGGTTACCGAGAGACACACATTGTTTCCTACCAGAAAGGTAATCCTGGGCCCACAGGACTGAATTACTGCTAAAACCAATCTTATGTAAGGAACCCAGTAAAAAGATTTGAGATGGTTATTCACTAGGGATTCTAAAATTTTGGATAAACAAGACAGTTTTGAGATTGGTCTATAATTATTTAGATCTGCCGCATCTCCTCCATTATGCAGAGGAATAACGTACTGTTTTCCAGATACTGGGAATTCTGCAAGATAAAATAGAAAGATTAAAAATATATGTAATATGTTCTAAAACTGGGGTTGCCAGATGCAGAAGGTTGGGGTACAGACCGTCCTCACCTTTTGTTTTTCGAGGATTAATAGAAGAAAGGGCATTAGCTACAATGTATGGGGAGCAGGTCTGGAGTGTGAAGATATCGTGTTTCTGGGAAGCAGTAGTGGTGATGGTAGGCTGATCTATGGGCAGGTTTATGTCAATGTTTTTAAATATCTGACCAGCTGCAGCAAAGTGTGCAAAGTTTGGCACAGTTCTTGCTGGCTAGTGATCAAATTATTATCAACTAGAATTTTCGTTGAGGGTTGTTGAGGGTTTACTGCTTTGCAGAAATCCTGTGGGTTTGAGGAATTAGAAATTCGGCTGAGGAAATAATCTCATTTGGCTTTTCTGATTGCAGAGGTGCATCTGTTTCTCAATTGTCTGAATGTATGCCATTTCTCACGTTCCCCTGTGCGTCTGGCAATAGACCAGGCTTTATTTCTTGACAGTAGCAGTGAAAAAACTTCGCGTGTAAACAGGGGCTAGATCTGTCTCTTATTCGCAGCTTTTTGTACGGAGCATGTTTATTTGCCACTGAGAGGAATGATTTCCTGAAATGTTCTAGTGCTACATCCACATCTGAACTGTTAAAAGTTAAATGAATATTGCTCACTGCTAAATCAGAAAGAAAATTGTCATTAAATCATTAAAATTTTTAAAATGTCTTCTAAACACCATCCGAGAGCCCATTTGCATCCTTAATATCTTTGTATCTTTGATATCTTTGCCTGAGATAAATGCAGTGAAGCAGGCATGCAGCATGGACCAACCTCAGTGTTTGTTCAGGGTTTTTGATTGGGATTTGTTCAGATGCGCTTTGTTGGCAATATGTATTCAGTGCAATAACCTGATGTAGTTTGTCGCACCTGTGGCATCTGATTTAGCTGTGTGTCAAGCTGATGTAGCTTTTCACACAGTGTCATCCTCTTGCACCTGTAAACACCTCCTATCTGGTACTAACTAAGTAGGCTTAAAGAATGTACACAGTTTCTATAGTCGATGCTTTAACTGTATATATTAGAGATGGAAGGATCGATCGGCTATGTATTGGTATCGGCCGATTTTTAATCAAAATATCGGCCGATATTTCTCCAATTCAGCCCGAGAGCCGATTGATGCCGTTAAACAAATAAGTCTAATTTCTGTGTTTCCAGCTAGCGTTTCATCCAGGAAGAGGAGCCCTGTGTGAAACCCATTCCGGCCAGCTCCCTGCAATTACTATCTGAACCGCTAGGTGGAAAAACACACCCTTTCATTTTTGACAGACTGACTAAAGCAGCGAGCCTCGCGAGAACAGTTTACGCCGTTCACTGCATGCGCTGATAGACAACATGTCGTCCGCCTAGGGCTGGGCGATAAAACGATAACGATAATTATCGCGAAGAAAAGTTTCCTCGATAGATCTATAAGACGTCATCGATAGAATTAAGTTCCGACCATGTTTTGAGAGATAACATGAATAGCCAATGAGAATGAGAATAGCGCCACCCCAAACCAATCAGGTGACTGAACTTGAGTTCCACCCATTTCATGTTTGGTTGTAGCGGCATCTTAACCCACGTCAATAATCTATAAATGATCTGCTAAGATAAGATAAACAGGTAAACTGTCCTGCTGCTGTGTTGATGAAGCTCTACAGGATGTTTGAGTTTCAAGTGCTCATGTATAGCAGTTGTACTGTTGTGCTCATCTCCACTGTGCAGAGCTGACAGAGCACCACACTGTTGTGTTTCTGTGTGAAACACTCCCACAACTTTAGATGCACGCAAGTGATTGTTTGTAACTGCAGCTTGCGCTCTGGATAAATTCATGCTTTCAGTAGGTGATTAGCATCGACACCGTGCAGACCAGATCTGACCGGTACGAACAGCACAGCAGCAACAATTCAAGATCTACATTTAATGATTGTTTAATGACTGCAGTTCTGACTGCATTTATTTAATTTGCTTTTTTTCATTTTAAATTAAGGGTCTAAATTTAATGATTGCAGTATTGGCAATATTTGTTTGATTTGCTTTGTTTATTTGCTGCTAATTTTGTTTCAAATATTATGCTGTTTCACATGAGCTCATTAAAAATGGTAATAAACCAGTTTCAACCATGTTTCATGACTTGCTTGAGCTAATAACTACATGTAGCCCTACTGTGGCATGTAGCCCCGCCCTTGATCGGTATCGGCCGATATATATTTGACTATAAATCCAATTTTGACAAACACTATCTTTGAATATATTGTAATATTTTTGGTTTTTGCTCTTGCTTTGCAGACTAGCTTTGTGTAATATTGGGGTAAAAACTTGTGAAACTCTATCTATTTTAAAACTGGAAAAATCCTCCCTCAAAGAGCTGGACCTTAGTAACAATGACCTGCGAGACTCAGGAGTGGATCTGCTCTCTGCTGGACTGAAGAGTGTGTACTGTAAACTGCAGATACTCCGGTCAGTTGTCAATTCATTCTGAAATGGCAAGCGTTAGGGTGTCATATTCAGTGTCTTTCAATATGGTTTTTAGATAATTTTCACGAAATCAATAACATAATTTATACCTGACTAAAGCATATAGCTATTATTCCACACTGATGATGCTGTAAAGTCTTTCCTGCTTCGTTTTGTATTTTAGTATTATTTTTTACAGCCAAAAAATCTTCTGTACTACATAGTTATAGTTACTCAGTACCTATATCTTGCACCAAGTGTTACTTCGTAAGCACTATATATTCACTGTTCGCTATTCTGCATATGTACTCTGTATATGCTATTCTGATGTACATACATGTATCAGATAATTATTTGTAAATTCAATGTACTTATTCTTCTGTACAATAATGTGGTATGGCTTTTTTGCTTTATGTAAGTGTTATGTCTTCTGACTCTCTCTCTCTCTCAATCTCTCTGCAGATTATCTGGTTGTATGATCACAGAGGTAGGCTGCTTTTTTCTTGGTTTAGCTCTGAGTTCAAACCCCTTACATTTAAAAGAACTGGATCTGACCTACAATCACCCAGGAGAGTCAGGAATGAAGCTGCTATCTGCTAGACTGGAGGATCCACACTGCTCACTCAACACTCTCAGGTATGGACAATGACAGCTTGGGTAAGTGGGAAATTCAGAAGAATTCCTTGTGGACTCATGCATGGGCCAGTTACTAGGGACTAATGTAATAATACATGCATATAATCACAAGAAACCTTAGATTTAAACAAAATCTTGTTTAACTGAATGTTACAATGAGGTTTATATCTTTAGTAATTTAGGGGTTAACACACTTATAAGGGCTTGAAAAACCCAAGGAAGATTGGGTTCAGTCCTTTAGCTCCTTGCCAAAGTAGTATTAAATGCTAATTCACTTTGTTTAAGCAAACTGAAAATAGAAATTGTTTGTGTCCATGTGTTGAAAAGGTCATTTTTACCACTTTAACTTAAACAGAATGTTTAAGTCTAGCAATAATATGACATTTAAGAACACTTTTCTGCTGTGTCTGTGTTTGTTTCTGTCTTTAGATTGGAACATGGAGGGACAAGCAGGATCAAACCAGGACTAAAGAAATGTCAGTACACACACACCCTCTCAAATTTGCATGCAATGTCTTCTCCTTTGTTTTCTTCTTTAATCTCTCTTCTAATGTGTTGATGTATCTCCTCTAATCTCTCTTCCTGTGTGTTGATGGTTTTCCATCCATTCTCTTTAGTCGTGTGTTGATATTTTTTTTTTCTTGTGTGCAGATTCCTGTGATCTCACACTGGATCCCAACACAGCACACCCACTACTGTCTCTGCAGAAAAAGGGAAAAAAGGTTTTGTGTATGAGAAAAAAACAGTCTTATCCTGATCATCCAGAAAGATTTGAACACTGTGAGCAGGTGCTCTGTAGAGAGAGCGTGACTGGTCGCTGTTACTGGGAGGCTGAGTGGAGCGAGGGAGCTGATATAGCTCTGACATATAAGTCAATCAACAGGAAAGGACAGAATGATGATTGTTTGTTTGGATTCAATGAAAACTCCTGGAAGCTCAACTGCTCTAGTAACGGGTACTCTGTCTGTCACAATAAGTGTAGCACTGACATCCGTGGTCGTCCATCTAATAGAGTAGGAGTGTATGTGGACTGTCTGGGCGGCACTTTGTCCTTCTACAGAGTTTTTTCTGACACATTGACACAACTACACACATTCCACACCACATTTAGTGAAACACTATATGCAGGATTTGGGGTTGGGGTTTGGAATTCTGACTCCTCTGTGTACATCTGTACGATGGAATAGTGTAGTGTGTGTTTGAATTGACAATATGATTCTCTAATGTTGTTCAATTTCTATATCGATATTATATTGCTGATGCTATGTAATCTCAGTTTACATAGCATCAGCAATATATCAATATTATATTGCTGATGCTATGTAACCTCAGTTTACATAGCATCAGCAGTATTGTAGTGTTTTGTACTAAATGTTAGCATGAAGGATTTGTTGTATGAGGAATGTACTGTATAATTATCACCATCCCGTTACCAAAAATAGTGATTTAATGTGGCAAAATAACAGCCTTGTGACTGACTTTTTATGACAGTCATTACTATTAAATTTTCTATAAAATGGTTAATCAACCTGAGCAATAGAAACATGTACTTTAATGTTAAATATGTACAGGTGCTTTAATATATATGCATTTATTAAAACAAAATATAGAAGATTTTTAGGGCCCCTCTGGGGCAACAGGAAACTTTACTGATTTCACCAAAGCCAGTGGTCTGGTGATTCCCACCCAGCACCTTAATCAGCACCTCCAAATTTTACCGGATCCATAGTGGCTTAGGGTCTGCCGTTTGAGGGGACATGTTATCTGAACCATCACCAAATCATTTCTACCCTGTTTGCATTCAGTACAAACAGGCCCTCACACACGGGACTTGGCCTTTCCAAATCTTATTCTCTTTTGTTCTTTATTTGACTTACTTGAGCACTTTGTTGATGCATCACCCAATGTGTCCTAAGCTTGACGTCATGCACTGCTACCTTTTTATTCACGTGTAAAAATGTTTCGATTCGCCTTTGATATCATATTTCTCTCTGTAATCACAGGGAATGCACGCCCTGAGACAGCAAAACAGCTGGTGTTGATGTGCTGTATCCTTTTTCCTTCAAACATAGCATTAAGTATTTGTGCTAAAAGTTTTATTAACGTCTCATCCGTCATTAGCAAACGACCTATTTTTATTTTATTTTTTTGTTCTTTGGAAGTGATCTTGACGACAAGGGGGATTAGCAATAGTTCAGAATTGTCTCTAGTTGTAGATAGGTTGTTTAATCAGAGGTCTAAAGCAGGGGTCATTTAAATCACAATACAATGGAACAATCAGTGTGCAATGGGAACAGTTGGCAATACTTTGTAAAACTTGAATGAAATGGAAGTTTTTGTTGTTTTTTTCTTTACAAAGAATGTGGTTAGAAACAGGTGCAATGAAGAATTTTAGAATAACAACTAATAAATGACTAAAATAAGTTTAGTGAGGTATGAAAACTGGGCTTCTTGTTTGTTTCTGTGTTGTATTTTTTCTGCCAGTGTAATCACCCAAAATTAAATATTTTTACTTTAATTCTTTTGACTAACCACTGACTAACCGTAATAACAACTGAGAAAGAACAGTTTGGTGATGTTTTTTTTGTTTCATCCAGGGACGTGCATTGATATGTCTGCTTCCATAGTAATTCCCCATCAGGTACAATTACAGCTTAAAATATTCATTTTTATTCAAATCCTTTTCTTCTGCTCTGCTTCTAGCCCACCTACACTCCCACCACATTCACAGCTACAGGAACTTCTCATCAGAAGAAGTCAAAGTACAGTACTTCTGTACATTAGTAAAAGAAGAAAAGTGTTCTCTGTATTTTTGTCCTTGAGTTGAGTTGAGTTGAGTGAGTTTCTGCTTACCACAAACCCAAATGCATTTTTAGATTTGTTTTTGGAATTGAAATTGTGTTAAAAACAATGTCTTGCACATAGGTGTTCCCATTCTCCTACATGTCAAAAGACATGTTTAAAATTTTTTAATTTAGTAAGGTACAAAAGTACTTGTACTGTTGCACCGATACTGCATTGGTATCCAATACAGGCAACACCAGTAGATAGTACTTAGCACACAGCGCTACAAATGTTATTGTCAAAATCTATAACGGCAGTATTTTGAGGGAAATCACTGTAACGGCAGGTGCTTACCTGAATGTTTGAGCAGTTCCTATCAGGAGTAACTGCTGTGCAGTCAGTTATAGTCTGAGTTAAATGTCTTACAGGTTAAGGGTTATTGAGGTAGCAAACATCAAAAAGGAATATTTTAGTTAAATGATTTTTAGTTTTTAGCCTGATGTAGCTTGTGGTGTGCCTCCTTCAGGTAGCTGTATTACTCACCAGCACTGTCGTGCTTCAGTCGAGCTGGAAAGAAGATGCTGCCACTGATAGTGTGAACAACATTATATTTACTAAACTCCAGCAGAGTCTGAGGTATATAAGACATATCTGAGACAAAAGCTACTGGTTGCTACTGTGTACACACTACATGTTTATCTATATACTGTTCAGCCTTGTTTTTACACAATGTTATTTTTATGGTATTGTTAATTATATATTAAACAGTCTTTAAATTTTAGTAGAGTTGATTGATTCTCCTTCTGTATGGCAAGTGTCTGTGTTGATTTGTTTTTCTCACCACTAATACTGGACATAACATTTATAACATGTCCAGGAGTTTGGGCATGGTCCTTCTCCCAAAGTTATTTCATAACTCTGTAAAGTGAAAGTTGAAAAGACAGCTACTATCAAGCAATCTTCAATCATGACCTTTGCCATGATATACTATACTATGCTAAATATGCCATTATTTCTCATATTACATCTATAATTACTCTTGAAATACAAAAGCCATATTTTAAAATAAAAACAGAAAACGTATGTAAGTTCTAGTCTCCACCACCAGACAATTCAGGAGCACATAGAAGGTGGTATGTCTAGGCGCTAGAGGGATTGTGTTCCGGGCCTCACTGTCCACTTTTGGTCAGCAGCTGCAATAACAAAGAAAAACTATTTTATTAAACCTTTGCTTTATTTTGTTAACAGTTTACAATTAATTACAGCAAAAAAGAAAACATAGTGGGCTAATGAGGGCAGGTATTTGCTGCACCAATGCAATGCAGAAAAATATAAATTCCAGTCCCCCAAGATGGAACATACTTAACAATAGTCATGACTTTATAAATGCTCAATTCAAATAATTTATTTAAACCCATCCAATTATCCTCCTAGTAACAAACACTGCACTACTACACTGGAAGTATGCAACCTCTATTCAAACATACAATATTACACATGTACTGATAATTACTTTTGGTGTAAGATTTTTGGAGGTCCGAACTATGACAGTTCACTGCACATTTTAAGCACTGGATCCTATTTTCTCTGCTGCTGCTGCTGAACTTTAAACTACAAACCCTGCTAAAGCCTCAGATAACCAGTTGCAGTCAGACACCCCTGAGACAGCAATGGTTCGTATTGTCAGTGATTTTTCTCTTTGAGATATCTGGTGCATGATCCAACTTTTAGGAAGCTTTGTGACCAGACTGCACCAGTGATTCTAGCAACCTGTCTTCTGCTGAAGGTCTTAAGACAGGTCAGAGGCACCTGCACAGAATGAAGGTCTTGGTTTTATCCAATGGAAGGCCATGTGGCTGAGTAATGCATGTTGCCCTGGGCCCTAAAGCATTTGGGGGAGCACTGCTCTTACAAAAATACTTTTGACAACCTTTTTTCACTAACAGCCTGGATGGAGATGAAAGTTTGGGAAAGGGTTTTTTGCATTGGCCTGAAAAGCAAGGTCAATCTGAGAGCAAATTACCTTGCTCTAGTCAGCACAATGGATGGAGTGGAATGGAAGCATGGGACCAGTCATTGCTGCACCCTGGAGCTCCGAGATAACTTGACCCCTTTCTCTGCATATAAAGTATGTATACCTTTGAACTTGGTCCTTGCTGGGTAGTTATCTTCTCAGTAGTGATCCATCTTCAGTTCAGGGAAACTCCAGTTCAGCAAAATGGTCATATACATTTAGATGCAACTGTTATATAACGTGAATGATCAAATGCCACACTAATAGGGAGTCAGTGTCATGCCAGAGTGGCATCTCTGGTGTTACTAATATCTAGAACAACGTCAACTGTCATATGATGCATTAACAAAGGCAGGGAAGTACGTTATATGAGGCCGTAACTCAGAATGCGCCTCTACAGTGTGTGTTTTGTGTAAGACTGAATGCAGATGCATTATGGCATTCATGTTTACTAATTGTGTTTCCATGAAGGGGGCAGTGTTAGATTTTGGTGCAGGTGGTCAGTTCTCTCAGTATTGTGTCTGTCAAAGCAAGACTCCTTTCTTCCTGATCGGGAAAAGAGACATTAGAAAACATCAACAAGCAAGCAAGTCACATCTGAGCACAGAAGGGGTGCAGAAACAGGAACAGGTGAGGGGCGGAGACACAAGACGAGCACATGATCAAAACAAAAGCATGCACCACATGACAGTTGACAGGACAAGGAGCAGAAGGTGACGCCAATGCTATTTTACATCATACACTGCTTTTATACTCAGCAGCATTAGACATATATTAAAAGTAGCCCACAGGCCAATTTAACATGATAAAATGTAACTTATTATTTTAAGAAGTGATCAGTAGCTTGCTAAAGTGTGATATATTGTACAGCAAATACCAATCCATACCAAAAATATTAACATTTCATTATTTAAAACTGTGGGTGTTTTACAGTAGCATTCAGTAAGTACAGGTTCCATTTGTGGTAGAGGGAGGCGACAAAGCTAAAGACATTTTAACATAAGCTTTACAGACCAATAAATAAGTAAACAAAAAACAATCCGGCTCAAGATTAGCACATTACAGGCCCAACACCCAGGCCCAGATTAATTAGTAATTAACAGTTAAATGTTAGCTATTTATAGATAAATAATGATCAGTTGTTTATCATTACTCTAATACTAGGGTTAGGGTTAGGGTTAAAAATAAATGTAAAAAATATTGATTATGCCTGATAAACATGAGCAGGAGATGATCTGGGAAAATGTAGATGGCCACAGGAAATCACAAAGTATTATATTTTTATCATTGTACAGATAATTCAGATGGGTGGTCTTTTGCACGACTACATTATTTTGCGCTTCAAACTGTGCATAAAAGTCACCACCAACTCATATCCAGAGTGACCACCGTGTGCAGCATGGACAGCAGCTAGACGGACTGGGAGACTCAATAAGATCCTGGTAGGTGGTCACAGGTATCTGGAGTAATGCTGACCGCAGTGCACCCCACAGCTGCTGGAGGGAGCATGGAGGACAACACCACCATCCAGGTGGTAGTACTTAGAAGTGGTCAGCTCTAGCCATGTGGTCAGCTCTAGCCATGTGACATGTTGCATTGTCTTGCTGGAAGATCCCATCTACCCCAGAGAAGACAATCAGTATGTATGGTGTACGTGATCTGCAAAGATGGATGCAGACCCAAATCGGTTGAGAGTGCCCGCCGCATGGATGAGTGGGTCCAGAGAATGCCACCAAAACATTCCCCAGAGAATAATGCTGCTGCTGCTTACACACTTTTACCATTGAAAGTAGGAAGAGGTCATAATAAATGGCTAGACTCTGTAACTTGACTTGAACAGATCATGCTGGATCTGCTGACGAAGATGGAGCTGGAACTTTTCTAACTGAACTCTCTAAAAGACTCTAAACAGGTTAAAATGCTATCCAAGAAGATTGACACAAAGGAAGCCTGCAATTCTCTCTCTGTCTCTCTCACATACACACACTTAAAGTAAACTGTACTTTGAATCTCTCAATCAGAAACTGAACTGGAGCCAAAAAAAGTGAAAACTACTCCCTCAGCTGTGTTTCCCCATCACTCTCTCTCACACACACACACACACACACACACACACAAAATAAGATAATTCTATTAGCTATTTACCCGGTAGCTTCAATATAATACGGAAGTCACAATATGACATGGTAGCCACAAGCTACCCCAAAAGTAGTTTGTACTTTACTTTAAACTCAGTTAACATCATTTATCGAGGTGTAAATAAAACAGATGTGAGTGTATCAACATTTTATTTTTTAAATGTACATCATTTTGTGAGTACAATTAGTTCTTTCTCTTGGTTCTGTGACCATCATCCTCTTAAATCCATCTTCAACCTCGAAGTTCTTCTAAACAGCTTCCGCAGCAAAACCAAAACATATTTACATACATCCACCTGTTCAGCCCATACAATCTGTTTAACTGTAAGAAATAAAGATAGTTTATAAAATGTATAGTTATGTTTATACATGTTATAAATATGACTGATTTTATTTTTTTTTGGTACATAAATAATATTTTAACACCACATAAACATTAAACACAGAGAGAGAGAGAGAGAGAGAGAGAGAGAGAGATGTAGGGAGAGTTATTCTATCTCAGACACACACACACAGGATGTTATTTTATATCAGACACACTGAGGAGTTATAACCGACCCAGAATCCAGCGTATAGAGTTTCAGTGAAGGAGGTGTAGAACGTGTGCAGGTGGGTCAGTGTGTGTTGATCAGAGGAGACTCTGTAAAAAGACAGAGTGCCGGCCGGATAGTCCACATACACTCCTACTCTCTTACAGCCGGAGGGAGTAGTAGAGAGTTCAGTTACATTATTATTGTGACGAACAGAATAACTGTCATCAGAGCAGATCAGAATCCAGGACTTTTCATTGTTTCCAAACAGACAATCATCAGTGCCTCCTTTCCTGCTGATTGATTCATATATTACAGCTATGTTGACCTTTCCGCTCCACTCAGCCTCCCAGTAACAGCATCCAGTCACTCTCTCTCTACTCAAAATCTGCTCCCAGTAATCAAATCTTTCTGGATAATACTGATATGAGTATGCAGAGCCCATATTTGCCACCTTCTTGTCCTCGTCCGACAGATAGAGAGCTCTGTACGCTGTGTTTGGATCCAGAGTGAACTCACAGGAATCTATACACAAGAAGAGACATAAGTGTGTGTAAGCATTTGTGTTTATTACATGGTAGGCGCTGAAACATGTTAGCACACTGGCTGTGTGGGGACCAATAGTCTTTTGTTGTATTGTATTGTAATAATATGTAGTAATAGTCATAATTGGAATAAGTAGTATAGAACATGACGTAAGATGTAGTGGGATGTTCATTTATCAATTCTGATAGGTACAGCTCCAGTTTAAGCAAATAAGCGAATAACTTTCTTTGTGTTCGTATTGAGGTGAAGCTAAAATGCTGGCTGTAGTTTGTAGTTTGTAATTTGTACCTAAGAGTTCAGAGTTACGTTAAGTAGGCAGGAGCTAAACCATGAAGAGATCTGTATGTTAGCAAGAGGAGTTTAAACTTGATCCGAAGATTAACACGAACCCAGTGTAGCGGTAATAGAAGCGGTGATATGAACTGATTTTTTTAGAACGAGTGAGTATTCTAGCTGCTAGGTTTTGCAAGTATTAAAGGGGACGGATAGATTAGTTTGGAATAACAAGGGAGTTACAGTATCAGTATCTTTTATGGAGAGCAAAGGTCTAAGACGAGAAATATTAAAGAGATGGAAAAAAACTGGTTTTACCAGAGCCTTCATGTGTGGTTCAAAACAAAGGACAGAGTCAAAAGTACAAAAGTATAAAGTAGATAATATAAAAAAGGAGTGAATATTCAAATAATCATTTTGACCAGTCAGGTCTAATTCTACTAACAAAATCCAGACCTAGTCAACATGTTTATCTAAAGGGGCTGAAGTCAAAATACTTGAAGAATTTGTAACTGTAAACTAATGTATTCATTGTCTGTTTATGTTTTAACATGTTTCCTACACTGTAACAACAACCGTGACCCAAAAACAAGTGTGTACTCACATTTCTTCAGTCCTGGTTTGATCCTGTTCTCACCTCCATGTTCCACTCTAAACACACACACACAAGCACACCTTCAATTACCTTTTCTTTCAATTTTTCTCTCTCACTCGGTCTCTCCATTTGTCTGTCTCTCTATATCTATAGATCTATCTCTCTGTGTCTATAGCTATGTCTCTATCTGTAAGTCTATTTGTCTCTCTTGTTCTCCCCCCAGATATTACCAGATTGTACTATGTATAGTATATAGGGCATTATTGCACTTTATATAATATACAGATCCATACTAGTACTGTGTATAGTATATAGACCTAAAGTGCATTATGTATAGTTCATAGATGTGCATTGTACTGTGCACTGTATATATAGCTATGTATATTTGTGTTTACATGTGCAGCTGCATACTTTCACATTTAATACAGCAAAGCAGAGGCAGGATATCTTAGACAGGACAAACAGATGAATGGCTGGACATTCAGACTGATTAAAACGCAGGACTCAGCCTCTTGTTTGTTTAAAAGCGTGAGCTCTCACACTGATAATATGAGCACTTTTATGGTGTTTATTCAGTGAGTTTTGAACCTTGTCCAAACAGTCTCTTACATTACAGTGCTCAAATATCAGCCAATATCCTGATTCTTACCAAAGTACTGATGTGCTAAAATATAGACCATACCTTGGTCATTTCTGTACTTTCCTAAAAATTACAAATGACAAATATACATATAATGACAGAAAATTACATTTGTTGGCCATGTCTACATAAATGCTATTGATGTGTTCCAGAGCTTTTTCAGTTTATATGGCTTTAGAACACATCACATAGTGGCCATCACAAGAAAACTGAAAGTTTCAAAAGCTGCACCTAAAGTCATATTAAAAAGATCTTACAAGTCCTATATCTCAGGCAAATTTACTGATGAAGTAAAATGCATATGCTGAGCCGAAGTATACAAATAAAATGACCCTGATGAAATTTTGGACATATTCATAAAATTGTTAATGCCAGCACCTTTAAAGAAGTCTATAAGGCCCCATGGGTGGAGGAAGAATTAAAAACATCATGACAGAAAGAAATGAGACAAAAAAGGATACTGTGAGATTTGGTAGTGTTAAATATTAGAATTAATATTTGGAAATTGAGAAACTATGTGTGCAAACTTAAGAGGGAACAGAAAAGGGTGGATTGTAAAAATATGATTTAGGTTTGCATAATTAACTATGGAAGACACTGAATTGTACAGACAGTGCAAATAACATACTTGGGAAAAATGTCACAGAATTGAGGAAGACATTAAACAATATAACAATTCAAAACATCTAATTGACAATCTAGAAGGAATGCTATTAAAAATTGCTTTAAAACAAAACCAGTTTGCTATATTTTTATTTTAAGTCTACATAAGGGTACATATCCAAAGAAGCAAAAGTAATCCCATTACCAAAAGACAACAAAGCTTCTTTTAATGGACCTATTAGACAAGATATATGCTTATTGCCAGTCTTAGGCAAACTGATAAAGAAAATGATACTGTCTAAATTACAAAGCTATTTTGAAAAATAATAAATGACATATTTTCAGCATGCTTACAGGAAATGGAATTCAGAATAGAGTTAAATAGAGTAAGATATACCAGATATACCAGACAATGTAATTTGTCTGTTTTAAAATTTGTGTCATTTTGTCTCAATTTAATATGTGATTTTCAATTTCTCATGTCTTTAGTTGTATTTTGTTTTGTTTTTTTATGTATTTTTTATAGTATATTTATTGGTCTGCAAGAAGAATACCAACTATTGAGATAGCAGCTAATGGGGCTGCTAATATTGTGAGTGTGTACTGGTGATTTAAAATAACATCTACATGAAACGCAAAAAGGAAGCTGCCCTCAGCCTCGTCCTGACCGCAGATGAAAACTTGCAAGCCATTTTTGCTGAGAGACTAATGGTGTTTAGCAGAGACAAAATCACAACATCCCCAAAGGAAATGCAGAGACATAAGACAAGGACAAACACCAACAAAAAGTTATATTTGTCAATATATATTTGCCAAAAATATTACTGCTTTTATTTAGCATGGACAGTAGTGGCGCGTCCCCACCAATATCAACAGAGATTATTGAATTGTCCCCACCAATAATTTCATCAACCTAGAGGTGCAGAAAGGGTTAAATCAAGTTCTCTACTGGAGTCCTACCTCCCTGTAACACATACGGCCACATACGGTGTGATTGGCTGGAAAGCCTCCAGTCATATGAGACTCACTGTGTAAAACTCGGGTACAATGTGGGAGACACATGGGTGTTAAAAGCGAGTGAGGACGGCAGCAGAAAAGAAGATGGTGGACGATAGGAGCTATTTTTCAAAGAAGTGTGTAAGTCAAATTAAATGAGTACATCATAAAGTTAATGGCAATCCTAGGCTTTGGTGCACAGCATACAGCAGGCTAACATCATCTGTAGCTATAAACTGCCAACTATCAGTTCTCTTACAGTCTCCCAGAGTAGCATGTCTAACTTCAGTTGAAACTCTCTCTGTCAGAGACCTGTTTCATTTGCACTATGGCTGAAATAAACTGAAGTCTAAACTACTTCATTGTCCATTATTAGTTTAACATTAATGTAACATTATTAACTCATGAATTACATTATGAATTGTTATTTAGAATAGTTTAAAAGCACATAGAATAGCATGTGTAATATATCAGTAAAAACAAGTTCGGGAGAGGGTGGGGTGGGGCAGACTAGGTCCCTACCAATGTCAAGAGCAAATCTACACCATTGCTTTTCTTATTAGTTGTTTAGTCTTTCTCTGTTTGGTTTCTTTTCTCTCTTATTTTTAAAAAAGGCTTCTTTACTTTCATTTTAAGAACACTTGCAGGCCATTAGTCTGAGACAGGACTGACCTTGAGAGGCTGGAGAGAAGAAAAAGAGACGGCAGAGAGATCCTTTTGTCTTTACTATGGTGACTGGCTAAGTAATGTGTAATGTGGTTCATACAAAAGCCAAATAAGGCTGGAACTGTGCAGTACTCTTAAGTAGAATCTTCCTACTCCACATCTCCCTTGATTAGGTGTAGTCCCATGCCCCCTGTTGGCGGGTGTGGGATGAGTTCCAGAGTGGGCCCTTACAGGGAGACTAGGTCGGAGCTGCACTTTCTAACAAAGTGCTTGAACAACCTGCATCCTTCCTGTTTAATTTATTAAAGGTTCACCCTGCGTAAGAGAAGGTGACTGACATTTCTTTCAAAGCAAAAAAATCATTAAGCAGCATTGATGCTACAGCAACTTAGAAGTTAGAAAACCACTGGTACAACCAAACAAACACCAACATGAGATTTGCCTCACTCAGAAATGGACAACAGACTCTTCAATCCAAATCCTTTTAACCAAACATGGTGTGGGCCTGTATATAGAGCACAACTGATCCAAGAGATTGAGAGAAGTCTAAGAGATTGAGCTGTAGTCTAGGAGAGGGAGCTGGGTTGTAGGTGAATGAGAGCAGAGAGTGAGAGCAATCTAGGAGAGAGAAAGTAGCCCAGGAAAATGAAAGAAATCTCAGAAAGTGAGAAGATTTGCAATCTAGTAGAATAAGAACAGTCTAGGAGAGTGATCTGCAGCCACATTAGAATTAATATACTGAAGATTTTTGTATAAAAAGGGTCATGAGTAATCCAATCATGGTGGTACCAACACACAAGTCACTCTAAACCCAGTTGTTCATACCTGAGAGTGGTGAGTGAGCAATGTGGATCGGCCTTTCTAGCAGAGAGTAGCCTCACTCCTGACTCTTCTGGGTGATTGTAGGTCAGATCCAGTTCTTTTAGGTGTAAGGGGTTTGAACTCAGAGCTGAAGCCAGAGAAGAGCAGCCAACCTCTGTGATCATACAACCAGATAATCTGCAGAAAGTAACAGGGGAAAGAGACAGATACTAAGAGAGACTGTACACAGTGCTGTGAAAAAGTATTTGCCCCTTGCATATATTTGTGTCACACTTGAATGTTTCATATTGTCAAACTACCTAATATTAGATAAAGATAACTCAAGTAAACACAAAATGCTGTTTAAATAATTTTCTATTTTTTGAAGGAAAAATGCTGTTCTCCCATTTTTGCTCTGTGTGAAAGAATGAACTTAACTAATAAATGAATCTGTCAACCATATACAGTGCAATTTAACTGGCCACACCCAGGCATGATTACTGGCAGACCATTTGAAACTGAACATCACTTAAGTAGAACCTGTCTAGCAGTGTGAAGCTAATAGAGGGTCTTAAGAAAGAAATACATGATGCAATGTTCCATAGAAGTTTAAATACGACTGTGAAACAGTCACCACTAGGTGGGAAGGGTTATAAAGCCAATGCTACCCTTGTGAAAAAATAGTATGTTTTAATATAATAAGAGTCTCATTAAACTATATGTGAAGTAATTACAATATATTATTTTGGGCATAAAAACACAAACTTCATTTACTTTTAAGGCAGCACAAACACTAACTGTCAAAACAACTTTTTTTTATAGTGGGTTGTTGTAATACGTGGAGAGCGCATTCCGAGTATGTAGTTAATTGGGCAAGTCACCCAGGCAAGTTACCCATGCCATAACATCACAGATGCTGGCTTTTGAACTGTGCACTGATAAGATAGATGGTCCCTTTCTTCTTTAGCTCCGAGGATGTAACGATTTCCAAAGAAATGTAAAAATTTTGATTAATCAGACAATAGGACATTTTTCCACTTTCCATACCTCAAGCCCAGACAAGACAGCAGCATTTCTGGATGTGTTGATGTCTTGTTTCTTTTTTGCTTGGTAGCCTTTTAACTTGCATTTGTGGATGTGGTGATCACAGAGTCCATGCAGTGATTTCACTTCAGAATTGTGTCTGTTTTAACACACCGTTACCCAAGGGCCTGAAGATCACAGCCTTGTATCTCACATACAGAGATTTCTTCAGATTCTCTGAATCTTTTAATGATTTAGCCAGTCTTGTTACTGACCTGTTGCCAATAAACCTAATTAGCTTTGAGATATTTCAACATGTGTTTTTGAATCATGTGATTAAATTTGTTTTGCCCTTACAACACGTCTTAACTGTATCACTGGACAGACTGCTAACTTGCCAAGTGTAATGAATACAATGTTGTGCTTTGGTTGACATTTCTACTAAAAACCTCTAGGGACATTATAACAGATTGAACACTAATTATGGACCCTATTAAAAATTGTTAAAAAGGAGCGTTAACAGAAGATGTAGACCAGATTGTGTGGCATCATAAGTGACAGATATTTAACGGAAATCACAGGAATAGCAGTGCAGTTGATTAACTATATTACATTTGGGGATGACAATGCAATATTTTGAGTGTTTGCCCCCAAAAAAAGTTTGCCCATGGTATGCAAGATGAGACTTTAGCTGCAATAATTTGCCTCATTTCATGGACTCTTATAGGCTGCTTTGCAAACCAGTCATCAGGACCATGAGACAGCATAAAGGTGGAGGGTACGTTGAAAATAGTGTACGGAAGGCATAAGACCTCTGTTAGGTTAAAAGCTAACCCTAGCTGCCCAGCAGTATTATCTACCAGTTCTACCCTTATATCCACTCTCTTGACAATAAACTGGACCCCTTACTTTAGCTAACCTGCCTGCATGAACTCCAGGACTGCTGCTGTGGTGTTCATTAAACTTGGGAAGCACTGAACAAACTATATGGTCAACCAAATGTAATCAAATAACATATTTGCATGATGCATATTTCATTTTTGCTGGGAACATTTAGTCATGCACCTTTATCTACATAATTATCCACTCTTCAGTCATGGCTGTGTCCCAATCTCACCTAAACTGCTAAGACATATCCTGTATACAAAACTCTGCACCAGACTGGCTCTAAAACAGGTGGAAACCTTGACTGAGGGGGACATCTCGGCATTTTAGGACTCATTTTTGGAGCAAACAGACTGGAACATGTTTAGGAAGATTGCTGCATATCATGATTCAACTGATTTAAAAGAATGTATAGCATCTGTGACCGACTACATTAGCAAGCTCATAGATACTATGACTTTCACCACACATGCTGACTAAAAGCTGTGGGTGATTGCAGAGGTGTGTGCACTTCTACCCTAATTTTAATATGTTAACATCCAATTCACAGATAACTCACCCAAGAATCTCCAGTTTACAGCGTGTACTCTTCAGTCCATCTGAGAGCAGATTCACACCTGAATCCTGCAGATCATTGTTTTTTAAATCCAGTTCCTTCAGACTGGGATTTGCTGATGTCAGAGCAGAGCAGAGATGCTTACAGGAGTTTATGCTGAGATTACAGCCAGCTAATCTGTAAAGGAAAACACAGCATCACAAAACAGGGAATCCAAATCTCTTAGCAATTAGCAGAGGAGATACTTATAAATAACATTTCATTTTGTCAAATAAACTAAATATTTATGTATTATTGTTTGTTTTCAGCCTCATTCTCTATTATAAAATAACTCTGCTGTTGTGCTGTTATCTTGGTAGCACGAGTGATCATTATTAATGAAAAGTCATGGTGAATGTCTTTTAAAATTTGCTACAAAACATTTGTAGCATTACTGCACAAATTCTTTGGCAACAATACAATGTTTAAAGGAGAAATAGCTCTACATATATCCCTAAAAGTAAAATATGAAAAGGCGCAGCCAATCACTAGACTTAACCCAACAGAAAATTTGTGGAGGGAACTGAAAATGCAGGTTCACCAGATCTTTACAAATAATCAAGATTTAAGGACATCAATTATGCTGTGGTATTAAGTTAATGCCTCTCTACTATTTGCAGTGGTAAATGAGCAGTTAAACTGCAAAAGTCTTGTGATTTTTTTTAAATAGCCTTTTTAACATGAACTTTAACAGTGATCTCACCTGAGTATCTGAAGTTTACATAGTGAACTTATCAGCCCTTCAGAGAGCTTCTCCACTCCTGAATCCTGAAGGTGGTTGTTACTGATGTCCAACTCAGTCAGACAGGAATTTTCTGATTTCAAAGTGGAGCAAAGGGTGTCACAGGAACTTGTGGTGAGATTACAGGAAGCTAGTCTGTAAAGGCAGAATTAATACCAAGAAGTGAAAAAATACAAATCAGACCCAATATAGCAGCCAGTATATTAGCTTAGACAACAGCATCATCCTCAAAAACTGTCAGAAACTTTTTCTGTGGAAACTGGCCAGTACTGTGAGGATTAAAATGAATAGAATGAACCTCCAAATGAGTAAAAATATAATTGGCTCCATTTTGCACATAATTTATTGTAAAAGTTACTATGAATAAAAAAAATTACAATTGCAAAAAAAATCCTGGAAAAAAATGTTTATTAAAAATATATTTTTTATAGATGTTGGTATCATGCCTGTCCCTGCTGCCTGGTCCCTGTCACTAGATACAAACTCTGTTCTTAACCTGAATTAACTCCCTGTTTTAAGGAAATGAGAAAGAATACTATGAACCCTAGCATTAGACCTAGGATCAGTCATTCCTTGAGTATTAAGTAAACATACAATTTTAAAAAATTTTATTGAACTTGTTAATTTTAAGGCAACCTATTCACCTCTATCTGTTTCCCAGACCCTGAAAACCTATGCTTCCTACTGAAATACTAACAGATCATGTCAGCTTCGCCGAAATTTATTTATTTTGAACATTAGAAATTTTCTTCAGCATGATATATTGAATGATAAATCTGATATTTTAGATCTCACTAATTGACCCAGATATTGCAGTTCTACCGAATCCTGGTTAAAACACACTGTGACTAACTCATAAGTAGCCATAACTCATCATAGTCTATACAGAGTTTCGAGGAAAGCAAGGAGTGGGAATGTGGCTTTTTACATTAAACTTACAATTTAGGTAAAATCTTTTAACGCTTTTACCATAAAATTATAAATGTTTTAAATTTCTAGCCTTACATGTGTACACTGGTCATTATAAATTTTTGCTTTTTGTGGCATGCTGAAAATGAAATAGGTGCATTTTAAAGTACGTACATCAATTCAATTCTGATCCTAGGTGATTTTAGTATAATACTGTAGGAAAAGGCTGGTCATCTCTTGTGTTTTAGGAGACATGTTGGCTTTTTTGTCAATAAAACTCTTGATAGCCATATGCCATCATATATCACTAAAATGCCCGACTTAAACAATTGTTTTTATCAGACTGTTTCAGTGATAACTGCCTGAACTGCCTTTTCCCGAACTGGGAAAATCTGCTCTTAGCTGTAGATAACCTGTGATTTGGAATTCATTACTGGAATCTCTAAAACTCTCACTCACTGTTGACACTTGAGCATTTCAATTTTTCTCCAACTACTATAACCACCTTCACTCAGCCTGAAGGTGTTTTATTTGCTTTTAGTTATATTTTTCTTTCTTTATTTCTTTCTTTTTCTTTATTTATTATAATATAATTGAGACTGACCCTCAATGCACTTTGTGTTTAATACAGGTTGATTGATTGATAGATGGTAACTCTGCTGGCCTCCATGTCATGGACTTGTTTAAAAGTCCCTGTCTGGGCATGTCATACTAAACCATTTAAAGCTACCACAGAATGGAACATTGGTGCAGCTAAATAAGGAGAGTTCAGTGCTGTTAGGTAACAGTCTTGACATTCGAATTTGCACCCCCAAAATGTACATAGAACAGCCCACATTCTTGTTCAGCAGTTATTGTAAAGAATGACACAACAACAATGGTGGAACAGCAATGGAAACTGCAGACTATGTGCAGAAACATACCATTCCAGGCTATGAAGTGCATGCTAGAAGTTTTCATGACCTTCCCTAGTAAACGAACTGTCAACAGGCATGGCTAATGTTCATTTTCCAATAAAGTTGAAGTTAGCTTTCCTTTTAACAATTTCTGAATGTTCTGTTTCACCTTAAATGTGTGCACAGGCATCAGACTGTACAGTGCAAGAATGTAACTTTAGCACCATTTAAGATAGAATGAACAAAGTACAATCCAAGCTGGTGAATACGTTCACACAAGATCCCAGACATTTAATTCAAAGGTTATCTCTAGTCAAATTGGACAATATCAAGCAGGCTCAGCATTAGACACCAAAGAAAGGGGAGGTCTAACTTCATCATCATCACAACCCTATGCCATGTGATTAACATATGCATTCTGTGGCACCATAAAAGTCCTTAGGCAAGACTTCTAATGGTACTCCTCTACATCTGTTACATGATTATATTGAGAGACCTGATAAAAGCAACTGCTGAATATGGTAAGTGTAAGTACGTGAGACAAATGTACACTTTATCAAAGTGAAATATTTCTATTTTTACTTGAAATAAAAATAAATGCATACATACATTACTACACATGCAGAACATTGTATTTGAACAAAGACAATTCAAAATCTAATTAACAGAAACCTGACCTGAATATCTGCAGTTTGCAGTGGGAACTCTTCAGTCCAGTAGAGAGGAGCTCCACTCCAGAGTCCTGCAGCATATTATTACTAAGGTCGAGTTCTTTCAGAGAGGAGTTTTCTGATTGAAGAGTTGATGTTAGTATTTCCCAGGCGTTCATGGACAGATTACAGCCAGCAAGTCTGCAAAGCCAGAGTAAATCCAGCACAAAAACAGTTAAAGACAAGGATGTCAATTTATGAGATTATTTTATGAGATTAAGATTAAAATAATACTTTTATTTATTACTTATATTTATTATTATTAAACAAATTGTGTTTCCGAAACAACAAACTGATTAATCTTATTGAGAACAGACTAGTGACGAATCGGCAAGTCATCTTTAAAGCGAACATAAAATGCAGCTATTGGTAATAAACCAATTCTGGAATGTCACCTCCACCAGTTAGCCCTGTCTGATTGTAGAAAGAGACTGTATAAATACCGGGGCTGGATTTTTATTTACTTTAAAATGCATTTGCCAAAATAAATAAACTCCTTAAACTCAGATAACAGATACTACTACATCAGCGACTTTAGCAAGTTTATCACAGAATACAGCCTGGTGGTGGTCAGCACTGTCGCCTCATAGCAAGACCCGGGTTGGACTCCTGCTCTGGGCCGTTCTGTGTGAAGTGTACATGTTGAATGGGCTTCCTCCGGGTACTCTGGTTTCCTCCCATAGTCCAAACACATACATGTTTGGTTGATCGCTCACTCTAAACTGCCTGTAGGAGTGAATGTGTGCGTGAGTGTGTATTGGCCATGCAATGGACTGGTGAACTGCCCATGGTGTACCCGGCCTTCACCCTATGACGCTGGGATTGGCTCCAGCCCAGCCCCTTGTGACCCCAACTAGCGTGATAAAGCGGAATATAATGGATGGATGGTACCACAGAATGGAACATTGGTGCAGTCGAATAAGGAGAGTTCAGTACTGTTAGGTAACAGTCTTGACATTTACACCCTCAAAATGTACATGGAACAGCCCACATTCCAGTCCAGCAGGTATTGTAAAGAATAGCTACCTATATATTTTTATACATTAATACAAATATAGCAAATATTTGCAATTTCCATGAATTAGTTCATTCATATTCTAAGAAGCTTATCCTTCTGGGTTGTAGAGGTGCCGGAGCCTATTCCAGTGCTTACTGGGTAGAAGGCAGAAAACCCTGGACAGGTTGCCAGTCCATCATAGAACAGACACAAAAGACATACACATTCACATCTATGGGCAAATTAGTATTTGCAACTAGCAAACCTGACCATTTTGGATTGTGGCAAGAAACCAGAGGACCTGCCCACACACACATAGGGAGAACATGCAAACTCCACACAGTAAGAACACTCGTGGAATCAAACCCAAGCCGCTCTAGCTATGCTACCGTGCCACCCTAGGATTTTAATATCAAATTATTTTACAACAAATCCTAAAGAAAGGTGCAAGTAATTTAAAGAGATTGATGATAAAAAGATGCGTCAACTTCAATCAAAAAGTTAGCATGAAACTAAAGGGGTTGGGAAGTATTTGTTTCAATTCTTACTTGTATAAAGCTTATATGGCAATTAATTCAAGATTTAAGTGGCTTTATTGTCATTTAAGCTTATACTTTACCTTGCCTATCATTCAATTACAGTATTCACTGACCGATTATTTAAATAATAGCATTTAGATGCAACACTCACAGTGCTTTCCTGCAGTTTCTCACAGCTGGGATCAGTCTCCTGCACCCCTCCTCTGATGTGTTGTATTTTCTAAGGTCCAGTTCATCTAGCACCTCTTCAGAAATCAGAAGCATGCAAGCTAGTGCTGAACAATGTCCAGGAGAGAGTTTCTTTTCTGAGAATTTCTCTGATTTGAGATAATCCTGAATCTCTCCAGAAAGGGACTGGTCATTCATTTCAGTCAGACAGAGGAACAGGTTGATGGACCTGTCAGCAGGGAGGCATTTTTTTTGGTTTATCTTTTCCGTCACCAGCTTCCAGATCTCCGTTATCATTGACATCTCTATGTCCATCTTATCCTCACTTTTGATTTTTTTCTGGATGAGGCTGATGATTTTGCTGATGCTCTCTGAGCTGTTCTCGATGTGGGTCAGTAGACCATGTAGGAGCTTCTGATTGGACTCCAGTGAGATGCCCAACAGGAAACGGAGGAAAAGGTCGAGATGTCCATTTTTACACTGTAGGGCTTTACGCACTGCTTCCTCAAGCAACTCCTCCAGTGAAACATGTTCAGACAACTCTCTGTACTGTGGTTTAAAAAATTGTAGTTCCTCCATGTTTTTGCTCATGTAGCAGTGAAACACATAGAAAGCTGCCAGGAACTCCTGAAAGCTCAGATGCACAAAGCAGTAGACCTTCCTCTGATAAAGCACAGATTCCTCTCTGAAGATCTCAGTGCAAATCCCAGAGCACACAGAGGCCTCAATAACATCAATTCCACACTCCTTCAGGTCTTCTTCATAAAACATTATGTTCCCTTTCAACAGCTGTTTGTAAGCCAGTTTAGCCAGTTTCAGAATCGTCTCCCTGTCAGATCCTAATTGCTTATTTGGGTTACTGGTATTACTTTTCCCATACTTCTCTTTTTTAATATTCATTTGAATGAGCAGAAAATGTATGTACATCTCTGTCAGTGTTTTGGGAATATCTGCGTCCCAGATTTGCTGAAGCACTGTGGCTGAGATCCAACAGAACACTGGAATGTGGCACATGATGTGGAGACTTCTTGCTGCCTTAATGTGTGAGAGGATTTTTTCAGCTTGGTCTTGGTCACTGATTCTCTTCCTGAAGTACTTCTTCTTCTGCAGGTCACTGAATCCCTGAATTTCTGTCACACGGCCGATGTACTGTGGAGGGATCTGATTAGCTGCTGCTGGTCGGGAGGTTATCCAGATTTGAGCCAAGGGAAGCAGCTCTCCTTTGATGAGGTTGGTCATCAACACATGGACAGAGGATTTCGTCGTTGTGTCTGATACTTTCTCCATATTTGAAAAGTTCAGTCGAACTTTGCTTTCATCCAGTCCGTCAAAGATGAACAAAACTTTATGAACATCATACAACTTTGGGTCCAAATCTTTGAGTTCAGGATAGAAGTCACAAAGAAGTTCATGAAGACTGTACTGCTCGTCTTTAATCAAGTTAAGCTCACGGAACGGAAGAACAAACATGAATAATACATCATGATTGGCTTTTCCTTCAGCCCAGTCTAGAATGAACTTCTGCACAGAGACAGTTTTTCCAATGCCAGCAATGCCTTTAGTCAGCACTGTTTTGAGCTCTCCTGCTTGGTCTTTTTCAGATCTTGCTCCAAGTAAGCATTTAAAAATTTCATTACAGTCGATTGGGGTGTCATACAAGTGTTTGCTGTGTGTTTTCTCCATCTGTAAAATTTCATGTTCCTCTCTCACGTTCTCATTCTCTATGATGTACAGCTCTGTGTAGACCCTGTCAAGAAGAGTTCTATTCTCTTGCGTTCTGATTCCTTCAAATAAGATCTCATGCTTGATCTTCATATTGTTTTTGTGGATCTTTAAGACTCTGCTCAGGATATCATCCACATGTTGGACATAATTCTGCTGCAGGGCTCCAGTTCCTATTACCCTTGTGGTAGTAGTGGTTGTCTTCCTGGTTAAGGTCAAACAGACCAACACAAACATTATGAACAAGTAATAATAATAATAATAATAATAATAATAATAATAATAATAATAATACAATTCCAAACATTTAGACAGTAGATTAAGTGCAACTAAAACAGAAAACAATTATTTTATACAGTCTTTAAAAAGGTACTCAATTGCAAACAGTACAATTCAAAACTTTACCATATAAACTACATGCTATTTGTTGCCTGCAATACATCCTAAAAAGTTGGAACAGGGGAAAAGAAGACAAAAGAAAACAGAAGTTTGTGGAATGATCAAAAATAACTGTTGTAAGGATAGGAAGAAGTTTCAGAACCTGAACATTCTTCAAATGATAAGAATTCTTCAATTTTTTTTCTCTTCAAATTGACAAAGAAGGGGGAGTATTTAATCATTTCCCCCCTGATAAGAGTTACGTCTTAGAATGATTCCAATTCTCTTATAACATGGGCCTACTGTCACGGTGACGTGTCCCCACCAATATCCAGTTATTATTGATTTGTCCCCATCAATAATCTGATCTCCAAAAAAAAAAAACCATCTGCCAACATCTGATTAACCTAGAGGTGCAGAAAGGGTTAAATCATGTTCTCTACTGGAGTCCTACCTCCCCGTAACACATATGGCCAGTGTGATTGGCTGTGCCTTTCCCTGCTGTCACGTGAGGCTCTGTAGCTACGTTTGGTTGTTAGCAGCACCAAAACTGGAAGGAGAGCTTTCCAGTCATATGAGACTTACTATGCAAGACTCAGGTGCAATGTGGGAGACACATGGGTGTGAAAAGCGAGTGAGGATGGCAGCAGAAAAGAAGGTGGACATAAAGAGCTATTTTTTAGGGAGGAAACCCGTTTGCGTTTATACAGCAGGTTTTGGTCCCATGTTAACAGGTTTTATTTATGTATTTATTTTTAAATGGGGCACAAACATCAGAGGAAAACAGGTGAAAACGAAAATAGCGCACACAAAACCCACGGTAATGCTAACAAAGTAACACACCAATTCTGGAGTCTGCAAAAAGAAGAATGGAACCGGGGAGCAACAAATGAAAGGAGTTATTTACTTTTCTGAGGAGCTTGTATTGTGTTATTTGTTCTTAGCTCTTTCTTTTTCTCTCTCCCTACAGTGAGAGTCTAATGGTCTAATTTATTGGTATGGGCAGCACAGAAATCTTAATTTAGCTTCAACATGGGAGTTATGCATTGCCAGTATGTTGTAGACAGCCTCCACTGTAGTCGTGAACACTCAGGGCACTAAATATCTCCTGGACTCCCAACTCCCAAAATCCCCTGGGAGAACATTCTTAAGATGGTCAAAAACATCAGTGCGTAACTTGTGCGTATATATCAAACTAGACTGTCAAATCACTGATCACTGCTGTCTATCAAACTGTGAGTGAGTTTTGGAAACAATTGAGAACGCACAATAGAATTCAGCCAAAGTTTTGATTCCAATATGCAATTGGCAGTCAGGTTATTTTATATTTTGATTTGGTGCATGTCTGTGGTAATTTTATGATGTGACATGATGTGGGATAACATAAATCATGACCATGATTCATTGTGCTGAATGCCAGTTTACACGCTTGTTCCATGTAGCACAACAGTATGCATGATATTCTGAATGAACAACAGTTCTTCAACCTATAATTTACCCTTGATGTAACATTAAAGAGTAATTATATAATAAGAGTAAGAGTAATAAAACAGCATACAGCAATATTATTGTTATTATTATAAGATTAAACGTTAGAGTCACATGAAAGTCACTTGGCAGCAGTAAGTGCTGGTAATCTTTAAACTAATGCTCAGCCTTAATAATACACTAAAATTAGTATCTAGCAACTCACCTTGGAGCAGAGATCACAGCTTTACTGCTACATGTGGGAGGGTCCCCCAAGGACTGCTCACTCTTCATAGACACAGAGTTAAATGCCAGAGATGCTGCTTTCTGTTTCTGCTGCCTAAAGGCATCACATAGAAATAATGAAAAAAAGCTTTCTAACAACATTAAAATTATATCTACATATTTAATAAATGTAAAAATAAAAATAAATTAAAAAATCATCACAGTTAAATCACAGTCTTTTGAGCAGCAGCAAAAGATTACTTAATTACTTACACATGATTGAAGGATGCATGCCATTTCAGTTCTGGTGCCTATTATACTACTAACTAACTACTCAGACCAAGATGAATAATGTCGGATAAATTTCCATTTTTATGTGACCCATAACCTCTACAATGCTGCATAAGTATGAACACCATCTTATTGTCCTGTGATGTTCCGCAGGGTTCGGTTCTGAGGCCTTTATTATTTTCTCTTTATATGCTACCCTTGGGCCAGATCATAGATAGTTTTAATATTGCTTATCATTTATTTGCTTATAATATTCAGCTCCATTTTTCATTTAAACCTAGTGACATTCAAACTTTACATAGGCTCATAGACTGTTTGGAAGCCATCAGGAACTGGTCGGCTGATAACTTCTTGCAGCTAAATGCTGATAAGACGGAGGTTTTGATTGTTTCTCTTGAGAGGGCGACTCATTTGATTAAACAAACTCATAGGCTTATTTCTTAGGCTTATATAACTTAGATGTTATATTTGACCTGTCCTCGTTGTTTGACACGCATGAGAAATATTTGTGAATTGAGCTCTATAGTTTCTAGAGCTAGAGATGCTTATTCATGCTTTTATTTCATCTTGCGTTGATTATTGTAACACACTTTTCTCATTGCTTAGTGTGTCTGCTTGTAATCGCTTGCAGGCAATACAGAATGCTGCCGCACAATTGCTTACTAGGTCAAATAAAAAACCTCATATAACTCCATTACTAATATCACTGCATTGGCTTCCGGTTGAGCAAAGGATACAGTTTAAAATTCTTACCCCTAGTAACCCCTAGTTACCCCTAGAGCTTTACATGGGCAGGCACCCATGTATATAGCTGATCTACTTAACCCATATATACACCAGCGCGTTCTCTTAGGTCAGGTAATTTGAATCTGCTGTCTGTTCCTCGTTTCCGATTGAAGATTCATGGGGATTGAACATTTGAGGTTGTTGCTCTTTTAAAAAGCAATTAAACACATATCTTTTTAAGCAAGCATTTGGATAATGCATCTTTCCTGCACTTCATGGTCTTACAACGTGTTTTATGATCTGATGCTATTTTTGTCTATTTTAGATTGTATGGTATGAGCTTGTAAAGCACTTTGTGGTTGATGTATAAATACATTTTACTTACTCACTTATATTTGAGATGAGGTTGTGCTCAGAATTAGCCAATCACATTTAAACTCATGTTAAACATTAGTTAGTACACACCTGCCATCACTTAAAGTGAGTCTGATTAACCCCATATAAAGTTTAGCTTCTCTATTAGGATGTTTCTGACATCTTCTAAGTTGCGTTTTACAGCAAAAGCAAAGAAGTGGATTACATTTGGCACAATAGTGACATTACCAAGAACTGGCGTCCCTCTAAAATTGATGAAGTACTGTGTCACATTTAATTCTTTATTTGTGCTTCATTTGTAGCTACAGAAGACAAATACATTACCTCTTGTTCATGATGTCCACGACACTCTCATTTACCAGAGCAGTTATTTCTGATCTGGCTTTGTCCAGCATTAAATTAGACGCTGCAGCATCACTACTGGATTCAGAAGGATCCCCCATGGACCTGTCACTCTTAACAGACATATAGCTCATTGCTGGAGATGCTGATGTCTGGGTCTGTAGCCTGAAGACATATAGAAAGAAAAATAACATTGGTCAAGAGTTGTTATAGTTCTACTTTTAAGTTAATGTTGAAAAACAAATTCATTATAATGTTAAATGTTATATAATGTTAAATTTATTATACCTCCATAATTAAGCACATAATTAAACATGATTCAAGTGTTAAATATGCAGTGAGCACCAATTGAATAGTCCATTTAAAGTGGAGAAACAAATGAACACTGTCTCCTCTGGACTCTTGATAAGCCCCTAGGAATGTGCCATAAGTATCCATATAAACCACATTTGACAAATATGTCTCCTGCTTCTAATTTTTAAGTTGATCTAGCTTGGCTCTGATTAGAATTAAAATTAAAATTTAGAACTATTTGCCACTTGTGTTTGCACAAAGCGGAATTTGACCTCATCCGTGCCGCGAAACGTCCACATATACACACACACACAAATGAACAGACCCACTAGGGGCCTTTGGGCACATTGGCCCTGAGCGGTGGACAGCTTTGAGATTGAAAGTGAAGTAATAGCATAATGGAAACTGACAAGTAGTGACAACTAGAACAGCTGATTTGCAAACATGAAGAAGTTTTGTCAACAGCAACCATTGAGGCAAAATAAAAAAAAAAAAAAATAATAAGTTGGCCACCAGAGGGCAACGCGGGACCACCCTACCCCAGTCAACTGAGATTCACTATCGTTGTAGTTCAAATCAGTGCTCAATTCCATGCTTTTTCAGTTTTGGTATAAACATCTTTACACATAACTTTGACAGTATTTCTTTTTTTAATCTCAAGCCTATTGACCGGTCGTCTTTCACGAGTTGCTGTTTATCAACTGTTTATAAATTAAAATAAGAAAACAACCAAAGTTTTTTTTTTTTTTTGCACACAGGTATTTCTCAAGATTCTATGAATCTTTTGATGACTAAGTTATGTTTATATGTTAAAAGAGCCCCCGCCCCCAGCCCCACAATTATTTTTCTAAAGTTGTTTTATTTTATCGATTTTTTTTAATGAGAGCTGACAAATATGTCTTGTTTTACACTTGCAGAGCAAAACTGCATTAATGATAGCTAATACTGATACTATGTGATTGTTTGGGACATAAACAGCATTGTAGTAGCAGAGTGAGTCATATGCTGGGTTGGTAAGTGAATATGTTTGACCAATAACAACTCTGAATCTTCAATCACTGCGATCTTCAACTCTGTAGATACGTGCATCCAGATTACTGTTGAAGATGGTATACACAGTGGGCTCACACCTATCCTATCCCTTGTTTTTATTGTGTTTTGAAGCAACCTTACTCTCATTGCATGCTCTTGTGTGTTGTGGGCAGCTTTATGCAGCTTCAAAAATAGAATTGTGGCATTAGGTCCTTGAGGATTTGCTTGATTAATGTAGCATAACCCCATATTTCATGGGCCATGGCATTATTATCAAATACTATTATGAGAGTCTGTATCAACCACTAAAAAGTCCACCAGTTAGCTCACTTTCAAAGTTGGCTCTCTGACTGAAATGGAAGCAGGAAGGAAGTCACAGAAAGCTGCAGGAAGTCACAGAAAGCCACCCACTATTTCTTTGTCTCCTGCTTTGCTGTTTGACTAATACAAAGAAATGCATGAGCAATGCAAATCAATTTCGCACATGGACTCCACTGTACTTACCCAACTGCACCTCCCAGCTTTCCCTTTAACTCAACTTTAAAATGCTTATGACAGCAGGGTCAGGACAATGCTTTACAAACATTGTGACTTCACAGTTTGGCTGATGGACACAGCAGCCCAGTCTGACCTCTTAACAATTCATGATTTTAGAAAAATAGATAGACCTTTATAATGCCACTGCACAGCTAAGTACCTCAACCTGCTGTACAGTGCAAAGTAATGGCACATGCCAGGGCAAGGGTCGTCAACTGGTGATCCTAGACCAGATGCAACCTCAATAAAATATTTGAGCAGCAGATTGAACCAAGCACAAATTTTCTGTAGCAATCCAATCTGTACAAATTGATCTACTAAAGTAGTGACTTACTTGAACCTAAACCAGCACAGCTTCCATACAAGTCTTGAGCTGCAGTTTATCTAATCACATGCATTTACGAAGGCCGGGTACACCATGGACCAGTCCATCGCATGGCCAACACACCCTCACTCACACCTACGGGCAATTTAGAGTGAGCGATCAACCTACCATGCATGTGTTTGGACTATGGTAGGAAACCGGAGTACCCTCAAGCATGGGAGAACATGCACACTCCACACAGAACGGCCCAGAACGGGAATCCAACCCAGATTGTCTTGCTGTGAGGCGACAATGCTAACCACTACATCACTGTGTCGCCTTAGTAACAACATTAATAGTAATATTAATAATATGACTTAATATCTAAGTTACATAAAAGTAACATGGCAGCAGCAAGTGTGCACAATATTGTTGCTTATCCTTTAATATTACTTAACTAGCTACTTACGTCAGAACAGTGGTCACCACTTTACTGCCTATTGTAGGAGGGTCTCCCATAGAATGGTCACTCTTCATAGACACACAGCTCAACGGCGGAGATGCTGCTCTCTTTCTCTTTAGCCTAGAGGCATCACACAGAAACATTACTCACAGCTTTTGGAAGTAATTCAACTTTAACAGTCTACAATATTTTTTACATTTCTAAAATCATTATTAAATGGTGTCATTCCAAAATGCAGTATAAACTACTTTTAATCATTTATTTTCGATTCGATAATTTAAATATTGGGTCCAACAAGGATGACCAACTCTGTTAAGTGCTCTCTCAGTGGCATAATAATAATAATAATAATAATAATAATAATAATAATGTGAGATTTAAAGTCTAAGTTACATGAAAGTCACATGGCAGCAGCAAGTGTTTACAGTATGTTTCCTAATCTTCAAATTACTGCTTAATTCTGATGTTACTCTAGAAAAAGCAACTAGCTACTCACGTTGGAACAGTGGTCACCACTTCACTGCCTAATGAAGGAGGGTCCCCCATGGAATGGTCACTCTTTATAGAGACACAGCTCAACAGTGGAGATGCTGCTCTATGTGTCTGCAGTCTAAAGGCACCACACAGAAATATTACTGAACAGTTTTTAAAAGTAATTCAACTTTCACAGTCTTTAATATTTTTGCATTTTGAAATGCAGTACAGACAACTTTCTTTTTTCTTAATATACGTTGCGAAGCTTTAAACATACAGTACTGTCCAAAAGTATTCGTTATTTTTGCCAATTTTTCGATTATTTAAATCTTTCTGATAATTCAGCTTGGGTCCAACAAGGATGACCCACTCTGTTAAGTGCTCTCTCAGTGGCACAATAATAATAATAATAATAATAATAATAATAATAATAATAATAATAATGTGAGATTTAAAGTCCAGCAGCAAGTGTTCACAATATGTTTCCTAATCTTCAAATTACTGCTTATTTCTTATGTTATTCTAGAAAAAGCAACTAGCTACTCACGTTGGAACAGTGGTCACCACTTCACTGCCTAATGAAGGAGGGTCCCCCATGGAATGGTCACTCTTTATAGAGACACTGCTCAACGGTGGAGATGCTGCTCTATGTGTCTGTAGCCTAGAGGCACCACACAGAAATATTACTTAACAGCTTTTGAAAGTAATTCAACTTTCAGAGTCTTTAATATTTTTGCATTTCAAAATGCAGTACAGACAACTTTCTTTTTTCTTAATATACATTGTGAAGCTTTACACATACCGTACTGTCCAAAAGTATTAGTTATTTTTGCCAACTTTTCAATTATTTAAATATTTCAGATCATTCAGCTAGGGTCCAACAAGCCTGACCCACTCTGTTAAGTGCTCTCTTAGTGGCATAATAATAATAATAATAATAATAATAATAATAATAATAATAATAATAATAATGTGAGATTTAAAGTCCAGCAGCAAGTGTTCACAATATGTTTCCTAATCTTCAAATTACTGCTTAATTCTGATGTTATTCTAGAAAAAGCAACTAGCTACTCACGTCGGCACACTGGTCACCACTTCACTGCCTAATTTAGGAGGTTCCCCCATGGAATGGTCACTCTTCATAGACACACAGCTCAATGGCGGAGATGCTGCTCTATGTGTCTGTAGCCTAAAGGCATCACACAGAAATATTACTGAACAGCTTTTGAAAGTAATTCAACTTTCACAGTCTTCAATATTTTTGCATTTCGAAATGCAGTACAGTCAACTTTCATTTTTCTTAATATACGTTGTGAAGCTTTACACATACAGTACTGTCCAAAAGTATTCGTTATTTTTGCCAACTTTTCAATTATTTAAATATTTCAGATAATTCAGCTAGGGTCCAACAAGCCTGACTCACTCTCTTAAATGCTCTCTCAATGGCATAATAATTATAATAATAATTAAAAAAACAACTAGGAACTCACATTGGAACAGTGGTCACCACTTCACTGCCTAATGTAGGAGGGTCCCCCATGGAATGGTCACTCTTCACAGAGACACAGCTCAATGGCGGAGATTCAGCTCTCTTTCTCTTTAGCCTAAAGGCATCACACAGAAACATTACTGAACAGCTTTTGGAAGTAATTCAACTTTCACAGTCTTGTGTACGCTATACGCTATTTTTGTTTGTTTTGCATGTTGTTTTTGCGTCGAGCTGCATAATCTGACTGTGATTGAGCTTTAGGTCACAAACTGAAGGGAGGATGTTCTACTCCAGGATTTTCTGATAGAGGCCCAAATTCATGGTTTCTAGTTGTCCAGGTTCTGCAGAACCAAAATAGCCACAGATTATCAATTTTTTTTTACTTTAACATAAAGCAAGAAGGGCTAAACACAATCTTTACTTCAATAAATTAAATTATCTTTTAAAAACAGCATTTTGTGTTTATTACAGGTATTTCTTTCTAATATTAAACATAGTTTGATGATCTGAAACATAAAGGTGTGACAAATATATAATAGAAGAATATATAATATAAGAAATTTAGATCCTTTTTACAGCAAGGAAAATCTATGCTATATTATAAATAATATCACCTTTGGGCAATATATGGATTTAAGACTGATGCCCCCTGATTAGGACCAGTGTTAATTTTGACAGCAAATTTTTATGTAGTTTTAGTCGTAGTCTCTTGACAAAAATGTCATTTAGTCATAATTCAGTCATATGAATGGTTTTTAGTTTTATTCTAGTTTTAGTCAACTAATGATCATAAGAATATAGTCAAGACTAAATCTACAGTGGATTCAGTCGACTAAAATATAAAGGGTGTAAAATGTTCATGCTTTTTCTTCAGTTCCCTTCAATTATTTAAGTCATTATATATACTTACACCAAATGAACATTTATTTACCAGTTATGGAATATTATTCATGTTTGAAAGACCAATACACACAGAAAAAGATTTAACAAACAACATCAAACGGGTTCTGGGTTCAGATCAAACTTGTGCAAGTGTGCGTTTGATTGGAAAGCTACCCCGCCTTTCAGAAAACTTAATCAGTTCTGATTGGATGTCGTCCCTGGCAAACATTTTCATCTCGTTTTTATTCGTTGATGATTAATTTTGTCATAGTTTTTATCATGTTATGTAGTTCCTATTTAGTTGTCGTCTTGTTTTTGTCATCAAACTGCGAGACAAGTGACCAAAACTTCAATGTCAGAAACCCCACCATTCGTCCCACTGATACTACTGAGTTTATTGGGGCAGTTAATTGGGCACCGCTTCCCCTCGCACACTGCACATCAAACATCAAAAATTCACTCGGCTATGACCATACCTAGTTTAAAAATGGGCTAAACTCACACAGTGCATGCCTGTCTTTAGAGGACATAGGGAGATGGGGTTGTGTAGTATTTCTTTAGTTACTCACTTTCTGTTAGTGGTTCTTCCTTCACTGCTCGAGGATTCAGGCTCCATCATAAAGTTTCTCTTCATAAACTCACAGCTAAACAGTGAGTATACATTCTGCTCCCTGTAAATAGTGCAATGTAGTTTCATATGTTATGTAATTAAACAGTTATGTTACTTATCCTTGTTGTTACTTATAGCAGTTGTTTACAAGCCTGTTTTTTAAGCAATGAAGAAGTCAATGCAAACAGATCGACCAAAGTGTTTATAGAGATGGCAGGGTCAGTAACAGGTCAGTAACATTTGCATTCATCTCATACATTTTATGTTGATATATATCACTTTAACTCATTTTGCTTCACTCATGAATCTCTTTTTTAAAAAGAAGTTATTCATCAAGTTAGCTTATCTTATAATGTTAGTGTGTGAAAAAGTATAGAGAAAATTACAGAGATCTTTGGTCCTTTACGAATCCAGCTGAAGTGTGGCTTAATTTTTGCATGAGTGGAAAAAAAATCAGCTGTTATCTAAGTGTACACCATCTATGCAAATAGCTTCAATGAGTGTGCTCAAAAAATACATTTACAATGCAAATTTAATAACCAAAATGGTAAATGGTGAATTTACAGCAGGAGGAACCAGTAATTTTGGTCATTTTATTTTGTACATTCATCATAAAATGTAATCACAATGTAAAGACTACAGGCATTTTCAAATTATGTTAAATTTTTTTATTTTACTTTAATACTACTAATACCTGATTTAATAAAAAATGACTATCATGTTAGGCTTTTGTTAGAAAAACTTCCTGATGCTAATTTACAATGATCATTATTGCTGAATAGCTGTGGATTAAATGTGTTTAGGTCCATTTATTATACTTATTTCCAAATTAGGCCCAGTTGTGTGCTTCAGTTTGTCTGACACATGGCCCTAATCTGGTGCATATGTGGCCCACATCTTGCAACCAGGAGCAGTCTGCCCAAGAGCCGTCAGTCCATGCAACAAGTGGGCCAGATGAAAAAAGGGAAGGATGTGGGACAGAATAATTTTGTTAATGGTACACAGAAAAGTCCAAACAGTTCTCTGGAGTTGTGTCTCTCTCATAAAAAAGCATCATTTTTAATTATGAATCTTAACCAAAGCAGATCTCCCGATTATAGCTTCTAAGTTCTTGGTTACTGTAGCTTGATGGCACTGTTGAGAGTTCTAGTCTAAATTGACGGAACTGAATACGAAATACCAAAAAACGGAATAACTATGGTTCCCCAGCTGGCATTTCAACGTTGAATCACCGTTAATGTTATAGTTGAATCACCATTAATGATATGGTTGAACTAACGCTAATGTTATGGTTGAATCAACGTTGGATTTGGCATTGATTTTGAAAAGTGAATCAATGTTGATATGGCAACGTTGTTTCAATGCCTGTCTTTCAACCTTGAATAAACCATAGCTCACATTTGGTATACTCAAAATTGAATGGGGGAAGAAAATGACTGTATGCTATGATGAAAAATGAATATCTTTATTGTTTTTATTCTCTCTGCACGTGTATAAACGTAATGAAGTGCTTCAAAAGTCAGAATATTAAAGACATTACGTTGATTCAACATAAAATTTCAACGATTGCACAACAGTTTAACATTCAATGTTGTTTCAACGTTGTGTCAACATATTTCAACGTTGAAGGTCCGTTATGTTCAGTGCTTATTTTGTGCTGGATCTTGCTGGAACAAGATCCGGCACCTCTCATATTGCAGGTACATGTGTTCCAGAGCTTATTTATGTGGATCCACCACCTCTTTGACGTCTTTTTTGTTTGTAGGACACCAAAAACTATTCATCCAGTAGCATCTCTGAGATTTTATGGTTGCAGCTCCTTACTGCAGTCATTAAAGCTAGGAGTATTTTATTGTATAGATTGCTACTATGTTAGATGGACACTTGAAGCACTGTTGTGCCTATGCGTTCCAGGACCTTTTCCCTCACTGCCACTTGCTGGATCACCCCACCTTTAGTGTTCCATTACCTGATGTTTTACAAATTAAGCATTGGTTATGTGCCAGCTGGGTCTGTATAAAGAGAGCAATCTTGGCAGACGTCATCCACCACTGTTTTCGATATACCAATCGATGCCATAGCCATTAAAAAGACGTATCTAGCTTTAAGCTAACGCAGTAAACGAACACCCAGTAAACGGCGCTTGTGAAAGCCCTCAAATGACGTCACGTGGTCCTCTTGCTGGAGATGCGAGAGAGGGGCCAGTCACGGGAGGTCTACAGCCAGAGCCTTCTCAGAAAGATACGACATATCGGCCTTTTATGGTCTTTTTATGCAAATACTGCCTCCAGAGCAAACTGTCCACACATATTACACTGTTAACGCTCTCTCTCTCTCTCTCTCTCTCTCTCTCGTAGACGTGCATATAAACCGTCACCCTTAACATGCCTGTCATGTGCGATGTTTTCCTGGACCCATTTTTTTGCCACGTACGTTAGACGTTTGTTAAACCCACTATGAAGGTTTACGTAAAAAAACTGTGAATGCACTCAAAAGACAGCAGGAGCTGCAGACGTTCTACAGCTTTACTATTTCTTTACTATTTGTGGACTTACCAGTTAAATCCACGACATTAGCAATCTTCTCGCCTTCCTGAACGCCTCGAGGTCTGAGTTACTTTCGATTTCCCAGATGGTGGCTCCACCCCGTTCATCAACACCCTTCTCTTCATGTCTCTCTAAATGCTTGTTCATAATAGATTCATCTTCCGAAAACGTCCTCTGTTTGATAGCAGTAGGTGTCATACGTTTAAGGTGCTTCATGGTTTGAGTGAATTTTAAGTACGCTTCTGTATCCTGAAAAGGGGTGTAATCTAAAATGTGTTGTCATGCGCAGTACCTTTTTTCGAACAGGAGGGGGAGCTAGTGGACTGCAGGACTGCAAGGACTGTGTTTGTGCAGAAGACAGTCTGGATTTATTGAGCATTATTACTCAAAATGGTTTGAGATTAATGGGTCACAGTATGATACATATTTATGTATAGTAAACACTGCTGCTGATTATTATCTAACAATAAACCAAAAATTGTCAACACAAAAAATACATTAGAATAATAGTGCTTGAGTGGGTTTCCTCCAGGTACTCCGGTTTCCTCCCACAGTCCAAACACATGCATGTTAGGTTGATCACTCACTCTAAACTGCCTGTAGGTGTGAGTATGTGCGTGAGTGTGTGTTGTCCCAAGCCCGGGTATGTGGTGTGGGTTGTGTCAGGGAGGGCATCCGATTTTTTGATGCTCATGGGAGAGAAATGGAGTATAGCTGCTTTTGTACATGTTAATATCTTTTGATATCAGTGATCAGGGTCACATGATATCAGTGATATCTTTGGGAAGAGCTTTCGTTAGGACCTTAGCAAACCTGTGAGTTTAGTACAAATGATATAAATAACTTCTGAATTATTACAGAGGCAGCTCCATGGCGGCGTGCATAGCTTATCACATCACAGCAAGAAAGGTCTAGTTTTGATTCGCCGGGCAGACAATCAGGGTCCTTTCTGTGTTGAGTCTGCATGTTTTGTCCAAGAGTTTTTCTCCACAGTTTAAAGACATGCAGTACTGCATTACCCTGCGATCAAGAAGGTTAGGCAGCATCAATGATAAATGAATGTGTAAATAAATACAAATTAAGTACTCTAAGCTTTGCTAGATTTCATGCCACTAGATGTATGTGTTTGGATGGACTCACTTGATTTGAAACCTAGTTAGTACAAGTGCCACTTTTAGGAAAACGTCCCGGGTTCCTGCCAAGTCAACCTCAGCCAGAGAAAGAATTCTGGCTAATTAGGAATGATTTATGTCAGCTGGCTGCTGCACTTCTCAAAGCTACTCTGTGCTACGCTGCCATGTGCATGGGCTTCTTGAGCAAGCTGGTATCTGGGAATGCCTTCTCTTGTATACCTAGCATTCGTCCCTCTCAAGTCTTGGCACTCAGCCTCTCCTTCTCTTTGTATTTTTCTGAGTTACTCGGTGCTAAAATAAAAAAAAACTTTTTTCTAACTTCTCCTTTTCCTTCATGTAGAATTTAATTCAGAAGAAAAAGTAGTATAACTTTGAACTTTCTATTTCTTCCGCTTCCTGAAATAAATTTCCTGTCTAGTGGCCGCAGTGGCATTGTGGTTATCAATTCTGGTCTTCTGACCCTGAAGTCAGTGGTTTGATCCTGTCACTGGATCCTATTTACACTTCCTGTTTTTTTTTGTTTCTCTCCTTAATCATTATGTACAAATAGAAACCACCCTGACTTATTCACTTACTCTCATTAACTCTCTAACTTTTTAAATGTAACTTCCTTACTGTGCTGTACCTGAGTCCACCCTTCCCTGTGCTTAGTTGGTGGCTTACTTATGAATGTTCTGGTCTCCTGTATTAGATCACTGGTTTAAGCCCCACAAGTCACCAGCAATACATGGTTATGCAAATTACAGATCAATTAGGTCATCCCATAAAGAAGGAGGAGTGATCAATGAAAATATGAATGTATATTTACAGTCTGTCTTTAATATAGATGGTAAACCTTTATTATTACAGCAAAGTATATGTGTATTTTCATTTCCTAGAGACTTCTAAGACTCCTCTTAACCTTAACCTGACCTTTAATGTTTTATCCTTTCCCATGATTGTATGAATAGTTCCCAACAGTGTGGCACAAGCCTGAACCACACCCACACACACACACACACACACACACACACTCACACAGATAGCTTAAATTCCATTACACGTAAAATACACACTCTTAGCCATGTACATATTATACATACTTATGTATGTAAGAATAGTTGTACAAAGGTGTTATGTGTCGGAGAGGCATGTATGTTTTCTTTTCTCTATTTTTCTTTCTCTTTCTTTCTGTCACTTTCTCTCTGCCTAGCTTGTCACCTGTGCAGCCAATTGGAACTTGAGACTGCTGTCCTGCCCCTCCAATGTAAT
This sequence comes from Megaleporinus macrocephalus, assembly GCA_021613375.1. Classification (NCBI taxonomy): domain Eukaryota; kingdom Metazoa; phylum Chordata; class Actinopteri; order Characiformes; family Anostomidae; genus Megaleporinus; species Megaleporinus macrocephalus. The sequence goes on along the minus strand of CM038722.1, from coordinate 4,328,243 downwards.
GAGCAGTTTTTAATGTGTGATATTTTTTTTCAATGTTGGGTGGTTGTGATTGTGGACATGTACACATATCATTTTTCCCACTGCGCTGGGGCCAAGTTAGTTTCTTTTTTATTTACAATTTCTCCAGCCCTTAAAAAATGCCCACTCATGCACAAAACTCCAGTCCAAGTATCCTGTTCACTGCATGGTCGGACAAGCATTGTATATAAACACTAGGTAAGGGGGGAGTTTCACAAATGTGTTTATCTGTCAGGTTAGCTCTTGATTTTCTTTCTTTCCTTTGGCCCCATCTTGACTCCACCCAGTTACTACTACTACTGTTACAATTACACTTTGCATTATTAACCTCTGACCATTATTACCTTTGTTGCTGTATTGTATATATCTAATCTAAGTAAAAAGTTGACAAGACCATTTCGGTTTCCTGGCTTCTTCACTTTTCTCAATCACAACACACTCAATGTTACGCCACTTTATACCCTAGATGCCACCCTACAAGAGACATGTAATATTTCTGTGTGCCTAGAAGTAATGTCAGTTTTACACTACTTTGTTTATCCTGCTCTGGTTTTAGAAAACAAGGCACATGCTCATCAGTACCTTGGAAAAACTAATTTCAACCTCTTAAGAAAGAGCAAACAACTACTTCTATTATTTTGATCAGCGTTTCCTTCAATCTGCTTTTTACTGTTTTTAGCAACAGTGAGGATATTTTTCTACCATAAGTAGAATCCATAAAAGATGAGCTGCTAGCATGGTGGGACTATATAAGTAACAGTCTACATAAAACAGTATTTTGATAAGTCTAAATGATGTTATCAGAAAACTGAAGATGCTAAATCGCCCCTAGGTGTTAAAACTGTGGTTAAATAACGTGCTTTGAAAAATGTTAAATCCAGTGCACCATCAATCAAAGTTAGCAACAGTGTCCAAGGCACAGGCTCACAGTTGCAGCACACCCCAAAATGACCTACTACACAACTTCTGTACGGGTAGTAAAAAACTCTAGGTATGACGTTTTGATAACTTAAATTCCTTTATCCAAAAATATCAACATAACCAGCATTAATGGTTTAAAACTGCAATCTGCTTACTTTTCAGATTTCCATGTTCCACCTTAAATAGTGCAGCAGGTACATTCTGGTGCCTGAAGCATCATAACTGTTTCACTATTTAAGGTGGAACAGGAAAACTCGAACAAGAATCAAAAGCATTGTAAAGAAAGGGCATGTCAGAAGAAAACTCAGTGAAAACAATGTCATAACGCAGAGTTTAGCTTTAATGAATATCTCAAATATAAGCAGAAAAATGGAACTCTGCCTCAGGCTAGCATTCAGCATTGCTGCTATCTGAATAGGCTGCTTTTTTACTGCTAAGCTTACCCAAGTGCTCAGTTCTCTGTATCAAACTAAAACTCGCTGCAGCAAAAAGTGTACGGCGCCCTCCACAATTATTGGCACCCCTCGTTAAGATGTGTTAAAAGCCATAAAATAAATTGACACATAATCTCACACTGAAAATTATAACCTTTAACTCAAGTGAATTTCAAATGGTCCAAGAAATCACTGTGTTTCATCAAATCACATGTTCCACAATTCCCACCCCTAACAATTCCTAGAAAATGTAATTGAAGCATTTCTGTCATTTTTACTGTAGTTTATAAAGTTGATCAGATTATCTAGGAACCTTTAACTAGTAATTTATCACTTCCTTTTTCTCTGGGGTATAAATATGACATGATACAGAGGCCTAGCCACTCTTCAAAATGGGAAAGACAAGAACACACCATTCAAGTAAGGCAGATGTGTGTCAACCTTCATAAGTCAGGCAATGGCTACAAGAAAATAGACACTCGCCTATACCTGGCCATATCTACTGTCAGAAGAAGAAGAAGTGTAAAACAACTGGAACCATGGCAAACAAGTCTGGATGAGGACTTGGGTATTAACATCAGGGGTGCCTAATATTGTGGCAGATGATTTCATGTAAAAGAATTATTTCTTTAAGTGGGTTTTTGTTTCCCACTGAATAAATGTACTTGAATTAAAGGCTAACTTTTTCTCTTTTTTGCATTGTTGTTTATATTATTAAAAAAGATTTTATTAGAAACCCAAGAACACATCTTAATGAGAGGTGCCAATTATTGTGGAGGGCAGTGTATATGTGAGGGTTTAATAGGCAATATGTAAATAGTAAGTATGTCCCTACAAACTTGTCCCTCTGTCTTGCTCATGCTCACACACACATACACACACAAGAGATTAAACAACCTTACACACATGAGCTGAGCAGTTTGGGTGAAACAATCTAAAACCTACAAAGAGTGGTTTAGTGAATGTGGTGTTGAATGTGTACAGGTGTGTATCAGAGGAGACGCTGTAAAAGGACAGAGTGCCGGCCGCACAGTCCACATACACTCCTACTCTCTTACAGCCGGAGGGAGAAGTAGAGATGTCAGTTTTTATCTTATTGTGACAGACAGAGTAACTGTTATTAGAGCACTCCAACGTCCAGGACTTTTCATTCCATCCAAATAGACAGTCTTCAAAGCCTCCGTTCCTGCTGATTGATTTATATGTTACAGCTAGAGTAGCTCCTGTCCCGCTCCACTCAGCCTCCCAGTAACAGCGTCCAGTCACACTCTCTCTACTCAGAACCTGATACAACCAATCAAATCTCTCTGGATGATCCGGATACGACTGACGCTCTTTTACACGCTCCACCTTTCTGTTCCCGTCAGACAGAGAGAGAAGTCTGTGCGCTGTGTTTGGATCCAGAGTGAACTCACAGTAATCTGTACACAAGAAGAGAGATTAGAGGAGAGACATCACATAAGAAAAGAGTTAAGAGAGAAAACAGAAGCCGCAAAAAATATCATCACTCAAGACTCTAGAGGAGAAAACATCAACCGAGAAAAAGAAAGACTTGAGGAGAAACATCTTCATGTAAGAAAACAGATTAGAGGAAAATCATCAACATCGAGAATAGAGACGATACACAGAGTGTGTTTGTGAGTGGGTGTCAGGGTTATGCCACTAATATACTCACAATATGGGAACCTTTCACCACAGTATACATCTTTAAATTTAGGTTAACATTATGGCTGAAGTTAGGGATAAAATAAGCTTAAATTTAAGGTTAGGGTAAGCATAAGTCTAAGGTTAGGGCTACAGTAATGATGAGGGTAAGGTAAGGCTAGTAGTAGGTCTGATTAAGGTTTGGGTAAGTCTCCAGGAAACTAATGGAAGTCTGTGTAATTGGCCCACTATTCACAGAAAGAGACGTGTGTGTGTGTGTGTGTGTGTGTGTGTGTACTTACATTTCTTCAGTCCTGGTTTCATTCTGTTCTCACCTCCATGTTCCACTCTAAACACACACACACACATGTTAAAGACACATAATGTTAATTTAAATGGTGTCATCCCCTTTTCTCTGTCTGTATGTCTCTTTGATGAAGCAATTTCTCTAATTATTAACTAATATTAGTTGAAAGTGATAAATAGATAATCTATTAACTTTTTTGTGTCACCAAAAAAACAAAACAAAAAAAAAACAATCAAGCATGACAACTATTGAAACAATGCTTATAAATTACTATCATAATTGAGATACACCCACCGGCCACTTTATTATGTACATCTCCTTATATGTGCACTCACTCTGCATTCTGTCAGCTCCCCTTTCCATATGCCCAACTTCATTTTAAAAAGCCCTTCCTTCCCCTTCAACCTTTTGGAGCATTAACTGATGGGACCTCGTGGTTCTTGCTCACACCCTACACAGGTAAACCTGTGGATTTCTAGAGCCTTGTTGACTACTTTGTGTTTTTGTGCTCTCACGTCATGACTGCATAACACCCACTGTGTCACTGCAGTGCTGAGAATGATCCACCACCCAAATAATACCTACTCTGTGGTGGTCCTGTGGGGGTCCGGACCATTAAAAGGGTAACAAAGTATACAAAGAATCAGATGAACCATAATTGTCTGAAATTGTAAACCTATCAAGTGGTAAGTAAAGTGGTAAGTGGAGTGGATAAAAAATGGACAAGGAATATAGATACTAGGAAGTGTAAATAAAGTGGCCAGTGGGTGTGTTTAAATGTTATGTTGTAAAGCTTCACAAAAGGGGTATGATGAGAATTAAGCAATACTAATTAATCTTAAGTTTCTTTTACTAGACAGTCATATGCATTTATTAAGTATTATTATATTATTCAGGATAATATAATTTATAATATAATTTACAAGAAGGATTGTGATGTGAGTCACAGAAACAATTGTTTTACAGGTTTGTGTGTAGTGCAGACTTCACAAAGCCATGGTCATTAATGTAGAGCGGTATAGCAGGGTGCTCTAGATACAGCCATGGGAGGCTCCAGTTTGGAGGGGATAATACTGTTAAATGCTGAGCTGTAGTCAACAAACAGCATTTTGTTAGTAGTCAAGTCAGTCTTGTGTGGAGCAGATGTGTGATGGCATCATCTGTGAAGCAGTTGTGGCAATATGCAAACTGTAGTAGGTCCAATGAGTCCAAAAAATGTTAAAAAGATGAATATTGAAGCCAGCTTATCCACACAGACTTTGAGAACTCGACCGAAGATGCCATCTGGGCCAGGCGCTTCTCTAATATTCAGTGTCTTCATCACTTCTCTCTGCATGATGACAAAGGTGCGCTGTAATCTGACTGCCTGTGCGCACAACCCGCAGAAACACTGAAAGTACTATTAGCACTGTTTGTGCTTCTGGCTGCAGCCTTGAAGTGAGCGTCAAACAGTTTTTAGCTTGTTCACCAGAGACTTGTCCGCACTCCCCAGCCTGGAGGGTGGGCTTTTGTAATCTGTCATCGCCTACAGCACCTGCCATTATATTCTAGAGCCACTCTGCTGGAACTGGGACTCTAGTTTCCCCTTGAAGTGACACTTCATCTCCTGCACTGGCTCGTGCACTCTGTGAGCCATGGCCTTGTACTCATCCATGTTCCCGCTGATGAGCCCCGCATTGTAGGCAATGGAGTGAGAGTTCAGAGCATCGTAGATGGTTTTATCCACCCATGGCTTTTTTTTTTTTGGCAAATGTCTTGTCTGTTATTTGTGGGACCATATCATCACCAGTTGCTCAACAAATTCAATTACCACTTTTAAAAATTTGTTGATGTCATCTGAACTGCATTGGAACACGTCCCATTTCAGCCTTTGTTCATATATTGGCATAAGGAAGATGGTGGCATGGTCCAACTTTCCAATTTAAATTGTGCACTATAGCTATCCTTGAAAAGAGTAAAGCAGTGGTCAAGTGTTATGTCAAACCTGGTGGGGCAGATGATCATAGCTAATGCAAGCCGTGGTGAAAAGAAAAAGAGTCTAAAACAAAGAAAGGAATGAAAAATATCTAGAAAAAGGTGTGGTCAGAGCAATTGTGATTGCAGCTGACCTCACTGAAACCCTCTTTTTTTGTCATCTTTTTTATAATCTTCAGAAATCAAATAATTTACATTATTTTCTGTAGTTAGAAATGAGAGATTTTGATATTTAGGATTTTATAAGATATGAGACTGATAATTAAATTATGAAACTAAATAAGTTATGAGACCAATTATTATTTAAAAGATGCAGTATATTAATAGCCAAGCACCCAAAATAGTGTACCACATCAATGATACATTCATTGTACAGTTACTATATTAGCTATATTACATTCTATATTACATTCTTCAGTTCAATTATTTTTAATTTTGAGGCATACACTGGCGCACTGGCTAAGTACTGCACTTGTACTGTATGTAGTCTTGTATTTATTCTCTTATAGATGTTCCTGTCTTGCTAGGTATTGCGTTGTCTTGTTTCTAGGTATCAGCACTGGCCCTGTGTTTATGGCAGTGTTTGAGTATAAGAGTGGTTTGGACTTAAACCTGTTTGTACTAGATAGAGGGTCATACTCTGACTGAACACTAAGCACTTTTGTAAGTCGCTCTGGATAAGAGCGTCTGCTAAATGCCATAAATGTAAATGTAAATGTAAATGCATACACCTATGCATTTAGTTGTTCATACCTGAGAGTGCTAAGTGAGCAGTGTGGATCCTCCAGTCTAGCAGTGAGCAGCTTCACTCCTGACTCTCTTGGGTGATTGTAGGCCAAATCCAGTTCTTTCAGGTAGAAGGGCTTTGATGTCAGAGCTGAAGCCAGAGAAGAACAGCCTTTCTCTGTTATCATAGAACCAGATAATCTGCAGAGAGAGAAGAAAAGGGGGAAATTATTTACTTTGGTATCACATTGATAGAACATGCTATAGATTGATAGCTGTCACATTATGCATTTTAACATGGGTGGAGGTCAGGACATGTAGACCAATCCAGCAGCAATCATACCATGTTCTTACACAGCCACGCCTTTATAATGTGTGCAGAATGGTGTTGCATTGTCCTGTTAAAATATATATGGGCTTCTCTGGAAAATATGTAATCTTGAAGGTGGCATATATTGATCTAAAATCTTTAAATGCTTTCATTAATGGTGCACAAAGACATATAAGTTACCTTTGCCTATGGCACAGACACAACAATATTATATGCTCATATAATATATAATTATATGCTCAGAAATCATTCATAAATATAATTAATTATCCATATTGTGAATTTTCTGTAATAACAATTGTATTATGCTGATTACACATTTTTCATAAATACTTTTTGTACACGTACATGTTGTTACCAAAAAGCTTCACACAATATATTTGTACTTCCAGGTCATCACATATTCCTTTTGTCTTTTTACACTACATTTTATGTCACTTTGATATTAATAAAACTTACAACTGTGTTTATATTATTTTGATAAATATTTATATTATTTGATCTCATCTGTGTGCATATGATAAGTTGCTTGATATGAGACAAAATTTTATATATTACATTAACTTTTTTAATTGGTTACAAATGAATAACTGATCAGTTAGTTTTGATTCATTTATGGTAATATTTATGTTACATGTTTTTTATAGGTCCACTCCTCTACTGTTTCTCTTTTTCACACAATATATCTCATTTTCTCTTACTCTCTTCAGTGGACACATTGAATATTAAAAAATAAACTGTATTTGTTTTCTGATTCTTCCCTAATACTGCCAAAATTTAAAAAAATGTAATTAAGAGCTGTTTGGAAACATGGATTTATGCATCAACAGTTCTAATTACATTTCTTCTTAAATCCCCCTTTCACAGATTCAATGAAGATTCTGACACAAACCAATGTTTTCTCATTTGGGATTCTGTAAGAACAGAAACTCTGCTCTGTTACGACCCCTGGTCGTAATAGCCATTTTTTATGTCTATTGGCGCCCATGTTGTGTGTGTCTGACCACTAGGGGGAGCCTACTGGTATAAAAGACTGCCCAGGCCAGCCCGACACTTCCACCACATCTTTTAATCCACTTCTTGGCCAGTTATTCCTCCAACTGATCAAGTTCCTGGCTTGTCTGCTAGGCATGTCTTGTGTGTAGATACGTTACTGGTAGGACTTGTTTGTGAGTCTGTGATGCATGTTTTAAAAAGAATTTTCAGTTTAAGTATTGTCAAACTTTGAATTTTATAAAAACTGCCAGCATAACATTGTGTAATTAGATAGCTGTTGTGTTCTTGTGTGCCTGTTTTTGAGTAACTTTGTAGCCATTGTTTTTTCTTCTGTAATGTAATATTGCAGATATAAGATTTTGTTCCAAAACAACAGTATGTTTCTAAATTAATATGATGTAGCATTTTTCTATAATGCTATTTCCACAAAAAGTGGGGAACCTATGCTAAATGCACACAAAAAGAGAATGCAATGGTGTGCAAATCATTTAAATCCTATTTACTTTATAAGACTACATATTAAATGCTGAAGTTGAGAAATGTTCTTTTTAGTATAATTTATATATGTTATTTTATATAAATGTATAAATCTTATATAATTTATATATAAGATTTTATTTCATGTTGAGAAACATTTCTGAAGTATTCACCTGCATAGTAATTGACAAAAGTGCAAACACTTCTCCTTCTAAAATACTTTTTGTGGTGCTCTTATTTAGGCCCAGTCATGTTACTAACCTGTTGCCATTTAACTTAATTAATTATTAGATGTTTTGAGAATGTTTTTAAAACATTACACAACCTTTGTCCTGTCCTAACTTCTTCAAACCTGTTGCTGGCATCAAATTCAAAATGGACACATTTTTAAAAAACATTTATCGGTTTAAGTGTTTGACATGTTGAATTGTTTTAAATGAAGTATAGATTTAAATGCATATTTTGTTTGTTTTTACCTTTTGCACACTATACCAAATTTCTTGGGAAATGGCACTGTATGTGGTACAGATTTTTTATAGTACTTTACATTTTTATGCAAGGGTGTAGAATTAGCATGGACGGAAGTGATGTGTCCCCACCAATATTCAGTGATTATTGAATTATCCCCACTAATAATTTGATCCCCTTAAAAAAACCCTGATCTGTCAATGTCTCATTAACCTACAGGTGCAGAAAGGGTTAAATCATGTTCTCTACTTGAGTCCTTCCTCCCCATAACACATATAACCAGTCGATAGGCTGTGCCTTTCCCTGCTGTCACGTGAGACTCTGTAGCTACGTTTGGTTGTTAGCAGTGCCAAAACTGAAAGTAAACCAATAGAACCAATGTACCCAATCGAAACAGTCAAAACATAAAAAATCATGGCTTATTTTTTTCTCTTGTAAAGTTTCATTTTAGGGATTTTTTTAAAACAATATGCTTCTAAATTAATATATTGTAGAATTGCAGAAGTGAAATGAAATTAAGTAAAATTCTTGCTTTTTTTTTTAGCAAATTTTAGCTGCTCATCAATTTAAAAAATTGATTAATTGCACCACAGCACACTTTCCCACTTCACCTCTGTTCAAATGAATGCAGACCCAGAGAAAGAGGTAGCATTTCTTAAAACATATGTTTTTGACCATGCTGTAATTTTCACTATAGACTTTTGTTTGTTTTGAAAGTAGTGCTGCATGAGGGATCGAAGATTATGGCCAAGGGTTCAGAAATATACAGATATTTCTTTCTATGTTCTTTTAAATGTTTAATCATAATTTGTACTGTAGATGATGAAATCCACAAGTTCTTTGCTATTTTGTGAATGATGAACCCACTTACTAAAAGACTCCTTTTTAGTCACATTTTTGGAGTTCTGTTTAAATAAACAACCCAAATTGTGTTGCCCCTGTATGATTTCAATGCTTTGCACATCATTGTATTTTGATTGTATACAGCACTGTATACGGCATCCCAACTTTTTTGGAAACAAGGTTGTTTCTGGTACAGAATTGCAACACAGTTGTAGAATCTGACCTGAGTATTTGCACTTTACACCAGGAACTCTTCAGTCCAGCAGAGAGCAGCTCCACTCCTGTGTCCTGTAGATCATTATTACTGAGGTCTAGCTCTTTCAAGGAGGAGCTCTCCAATGGTGAAACTGACTGTAGAGGGTCACAGGACTGTACGCTGAGTTTACACAAAGCAAGCCTGCAAAAGGACAGTAAATGGAACACATCTTACAATACACTGAAGATGTTTTAATGAAACAGTGGCTAAAGCATTTTAAATGAACATTTTTTGGATGTACTTCAGGAAGAATAGCATTTTGTACAATATATAAATTTTAATATAGATTTTAATTACAGATATTGTAATATGAAATTCATTTTTCCTGTGGCAAAAACACAAATACACCCCGAAAAAAATCCTAACAACAACAACAACAACAACAATAATAATAATATTAATAGCAATAATCATAATAAATGCTTTTCAAAATACCAAAATGTCAATTGATGATTAGCTAATATTGTAATATTGTGCATTTTTTAGTAAAATTGGCTGCTAATAACTATCTTAATGACTGTGGAGCAGAAAGGGGGTAACTTTGTTGTGTCTATTAATTTTAAAACCAAATAAGCAGAGGCATGAGCCCCTACTGCTCATCCTCCCCTCATGTATGTCAGTGCATCTTACAGTAAACTCATGAAAATATGTTTTAATTGAATAATTATAAAGGTAAAAGAAATACTGACTTCAATATCTCCAGTTCACAGTATGAAAACTTCAGTGCAGCAGAGAGCAGCTCCACTCCTGATTCCTCCACACTGTTGTTGCTAATATCCAGTTCTTTTAGAGAGCAGTTTTCTGTTCGTAGAGCTTCACTCAAAATATTAATTGACTCTGCTCTAAGATTACAGCAAGGCAGTCTATACATATGAAAGAAAGGGGACATGAAATAATGAAATAAATACAAATAATAATACAAGTAAGCTTGTATTTTTTTCTGTAAGTAAGCTTGTATTTATTTTCTGTAACTTTTCCATCTATAAACAAGGCAAAATATTTTTGCAGACTTTCAGCACTGGCAAATTTTATGAAGTGCTGAACAAAGATTGTTTTTTACTAAAACCTGAGGCTTATTTTTAAAAGAGGTCACATCTTTACCCAACATGCATTCTGCATTAAAGCCAAGCTGGAGCTACAGATTTATTGGACAATTATAAAAAGCATAGTGCACATTTAGAATTTAGAAAGAAAGTTTACTGTATTTGCACGACCCTTTCTGCAGCTAGCAGCTCATTGTCCTCAGTTTACCATTTTACCTAGTATAGTGTAGTATTGAGCATTAGGCATGCAAGGAAACACTTGGCAATCAAAATGTAAATAATTAAATTTTCATACTATTATAAGTTACTTGCAAAAAACACAAACAGACCCATTCCTAACAATCAGGCCATTCAACTATATTTAAATTATTATTGTTTTCTTCTTCTTATTATTATTATTATTATTATTATTATTATTATTAATAAGAAGAAGAAGAAAAAGAAGAAGAAGAAGAATGCTGTTAAAAATATAAAAATACCACACTTCTTGATGATTATTTATTACCTTAATGACTGTGAAGTAGAAAAAAGGTACTTATTTTTTCCCACCTGTTTTCTGAATGTTGGTTCATTGACTACTTGCTATTGAACTTTGTTCTTTGCTTGAACTTTGTTCTTTGTTTGGTGTCACCTGAGGTTATTTGTTTATAGAAATATGTGATGACAAAATTATAAGCGTAGCGTTAATAAAACATGTACTTTCTTTTTCCCATTGCTAGTATCTCTTAGTCTTGCATGCTGTGAAATGCATGCTACTGTTACTGCATTCTATGAGGTTGGGATTGAAGCTGCTGTATTTTGTATCATTTTTAGGGCTCATTAAATAGAACACTATTAATGTTTTAGATCAAATGAGCAGAGGATTTAGCCCTGCAGCACATCCTCCCCTCATGTATGTCAATGCATCTTACATTAAACTCATGAAAATATGTTCTAACTGAATAATTATAAGTGTAAAAGAAATACTGACTTCAGTATCTCCAGTTTGTGGCATGAACTCTTTAGTGCAGCAGAGAGTGGCTCCATTTCTGATTCCTGCAGGACATTGTTGCTGATATCCAGTTCTTTTAAAGAGCAGTTTTCTGTTTGAAGAGCTGCACTCAAAATATTAATTGACTCTGCAGTAAGATTACAGCCAGCAAACCTACACATATGGAAGAAAGGGACATGAAGATTTAGAAATGATACTTGTATCTGGAATTATATGAACAACAAGGCTCTTGATATTAATTATTGCAACCAAAACACATTAATCATACAAACACAAATATAAAAATATATAAAAAGTGCATGATAAATTCCCCAAGAAAATGTGGTACTGCATGTCCAGTCCTGGTTGTGTTCAATTTCAGCATATTCAGCTAATCTATTTCTAGGTAACACTTCTCTTTAGATGGGCCTACATGTGGACCTAAATGTAGTAGGACAATGAACAATCAGTAATTTAAGTATAATTTCAAGCAATAATCTTCATTATTAAAAAACTGATGCTAAAAGCTAAGGTGGAAAAATTAATAAATTCAAGCATGTATTTTACAATTAAAATACAATTTAGTTTTACTGCAGTGACAGCATATAACTGTGTTTGTACATCTTGTCAAGATTAATTATTTTACAACACTATATCTTCATATTCTAGCAGAAATACTGCATTTTATGGGCACAGTAACCATAATCATTTAAAAGCCAATAATAATTTAATGTAATTGGGGTAAATCTTGAAGCAGATTTACAATTACTAATTTATCTATTAGCTTATTTAACAATGTTATGTTGTTTTTATCTTCAGTGTTGAAGATGCATCAAAAATGCATACAATTCCCAAAAGTGTAATAACATTTTTGCAGACTTTCAGCACTGGCTAATTCCATGAAGTGCTGAACAAAGATTGTTTTTTACTAAAAACTGAGACCTGTTTTTAAAAGAGGTCACATTTTCACCAAACATAAGGTCTGAACTAAAACCAAGCTGTATGAACAGATTTATCGGACAATTTTATGAAGCATGCTACTGTTACTGCACGCTATGAGGTTGGGTCTGAGTCCCTGCAGCCCCTGCTTTAGCCCCTGCAGCCTATCCTCCCCTCATGTATGTCAGTGCATCTTACAGTAAACTCATGAAAATATGTTCTAACTGAATAATTATAAGTGTAAAAGAAATACTGACTTCAGTATCTCCAGTTTGCAGCATGAACTCTTTAGTGCAGCAGAGAGTGGCTTCATTTCTGATTCCTGCAGGACATTGTTGCTGATATCCAGTTTTTTTAAAGAGCAGTTTTCTGTTTGAAGAGCTGCACTCAAAATATTAATTGACTCTGCAGTAAGATTACAGCCAGCAAATCTACACATATGGAAGAAAGGGACATGAAGATTTAGAAATGATACTTGTATCTGTAATTATATGAACAACAAGACTCTTGATATTAATTATTGCAACCAAAACACATTAAATTTACACATTAGATTTATCGGACAATTTTATGAAGCATGCTACTGTTACTGCACACTATAAGGTTGGGGCTGAGTCCCTGCAGCCCCTGCTTTAGCCCCTGCAGCATATCCTCCCCTCATGTATGGCAGTTCTAATTGAATAATTAAAAAGAAAAAAGAAATACTGACTTCAGTATATTCAGTTTGCAACAAGAACTCTCCAGTGCAGCAGAGAGCAGCTCCATTCCTGATTCCTGCAGGACATTGTTGCTGATATCCAGTTCTGTTTGAGATTTTCTTTTAAGATTACAGCCAGTAAATCTATACATATGGAAGAAAAGGAGACATGAAGATTTAGAATTTATGCCTGTATGTGGAATTATCTGAACAATAAGTTTCTTGATAATAATTATTACAACCAAAACTACTAAAATAGGATATGTATTTTTATACTGGGATGTGGGCATCATTCACAGTAATTAGCTTTTTGTTCATTTCTATGGACAGAGGCCAAGAATCTCACAGGCCCATTTTGGTTTAAACCCAAACAAAAAACAAACCTGTTTTCAAACAAAATTGACCAAAAAAATGGCCCCCTAAAACATAATTTGAGATTATGTTATGCTGATTATTTTACCCTTATTTATATTGCATATAAAACAAAAAATAGATATAATGACCATTTTAGCATTTCATGCATCATAGCCATCCTACTATTACTACCCCTATTGTACATTGCTCTACAATTATACATATCATATTAATGGCCTCATTGTTGAAATATGCAGAGATATTGGAAAATCTGAGAAATATCATAGATTTTGTCAAAAATGTCTTTTGCCTGGTCTGTGGTTTGTAAGAGGTTTACAGTATTTGCATATATCACAAGAACATGTAAGCATTTCTAGCCCTGGTACCAATCAGTAAAAGTCATACATATTTTTGATTAGCTGTGGCCTCAGAAACATATCATGACATGTCATTAGCAGGAAAAGAAAAATAAAACTGGTTGCAAATTACTATCTTAATGACAGTGGAAGTAGAGACAAGGTATTTATTTATTACCACCTTTTTTCAGAAAGTTGAATTATTGACTACATATTGAAATTTTGGTTTTTTTTGTGTCACCTGAGGTTATTTGTTTTTAGAAATATGTGATTTTAGGATGCTGTTTTGAAGCCATTTATATATGTTAATTTACCAAGGTTTATGAAGATATTGTACTGTGTTTAGAGCTCATCAAGTTTAGACCAAATGAGCAGAGGTTTTAGCCCCTGCAGCACATCCTCCCATCATGTATGTCAATGCATCTTACAGTACATTCATGAAAATATGTCCTAATTGAATAATTAAAAATAAAAAAGAAATACTGACTTCAGTATCTCCAGTTTGCAGCATGAACTCTTCAGTGCAGCAGAGAGCAGCTCCATTTTTGATTCCTGCAGGACATTGTTGCTAATATCCAGTTCTTTTAGAGAGCAGTTTTCTGTTTGTAGAGCTGCACTCAAGATTTTAATTGACTCTGCTCTAAGATTACAGCCAGCAAATCTATACATATGGAAGAAAGGGCATAAAGATTTAAAAATTATGCTCGTATGTGGAATTATATGAACAAAATGGCTCTTGATATTAATTATTGCAACCTAAAGTACTGAAAATAGGATTTGTACTTTTATGGCATGTTTGTATAATACACTTATTCACTTTCTATTCATTTCCATGGCAGAGGTCAAGAATCTTACAGGCTAGTTTTGGTTTTAAACTCAACAAAAAACAAACCTGTTTTCATACAAAGTTAACCAGTAAAATGGCATAAAAGTAAAGCAAAATGGCCCTCAAGAAAAAATAACATTTGTCAGATTATTTTACCATTTTTTAGTATTACAGATAAAACAAATATTAATTGGTCATATAAGACAGTAAATATAATGACTATATTGGCATTTTAGACAAAAAAAGCCACCCTACTACTACCCCTATTGTAAAAAAATCAAAATTTTTTACAGTGCTTTACAATTAAACATGTCATTGGAAAAGCTGAGAATAGAGCATAGAGCAAAAAGCATAGATTTTGTATGAATGTCTTTTGCCTGGTCTGTGGTTTGTGAAAGGGTAACAGTATTTACATATGTCACAAGAAATGTGCTACTGCATTCCCAGTCCTGGTTGTGTTCAATTTCAGCATATTTAGCTATCTATTCCTAGGTGGGCCTACATGTGGACCAAAATGTAGTAGGACAATGAACAATCAGTAATTTAAGCATAATTTCTTGCAAAAATTTTCATTATTAAAAACCTGAGGTGCAAAAACTAATACATTTAAGCATGTATCAGCTTCCAACATCCCTTAGATGCGTCTCATCTAAACCTCATCTAAACTTTTGCCTTTCCATATAACTGCAGACGAGAAATCCTGAAAAACATAAACATGGAGGCTTCATATATCAGGGTCTGCCCATTTGTCCTTTTGCTTATCAATGTGTCCAGCACCCCTTGCTTGTCCATGCAGATATAAGATATGATGATAATTGGCCAAAGCTAAGGTTTTGGGCCTGGATTCTGAATTTACATGTGATGTACTTATTTGATTCTTATATGGCCATTCATGGTTTCAGTTTCATGAAATCAAGCTAGCCAGCTCTCAAAAAATGTAATCGCTTAGCTACTTTCTTGTCCCTCTGTTAAGCAGATGATTCAGATGTTTTCCCTCCTACCAAGTCTTTCACCTTGAGGGTGTCTGATTACAGGCTGTCTCCCTCGTAGGAGTCCTTGTTTCCACCTAGCTATCTCTCTTTTTAAAAATCTTTAGCTCTTGACCATGAGACTGATGTGCTCAATTTTGTTTAACAACTTTGGGAATATTTTCTGCAGTTTCCTCAGTTGCTCAGTAGAACACTTCATGATAATTTATTTGATTTATGAATTTTTTCTGTCAGTTACATTGTAGTATTTGCCTTGAAGGGAAACAATGCAAGCTGATTTATGTGGGCCAGAACAGACTTCCTGAAGAGTGCTATGGAAGGGCTAAGACTGTCAATGCAGCTGTAACATATAAAGGCTCTCACAGCGACAGAGCTACTTTGAGTTTACAGTCTGATATAAAATAAAGCATGAAACTGATTCCTGTAAAGTATGTTTCAAACTGCATATATATTTTGGTATACTGCGTATAGACACATGATACTATGAAATTTTACTCCATTTGCATTCAAGTCTGTGGCCCTCTGCTTTCAAAGCCCTAAGCTGAGAAGTAAACAATGGTGATGAATGAAAGAAAGAAAGAAAACGAACTTCCTCAGGAGCCAGCTCATTTAAAAATATTCTTTAAAACTTGACTTTATAGTTCAATAGTGTCATTAATTGTAGAAAGAGTAGATTTAATTATTATAATTAAAATGTTTAATGTATGAGGAGAACTGAACAGTAATGCTAGACATTCAAAAAAAGATTCAAAATCTTTCATACTATCCATAGGTCATAACGGTATTAGTATTGGCAAAATGATATTTATGTTCAACACCTACCGAGCCTTTCTGCAGTTTTTGATAGCTGGGATGAGTCTTCTATAACCTTCCTCTGATGTGTTGTATTTCTTCAGGTCCAACTCTTCCCTTACATTATCTGACTTTAGACGCAGATAAGCTATGACAGAGCATTGTGCAGGAGAAAGCTTCCTTTTTGAGAACCTTTCTGCAGTTAGAGTGAGACAATGGAAAACCTTTGACAGCTGTTTACCACATAATTCTTCCTCTTAACAGATTTTGAAGTGACCACTGTCAGAGAATTGCATCAATAAAATAATGATTTTCTAAAAGGCTGTTATGAATACTGTATATTCTTCACAAACAAGCCCTAAGTAGTTTAAGTCTGGTTTTATATTACTGATGTTAGAACAACAACTAATGGAACACTGATTCTCCACAGAATTATGTTCAATATGGACATATGGGCTGGAGACTCCACTGCAAATATCTAAATAAGATCTGTGACTGAAGATCTGTAAATCAAAAACCACAAGATTTTAGTTGTTTTAAACATTTACTTTTTGTAAACTAAACATAGTATTTTATGCAATACTAAAACGAATGTTTGAGTCAGTGATAGAGAGCGAGTCAGTTATGCAGAGAGAGTCAGTAATGGAGGACGAGTCAGTGACAGAGTAAATCAGTAATAGACGGTGAATCAGTGATGGAGGTAAAGTCATTGATCAATGTAGAGTCAGTAATAGAGAGCGAGTCAATAATAGAGGGAGATTCAATGATAAAAGGAGTCAGTAATAGAGAGCTGTCAGTCATGGCTGTTCACTATATTAAATATATAAATATATAAATATATAAATATATGAAAGCCATGCCCAGACTAGTTTACTGTAATTTACAGGAGGAGTCAAAATGAAGCTTTAATCAAACCAATAAACATTAACATTACATAAAATATGCATGCCTCATTAGTAATATAAAACAAGACTTAAACTACTTATTTGTGAAACATTAAGCTTTGGCTTCGTCATTTAATCCTTTGTTTTACATCTTTGCAACTTTGCAAAAACAGTGTAATACATCCAAATATATGTATTATATATGCAGACTATATATGTATAGGTGAAGGATTAATGTGTGGTCACTAAAGCTCAAAGTGACTGACTCACTATGTTGCATATTTGGATCTTTACTCAGTGTAACCATCACACAAGATATACTGCATGTTTTTGTACAATGTTTATCAAAACACATTAAGTATATATGTAGTATATTTTCACATATGGAGTAGCAGGTTACGTCATGTGAAACAATGTAATTTAGGAAAGTGTTACATCACAGACTTCACTATATTTCATATTTAATAAAGGAATGGCAGCCTGGTAAATGATAGCTTTTGCTAGCATAACTGTTTAACAGCCTTGACCTTGGAGCCAGTTAGATGTTGTTCTTCTTAGCTTCTAACGACATGTCTACAGATGTAGTTGCAAATACACAGTGTTAAGATAACACCTATGTCACTCAATGATTGTTCGTACTATATAAGTTAGCAAAGTAGTTACCTTATGGCTACCTATTCTTTTTGGAAACAGCATTTATGCATAGTTGTCTAGTCTCAGAGTTCAGTTAAAAACAGTCAGTTACTTGTAAAAAAATAATTTAAATAATATATAATTCTAAGAAAATGATTAATTGGAAATTACCTTTTAAGATGTAAGCTGTAAAGACCATTAATATAATGCTGAAAACTGAAATGCAGATGATGGCGATCTTCCAAGCATGAAAACCTTTTTCTGAAATGCAAATGGAATTGACAAACCACAAAGCACTTAAACACCCAAACACTTACTTTATAATGCAAAAAAGCTTACAATACGTAATTGCAATATAGTTTTATTTTGAATTCTGATCAAATTTAGAGTATGGTTGAAATTGTCTCACATCCTAATAATGCTTATAAAATTAGATGATTTTAACATTATAACAAACTGGGATGCTGTCTGTACACACATACTGCTTGGCTTTTAAGTCTTGTGAAAATTACCTGGAAATACTGCTGTTCAACAATTCATTGCATTGTTACTGAATCATTGCAATTATTGATAAATTAACTAACTCTTAATTAAACCTAGTTATTACATAATGACTAATTTAATATTTAAAGTATTTAATATAGATTGTTGCTCAATTATTAATACTTTATATGTCTAATGACTAATTAAGTATTTAATTATTGAGTAACATTCTGTATTACTAATAGTACAATTAGCATTATACAGATCATCACTTATCTTCAGGGGCATAATATAGTAACTAAAAGTTAAGTAACAGAAAGTGACAAATAAGATGACAATGACAATAGAGATATGTGGAGCTATGTGGAGGTGAAGTGGTCAGTAAATCCCAGTCACCATAACTATGTTCCATATGTAATTATTATTAATTATTTGAATAAAAAGTCATTATTTATGAAGGTCCATTAACAGATAACTAGCCAAAGTAATGTTTTCTAGTATTAGTAACAAACTTATCATTTCATCAACAGCAGAAGTTCACAGTGAATAAATAAATATGTTATGAACAAAGCACAAATCAAACTATTAGTTCCTTTACCCATCTCTAAGTAAATAAGCAAATAATACACTGAAAGAGTGTGGTTCCTACCCTTAACTTCAGCATAAACAGTCACATCGCCATACCAGGACCCGTACTGAACATGGCACTGGTAAACTCCTTCATCAGTAGGTTGGACTGCTAAGAGTTTCAGTGAGGTGTTTCCTTTTTGAAGTTTCTCCTGAAATAGAGCTGTTCTTCCTCTATAAGACTCCATTTGCTTATCATTTCTGTCTTCATAACCTTCATACAGATGCACTAATGCATTGGTGGTGTCGGAGTGCAAATGCAGTCTTTTCCACATTACCATCATATTTTCAGCACTGATGCTGGGTTTGATAGAACATGGCAGAACCAGATCTTCCCCAGCTTCAACAACAAGAGGCACAAATGGACCAGCTACTTTTAAATGTACTAGAAAGAAAAGGTACATTATGAATATCATTGGGTACACAAACAAGGTCAGCAGGAGATGTGTCTTATATGTGAATTGTTTGGGTCCACATAGGGTCTGCAGCAAATAATAACATTACATTACATTTTACATCAAATTAATTTCACATTGCCCTTTGATTTCCTCCTTAACTATTACTATTAACTAGTAATTTCCAAAGCATTGGGCTTCCCAAATACCTGATAACCACCTAACCTTTCAGATAAAGCAGAGTTATCCACTTTCCTAACATTTACATAAACAAACGTCTCCTCATGTAAGACTTAATAAAACTGTATTGAAAATATACTAGTTTAGTTGCATAATATTTATTCATTCTCTTCTTGGATTGTATGGCTATGACCCTAAATTAATTTATTTGAATAATAATGATAATGATTTGTAACCATTACTCACCTTTGACTTCAACATGAACTGTGATGTAATCATACCAGGAATCTGATTTAACACCACACTGATAAACTCCTTCATCAGAAGGCTGGACGGCTGAGACTTTCAGTGAGGTGTTTCCTTTTTGCAGTTCATCTTTAAATAGAGATGTTCTTCCGCTATAGGACCTAATCTGCTTATCATTTGTGTCCTGATGATCTTTATACCGATGCACCAATCTATCAGTTTCACTCAGATCTGTTCTGTTCCACTCCACCATCATATCTACAGCACTAAAATGGTGTTTGAGAGAACAGGGTAGAACTAGCTCTCCACCAGTTTCAACAACAAGAGGAACGTCTGGACCAACTACTGTAAAATCTAAAAAAAAGACAAACATAATGTGTAACAAAGTTACAATAAAAAATATATATAACAATGTATGCATGGACGTGTACAACAAAAAACAGTGTTTAAATTAAATTAAGTGTTAACCTGCACCAGTACAGCACATTGTCATAATTTATAACTCATAATTGTTCAATTAAATCTTCTGTACATGTGGTTGGTTCTTTTACCAATGAATTAATATACATAAAGAACTTGGTAGGATTATAATGACTTGATGATGTTTAGTTGTATTTTTGTCTATGTTTCTTACCACACAGTTCTTATAGGATAGTGTACACATACCTGATGTGGTCTCCATGAAGCCAGTAAAAAACAGTAGCATCACAAAGAGAAACATGGTTTCTGAAAGAGTCAACCACAGATACAGGATGTTAGCAAAGATTTACACTGCGTGCAAGATTAAAAATGAAACATTTAAAATAAAATCTATGAATGTGGTGGATGTGTATTCTTTTTCTTCTCCTTCTTCTCCTTGTTTTTCTTTTTAATTGATTTACTGACGGTAAGAGCAAATAACTTCAGTTAAGTAAAGCATGTCAGTCCTGTTTCAGACAGTTAATTACAATTATAGGTCGGTAACATACACAACGGTAACAGGGTTTACACTTGCAGCCATTATTGTACTTTAGACCACAAGATCCCATGTGTCAAATAGTTGTCTACATGTAGGGATGCAAATAGTCTTATCTACAAATGAATTGTACATCTACAGTAGTTTGATCTACAGTGCTATGTGTTCACTTATTGGACCTGCAGTGCCTTATTCTCAGTACCGAAAGGTCAATAATTTGATCTCCAGTGGTGGTGTGTGGTCAGTTGTTTGATTGCCTATGCTGTGTAGTGATCAGTAGTTTGTTCTGCACCACTGTGTGGTCAGTGGTGCTGTGTGGACTCATTTGATCTGTATTTCCATCCCAAAAACAGTAGAGATCTTCAATTCCCAACAACAACACTGTGGAGTGATACAAATTCCTTGGTACCATCATCAACAAAGAGCTCATGTGGGAGGAGAACATCATCTAGAAAGCTCATCAAAGAATAAAATTAAACGGCTGTGACTCCCATCTCTAAAAAACATGCTGCATTGAATTATATGAATTATATGTAATGTTTAACAGCTTATGAAACAGCAACAGTACCCAGTTCAGAAGGACATCAGGGTCAGGAAGCAAATGAAAAAAATTACCATGGCCCCCTTACACCGAGAGAACTATTCCATTCCTATTTCTGAAACTTGCTTCTAGAAAAGGGTAGCACTCCATTAAAATCAGCACCAAATGCCACTTGAACATTTCTTTCCCAGTAGTGATTACTCTTCTAAATAAGCCAACAAAAAATAAACATGTATTATTTAGGCCTTAACTTTGTATGATATGTGGACTTTTATTTGCATTGTATTTATTGTGTTTTTTTTCATGTCCTGTATTTTCTGAATACATGTGTACTCTGTCCACTTGGTGAATAAAGTGATTTTTATTGTGATTCTGATGTGTTTAGTAGTTTGATGTATCCATCTGTGGTGCTGTGATTCACGGTGAGATATAACTACACTGGTGGACAACAGTCCATGAAGTTACTACAATTAAAATTTATAAACTGCATGCATGTATTACAAATGAAAATAGTTAAAATAATAAAGTGAAAGAAAGAGATGTAGTGGGAGTGATTCACATTCTTTGGCTTCAGTTCATGTTCTGAATGAAAGATGAAACCAACCAGTTTAACTTGTCCAAGATATCGGAAGCATGTGTATGTGACCGAAAGAGATATAGTGAGCTATAGTGAGAGAGAGAGAGAGAGAGAGAGAGAGAGAGAGAGAGAGTTTTTAAGTCAAGTCAAGTCAAGAGGCTTTTATTGTCATTCCATCTATGTACAAGTACACAGTGGAGTGAAATTTTGTTTCTCCAGGAACAACACGGTACAACATAGAACATAGAGTACAAAGTGCAAACAGACATACGTTTTCACCTCACCCTCTTCGGAAGTCAACCACCATCTTCTTAGTTTTGTCCACATTCAGAGACAGGTTGTTGGTTCTGCACCCGTTAACCACTGCACGTCTTCTCTGTACGCTGACTCATCATTCTTGCTGATCAGACCCAACACAGTTGGGTCATTAGCAAACTTGATGATGTGGTTTGTACTGTACTTTGCAGTACAGTCGTGAGCCAGCAGAGTGAACAGTAATAGACTGAGCACACAGCCCTGAGGGGCGCCAGTGCTCAGTACAGTGCTGCTGGAGATGTTGCTACCTATTCTGACTGACTGAAAATCCAGCACCCAGTTACAGAGGGAGGTGTTTAGGCCCAGCAGACTCAGGTTTCTGGTCAGCTGCTGGGGGATGATGGTGTTACATGCTGAACTGAAGTCTATATAAAGCATTCTTATGTAGGTTTCTCTCTTGTCCAGGTGAGTGAGAGCAAGGTGAAGCGTGGTGGAGATGGCATCGTCTGTTCAGCAGTTGGGGTGATTTGCAAATTGCAGGGGGTCCAGTGAAGGAGGGAGCTGGTCTTTAATGTGCCTCATGACAATCCTCTCGAAGCACTTCATGATGATGGGGGTGAGTGCAACGGGATGGCAGTCACTGAGGCAGGACACTGGAGATTTCTTTGGCAAAGGTATGATGACGGTGGACTTGAAGCATGTTGGAACGACTGCAGTGCTCAGAGAGATGTTGAATGTGTAAGAAAGTCAGCCAGCTGTTCATCACATTCTCTGAGCACTCTGCCCGGTATGCTGTCAGACCCTGGAGCTTTTTGTGGGTTGACTCTGTGTAGAGTTCTACACACATCAGCAGTGGACAGTACCTGTTAGTTTGGAGATGTGGTTTTCCTCACCGTTGTGCCATTCTGTGCTTTTAACCAAGCATAGGAGTTATTAAGCACATCTAGAAGAGAGGCATCACTGTCACATGCAGGTGGAGGTGGTTTAAAATGTTCATGGATTTTCTTTGAGTGGGCATGCTTAGCCATTTGGAAACAGTAACATCATCAATGCACTTGCTGATGTAGCCAATCACTGAATCTGTATACTCCTCCAGGCTGATGGAGTCAGTAGAAGTTGCTGCTTCTCTGAACATCTCCCAATCAGTGGGCTCAAAACAGTCCTGAAGAGCAGAGGTAGCACCTGACAGCCAGGATCTCACAAGCACAGCAAGCCGTTGAGCTGAACAGCCAAGTCTGGAGTTGAGTTTGTTATCCATGTCTCCTTAAACACGAAAAAACAGCAGTCTCTAAACTCTCGTGGGGTAGCCCATTGGAGCTGGAGGTAGTCCAGTTTGTTCTCTAAGGAACAGACGTGTGAGTCGCCGGAAGTGGAGTTCCACTATCTTTAGAGTCTGTGTGTCCACTGAGTCTTCAGGCTTTGTATGTGTCTTGTTGAAGAGCATTTTAGCCCGAAGGTATCTTAAGGTTCCCTTCAACAAGACACAAACTGAGCCTCTCTCTCTCTCTTTCTCTCTCTCTCTCTTCTCTTTCTGAACATCATGGACAATGTTGACCACCCTCTGCATAGCGCCATTATGAGGCATATATATATATATATATATATATATATATATATATATATATATATATATATATATATATATATATATTGTTGCTGTCCAATGAAAAACATGTATCTCCATTTTTGTCAATTTCTATTTTTCTACATCAATTAAATGCACCTGTTTGGATTTGGTCTCTCCTGTAAAGTTTCCATTTTGAAGTGACGGTTAACAGTATATATATATATATAAATTTTATTGCATATTTGCACTGCCGACTTCATAACCACATATTTTGCACTACTAAAGTGGTCTGCACTGTTTACACTGGCTAACTGCACTACTGTCATCACTCATACACACTGTGAGACTTTTTATATGTTATATTCTATATCTACCTTTTTATCTGTAGTTGGAAAAGACTCACTAATGCCACAGTCCTGATGTCAGCCTTCAGAGTCTTCAGTTAGAAAAGTTCAGCTCCATCTTCATCAGAAGATTCAGTTCCACATCAGAGACACATCAGTTCATATATAATCACATTTAGACTTTCACGCAAATACATTATTAGCCATCTAACCGGATGTTTGTCTTTATGTCAGTACTCAGTCACTCTGCAACTGCTGTAATGTACATTTACTGTTTAGCTAAAAGACAGTGCCCCAATAAAATGTGTTCTTGTTTTAAACTACAAGCAGATATTTTTCATTCTTGTTAGTTATGAACTTACCATATGAAATTAAAGCACTGATATCCGAAGTTTTGTCTTTGTATATAAACAGTACCAATTTACTTTTGGTTTCTGTTCTTGCATCACCCCTCTCTGTCCCTCCACCTCCACTTCCTTTCTGAGAAAACCCACAGTGAGACATAGCAAAAATACTCAGCCCATATTCGGGCCGAGTCCTACGTGCTGGCGAAAAAATAAAAATAATAATATTTGTTTGCTTAAATTGGGCCAACAATAATAATTGTCCTGACTTAGGTATTTTATAATCATTAGTTATTTTATAATTAAAGTTCTTATTATAATTAAGTATATAAGTAAATATATTTTTCCTGTACTTTTTGTATACATTTATAGCTTTTTAAAAAACACATTAAAAGTATAACATTTTCTTAGATGTAGCCAAAAATTCACATTCATTCAGAAACAGCTACCTGGTATCCAGGGGGCGAATTACAGGTGGGATTGACGGAGACCCTCCTGCTTAAAACTTGAGCCCTCCAAAAGGGCTAAAAATTTTGGGAGTGCCAAACCATTTCTATATCTTTCTAACCTCTAATAATATATATTACAAAAAATGATTTCACACACCCCTAAAATGGATCATACCATTCCTTGTTAGTAATGATCCCTCTCGTCTGCCCATCTTGCACTAATTATTGGTCATGTGGCTAGCGTCTTCACTAAGCTGCACAGGCCGAGGCTCTGCGTGTGAGAAGCTGCTATCTAGCTTTCTTATATACACTTTATTAGTATATATACCAACTGAGGTCAGACAACTTAAACATAATTACTCATAACTGTGCTATTGCACCTATTATTAAAGTTGTGGTTAAGACCCATGATGTGTTTCTGTTTTTCTCCAAAAGTGTGATATTTAATGGTTTATAGCAGCACCTGCTTATACAGCCTCAGGCAATGTTTTAGCTATTGGTGTTAGCCAGTTAGTCAGTGACTCTGTGAGACATTGACTCTTGTAAGCTGGCCCACTGGGCAGTCCAGTAATAATATACAGGGAGCAAAGAGCAATCAAACACAAGCTCATTAACATACACAGACCAAAGGCCAGTGTGTGTGTTTGGGTGTGTGTGAAATCATTGTCCGTTGTCTGGAAATCACATATTCTTTTACATTACATACTGTTTTATTAGGGATTGTTATATTTATTAACATTCTTTTGAATGGCTTAAATAAGAGTATGTTGTAAGTTGGGAAATTATATAAATAGTAGCATTGTATATTACATAATTACTTTTTAATAATTAAAGTCACAAAGTAACTATAATTGTATGCTTCACATTAAAGGCAGTATTAACACACACACACACACACACACATAAATATACACACAAAAACCTAAAAAAAAATATCATAAAACAGCTGAAAGTAATTGTACCTTTTTTGCTTTGACTTCAGTTTGAAAATCTTCAACAGGATGAGCAGTGTGAGCTTACAGATCTACAGAAGCAATCAAATGTTCATCATATAATCCCCATTTCACAGCAGATCACATTAGACTGCTTAATTACAGACAGACGTACTATGTCTCTGCTTCACCTCTGAAGATCAGACTGAACTGAATCTTCCTTTTCTAAATGACGTTCAACCAGAAAGACAGAAACCAGTCAGAACACATTCCACATTCCAGCCAGTGAAGTACAACTGAACTATCACCGTGTGCTCATTTAAACTAATTTACATTTATTTACTTCTAATAGTAAAAATTAACTAAAATTCAGCCACAAAAGATGATTTTATGCCTTGCTCCACACCATGACACATAATACAGCTCACAGAGTAATCTTAGTAATCAGGTATGAGCTGGTCAATACTGGTGTTGGGGAGGAAGCTTTCTGGGAAAAAAATGTCCATCAAACAGTTTCTGTATGGAGTGTTTGTCTGGAGTCTTCATCATATTATGATGCTTGAATTCTGCAGTAAATTATATGCGTGTATGTTGGCACTGCAACTATGTTCAATATGAATTGTCCAGAATGGTCATCTAAAGTGCACTTGATTTAAACTCTCAGTAAAGTTTGTGTCAATGTAAAAAACTACTGTACAAAAAACAGCGTGAAATTGTACTCACAAGTATAGAACAACGGACATTGTGTACATGTTTTAACTACCTAATTTTGCTTTTTGGATACTGATGTCAAGGCTGAGATTAAGGTTGGGGACAGATTTAGGCAAAGGTGTAGTAATAATTTTGGATACATAGGTTAGATTTTGGTTAATGTATAAGTGCAGTATTATATTTGGATAGTGAGGTTACAATTAGGGCTATATTTAGGTGAAGGTGAATTATTACGTTTGGGTATTAAAGTCAAGGTTATGTTTAATTGTAGGTCTAGCATTACTTTTGCATACTGAGGTTAAGGTTAGGTTAAGGATTAGGTGTAGTATTATTATTGGGTATTGAGCTTAAGGTTAGAAATAGATTAAAGTGTAGGTGTACTATTGCTAATGGATGTTGATGTCAAGGTTAGGGTGAAGGTTAAGGTGGGAGTGAGGTTTAGGTGTAGAATTACGTTTGGATACCAAAGTTATGGTTGGGGTTAGTTGTAGGTGTAATATTACTTCGAATACTGAGTTCAGTGTTAGGTGTAGTTGTATTAGTATTTAGCACTTATGCAAAATCAAATATCTTCTTAAATGTAGTAGGACAAATATGGTGTGTCTGTGTGTGTGTGGGGGGGGTGCTGTAATCATAAACTTTTAGACCTTTTAAAAAGACCTAGTGTCTTTCAATTGTTATTATTAGCCATGTATTCTCATTAAATGTCCATCTTTGTTTTAGTTAAAGCATAGCTACAGCCTTGAGAAGAAGAAAATATTATGTAGTACTTTGAAATTCTGTTTTTGTGATGTTACAGAAAAGTGCAATGGGACTGTTTAAATATTTTATAAATAAAGTAGACAGACCCTGAAATTACCCTTGTAATAAACAATTTACTGCTTAAGGAAGGCAAGTCAACAGTGGTTTGTCCAAAAACTGTCTAAATACGTATGCCTGTCTTCAGAATCAGAATCAGAATCAGAAATACTTTATTGATCCCAGGGGGAAATTGCAGTTTTTACAGTAGCAGAAGAAGAATAAACACTCTAATAATAATTTACAACATAAAAGAAATTTGTAGTATGTACACATATGTAAGTCTTATATTACAATAGAATAATAAAATGTAAAGAATAAAATATAAAGTGACTGTGTCTATAATATTAAGTACAGATATACTGTATACAGCAGTAAGAGTTTTAGAAGTAAGAAAGTTATTGCACATTTGAGTTCTTACACACATAATTAAATTATAGTTCTACTGGTATCACTGTACATGTGAGAGGTGTCGTACGTTCAGGGAAGAGTTATAAAGTCTGATAGCCACTGGTAGGAATGACCTCCTGTGGCGTTCTGTAGTGCATTTTGGCTGAATGAGTCTTGCACTGAATGTGCTCCTGCGTCTCATCACTGTGTGATAAAGAGGGTGGGAGCCATTCTCCATGATGGCCTGCAGCTTAGACAGCATCCTCCTCTCAGACACTGCCGTCAGCGAGTCCAGCTCCACACCCACAACATCACTGGCTCTGCGGATCAGTTTATCAAGTCTGTTGGCGTCTGCTACCTGCTGCCCCAGCATGCAACAGCGTATAGGATGGCACTGGCAACTACAGACTCATAAAAGATCCTCAGCATAGTCCTGCAGATGTTGAAGGACCTCAGACGCCTCAGAAAATAGAGACGACTTTGGCCCTTCTTGTAGAGGGCGTCAGTGTTCTTAGCCAAGTCCAGTTTATTGTCAATGTGCACGCCCAGATATTTATAGGCCTCCACAGTGTCCACACTGACCCCCCTGATGGAAACAGGGGTCACCTTTGTTTTGTCCCTTCTCAGGTCCACCACCAGCTCCTTTGTCTTTGTCACGTTGAGCTGCAGATGGTTCAGCTCACACCACGCAACAAAGTCGTTCACCGTCGCCCTGTACTCATCCTCATCACCCCTACTGATACATCCAACTAGTGCAGAGTCATCAGAGAACTTCTGAAGGTGGCAGGTCTCTGAGCAGTAGTTGAAATCAGTGGTGTAGAGGGTGAAGAGGAAGGGAGAGAGGACAGTTCCCTGCGGGGCTCCAATGTTGCTGACCACTCTGTCTGACACACAGTGCTGCAGACGTACATACTGTGGTCTGCCAGTCAGGTAGTCAACAATCCAGGACACGAGGGGGGCGTCTACCTGCATCACGTTCAGCTTGTCACCCAGAAGAGCAGGCTGAATGGTGTTAAATGCACTGGAGAAGTCAAAGAACATGATCCTCACAGTGCTGCCTGGCTTATCAAGGTGAGCGTAGACTCGGTTCAGCAGGTAGATGATGGCATCCTCAACTCCCAGATGAGGCTGGTAGGCGAACTGGAGGGGGTCTAGAAGTGACTGGACCATGGGCCGGAGCTGATCCAGGACAAGTCTCTCCATGGTCTTCATGATGTGGGACGTCAGTGCCACTGGCCTGTAGTCCTTGATGTCACTGGGCCGCGGAGTCTTTGGCACAGGAACAATGCAGGACGTCTTCCACATCACAGGGACCCTCTGGAGACTCAGGCTCATGTTGAAGACATGCTGCAGGACTCCACAAAGTTGGATGGCACAGGCTTTAAGCACCCTGGGAGGGACACCATCAGGGCCTGCAGCCTTGTTCGTGTGGAGTCTCTGTAGCTGTCTTCTCACCTGGTCAGCTGTGAGATTCACTGTAGAGGTGACTGGTGGGGGAGGAGAGAAGGTGTGAAGTCTATCACAGGAGGGTGGGAGGCTAACAGGAGGGGGAGGGAGTGGAGTGGGCTGTTGAGGCCTGGCAGCAGAGGAGTCAGGGAGGGGGGAGGGGGAGGTCAGGGCTTACAGTGTCAAATCTGTTAAAAAACAAATTTAACTCATTGGCCCTGTCCACACTGCCCTCTACTCCCCTGTTGTTGCTGGATCTGAAGCCAGTGATAGTTCTCATACCACTCCAAACATCCCTCATGTTGTTCTGCTGGAGTTTCCACTCCAGCTTCCTCTTATATCTGTTCTTAGCCTCCCTGATTGTTCTCTTCAGCTCTCTCTGAATCGTTCTCACCTCCTCCCGGTCTCCAGCTCTGAAAGCCCTCTTCTTCTTGTTGAGGAGGGCTTTAATGTCTTTTGTTACCCACGGCTTGTTGTTTGGGTAACATTTAACAGTCCTGGTTGGGACAGTGGAGTCCACACAGAAATTGATGTAGTCTGTGATGCACTCTGTGAGCCCGTCAATGTCCTCTCCATGAGGCTCATAGAGTGCTGTCCAGTCTGTAGTCTCAAAGCAGTCCTGCAGCACTTCAGAAGTCTCCTCGGACCATCTCCTCACTGTCCTCGTGGTCACAGGCTGACTCTTCACCTGAGGCACATACTTTGAGCTAAGGCTGACCAAGTTATGATCAGATCCACCCAGAGGGGGGAGGGGGGAGCAACTGTATGCATCCTTAACATTAGCATACAGCAGGTCCAGTGTTCTCTCCTCTCTGGTGGGACAGTCCACATACTGAGTGAAGTTTGGTAATGTCCTGGCCATAGTGACATGGTTGAAGTCACCTGATATGGCAATGAAAGCAGTCGGGTGTTGAGTTTGAAGACGCGCTATGGTGGAGTGAATGACGTCACACGCCGACGTCGGGTTTGCAGAGGGGGGGGATATAAGCAGCCATGACAACAACATGGGAAAACTCCCGCGGCAAATAATATGGCCTGAGTCCAACAGCCAACAGCTCAATGTCCGGACAACAGATACGCTCCTTGATGGTTATGTGACCAGGGGCGCACCAGCGGTTATTAACTAACACAGCCAGCCCCCCCCCTCTCCGCTTACCGCTCTCGGTGCAGTCCCGGTCCGCCCGAACAGTCTGAAAGCCAGCGATTGAAACGTTCTCATCTGGAATGTTCTGGTGTAGCCATGTCTCCGAAAAGCACATTAAACTACACTGCCGGTACTCCTTCTGACTCGTGGCTAACGCTGTTAGCTCGTCCATCTTATTAGCCAGTGATCTAATGTTGCCCATGACGAGAGTGGGGAGACGCGGCTTATACCCCTTTTTCTCCATAAGCCTCCGTCTCTTCGCCCTCGCTTTCGCCGTGCGCTGTTTAGTTCCTCCTCTACCCCTGTGCGTCCGTCTCCAAAGCTCCTCGGGGATGTTAGCGAGCCTGGTCTCCATGCCGGCCGGCTTCAGCGTGATCAGCTGATCCCGAGTGTAAACAAAGGAGCCATGCTGCGCCGTGGTGCACCAGGAGAGTGAAAGTAGAACTTTCACAGCGAACAAAATGACCAAAACTCTCTATACTAGCATGATTCGAGAGGGCACAGTTTCTTTGTAAAAAATAAATAATATTATTAAGATAAAACTATAGTTAAAAAGCAAAAACACGAACACGCGAACGGGAGCTACTGCAAAGGCTGCACGCACTTTCGCGCATGCGCACAATGCGTCTTCATCTTTGAATAAAAAATTGAAAGGAAAGTGTGTGTGGTTGAATAGAACCTACAGAAAAACCATCTAACATATGAATCATGTGACAGTAAATTAAGCCTGTGATATATGATAGCTTAAGCTTGTGCGTGAAAGAAACAGAAAGAGAGATAAGAAACAAAATATTCTTTGGCTTTAGTTCAAGTTCAGGTGGAGTGTTGATATTCAATCACATCTTCTTTATCAGCTGGTAAATCTGTCTCTTAAAACATGTCAACATCTTTTTCACTGCTCCATGAAGATGGAGCTTTTCGCTGCAAGCTAATTCAAGCTTTTTCACAAATGTCCCCCTGTATATCCTATGTATATATCTTGTGTATTGTATAGTCCTTTATATATTTCAGTTATAACTATATGTATATTTTTTAGCTTATTTTTACTTCAATATTGTCTATTTATTGTATGTTTGCACTGTTTTACATATATAATGCTGCCCTGCTGTAGAGTTGTATCTGAGCCTCACCCCAAGCATTTCAATGCATGTTATTTCCTGACATGATGTGCAAATGACAAATAAACTTGAAACTTGAAACTTGAAGCTAAACAAGTACTGTGACCTTTTTATGTTTCTTCCAGTGAGCTGTGGTGGCTGTTTATTGAACGTTAAAGCTGCAGTGTACTCTTTATTGCAAGTGCCTGTTGGTTATTTAGTTAACTGGCCCATTGTTCATGATTTCCCTAAAATACAGATGCGGCAAATTTGATAGGAAAATTCATGTTTTGGAACACGT
Source organism: Megaleporinus macrocephalus (assembly GCA_021613375.1). NCBI lineage: Eukaryota > Metazoa > Chordata > Actinopteri > Characiformes > Anostomidae > Megaleporinus > Megaleporinus macrocephalus. The sequence continues at coordinate 4,296,583 of CM038722.1, read as the reverse complement.
AATCCATTTTCTTTCCCCAACTCTGACAGCCTTTGTTAATTTTTGACAACATTTTTAGGTAATTTTAGGAAGCCAAATGATCTCACTAAGAAAACATATCTGCTAGTACAGTGAGGTAATGCCTATATTTTAATATAGTTTGTTGCAGTGTGAGAGCTGAGTGCTGAGGTACTCAATAAATGTACAGGTATGGAAGTAGTTCCAGTAGTTTGCGGTCAGTTTGCATGACTTTGTGATCAAGCTGCTGTGACACAGTTAGTTACAGATAGTTAACCACATGTTTTCCTTTAGGAGAAAAAACACAAAATGGACCAGAAACTTGTGAGAACCTGGCTGTCAGGAGCTATCTCTGCTCTTCAAGACTGTTTTGAGCACACTGATTGGGAGATGTTCAGAGAAGCAGCAACTTTTACTGACTCCATCAACCTGGAGGAGTATACAGAATCAGTGATTGGCTATATCAGCATATATCAGATGATGTTGCTGTCTCCAAATTTGTCATAACTCTCCCCAACCAGAAACCATGGATGACTGCGGAGGTGTGCATGCTGCTGAGAGGATAATGTAAGCCTCCGGATAGCAAAAGCCAAGCTTTCCCAGGTCATTATAGAGGCTAAACGTGCCTACACAAAGAAAATCCATGAACATTTTTTAAAACACTGCTGACACACGCGCATGTGGCATCCAGACTATCACAATCATGTGACAGTGATGCCTCCCTTCCAGATGAGCTTAATAACTTCTATGCTTGGTTTGAAGCGCAGAACGGCACGACGTGAACAGGTACATGTGGATATAATTTGAAACATGTGGACAAACACTCCAGCAGCACTGCTGTGTCTGATCCACTCACACTAGCACAAAACACACTAACACAACGACTATGTCAGTGTCACTGCAGTGCCAAGAATGTCGCACCACCCAAATAATTTCTGCTCTGTGGTGGTCCTGCGGGGGTCCTGATCATTAATCACAGGATACCAACCCAGCAAGCAAGGTAGATCTGGGCCGATTCTAGCTCCGGATTGGTAGTGTCGGCTGTATGCTGGGCTCGGCACCCACATCTGACCTGATCCTGGCTTTGTGCAGGCACTGTCAGCGGACTGAGACTCGACACGACTCTCTGCATGTGGCCAATCATGGCTATGTACCATTCTGCAAACTGAGAAATGGCCCGATGATCCATACTGTGCCCAACTTAAATAGTATCATTAATAATATGTGTTATATTACAAAAATGATTAATGATTCATATTATTATTATATAATAATACAATAACAATAGTTATATGTAGAAATTTAGGGCAGGCATCAACAGCCCCCACCTTACATTGGACATCAACAGTTTGCTAGCTAGAACAATCTGAATGGATGTAATTGTAAATCGACTATTATGGACTCTAAACTCTGATATAGATCCGAGTCAGATTCTCTATGTAGTTTAGAGTCGTTATACGGATCCGGTCCAGAGCCGTGGAGGAACACAACAGCGGTCTAGAGGTGTGGAGGAATAAGCACCGGCACTAATTTAAACTCAGCGTGTGTCAAATGTGTGTTTGTACAGATTTGATTTGTTCATAATGGATAGTGGTGGCGATTTATTTGTGTTTTATGATTCATTAGCTCTTTAGGCAGTTCAGCTAGCAATGCTAGTTAGCCAACGTTTACGAGCTACCAAGCCGAACAAATGCTGATAACTTCAACTCATTTTGCTTTGCAGACGAGCTGCTACATCTTTTTTTGTAAAATAAACTTACTCCTATAACAAACCAAGAGTTGTGTTTAATGTTCCGCAGACATTTAACATGCTAAAAAAATCACCAACTTCTTGTTTAATTTTTGCAGTTCCAGCTCAAATAGCACTACAGTCAGGCACCAATTAAGGTGGAGCTGTAGAATTCAAACAAGAAGCTGGTGAATGCCCTTATCAGAAAATGTTTCCAGCATTAAAATGAAAATTATAATATTTTAATTGAATAAAGCTGTGCATTGGGAGAATGTAAAGATAATAGTAATTAGTAGTTATGACAGATTTTATTTTAAATAATGGCATTTAATATTGCAAGAAATCTATTAATTTATATTAAAATTAGTCCAGAAACTGAGAACCAGTGTCCGACAGGGAGGCTAGCAGGTGTCCGGTAGGCTAACGAATTCATGAGGACCAGAAACAAATACGATGGGATGCTCACTAACTCCTTGACACTTTGAAGATAATGGTGTTAATTGGTCATGTGAGATGTCAAGGTTTTCGATGTATAAGATATGGAAAAACGCCAGATTTGGAGTCTCTAGAGGGTAAGACAGTTTTTTGAACACCTGAAGGCCAGCCCTGTTGCTTCTATTTAAGGTGGGTTACATATAAGTCAGTTAATTAAATTTGTCTATTGCAAGTTTGGATTAATCTGATACATTACATGTTAGGTAACATGTTGGGTAGGCTAGGTGTTATTATGTTTGTATTTTGTGGGTTATAACTACAGCCTTGCTTGCTAGACAAAAAGATCTAACAGCAACAGCATATAAGTCTACTTTAGTGCTGCTCACATTAACTGGTTTTGCTTCACGATAATGTATCTCTTTATAATAACTTGAGTTATGAAGCAAGTCAGTTTATTGTATAATGTTAGAGTATTTGGTGTTCAGTCCCTTGCTGGCATCTGGCAGCAGGAAGTCACCGCTTGCTGTTTCTGCATACCAGGAGCCATTGTTAAGCGGCATTACCCGTTTTTTGTGAGAGGCAAGTGCCCCTCATTAAAAGTTATCAGTTGCAGTGCCTTTCACTGAAGCATACATGCCAAGATGTGCCATTTCCTGACAGTCAAAGGGATGCTTCCTGTTTCCAGATGACAAAGACTGACTTAAGACGCTCTTTTATGAGATTAATTTGGCTCAGCTCATAAAGTAGTTATGTTAGATGTGTAATTTAATAGCTGCGTACATTAAATAAAAATACAGTTAAATGATTTAGATACAATTGTTTATACGGTAAATGATCATCATCTTAAAAAACTGTGACAGGTTGTCCAGCAGTGCTTGTGACTTTAAGGCCTGTACACTGCCACACAGCTGAACTATGAGACGTCAACTCGCCATCTGACCTGTGACCTGTGCGCAGACTCATTGGACTGACCACCTGATCAGCCCTGTTGCATCAACTAGACTAAGTAAGTTACATTTAGTTCAGTATTATTGTTTTATTTTATATATTTTTACAGGTTTGGATTTATCTAATGTTGGATGATATTTAATATTTCATAGGTTATGGGTCATACTTGAATAATGAGTGTCACACTACATCTCTGTAGAACATCAAGGAACAGTTTTAATGAATGAATAAACAGATTCTATGCCACCTTGCAACTATGAGAATGTAAGTACATTTTATGGCACATTTAATGCAGTTCACTTTTTTCCCTTTGCAGTTCTACAACCTGAGAATAAATGTAGTGTTAAAGAATAGTGATTGGTGTTCAGAAGCACAGGTTTAACAGGGCTGATGTACATAAATGCTTTATGGATACTAGCGATGTTGAGGCATCAGTTTATGTCAACTTACGTATCGAGCAAGTATTTTCACTTTTTTGTCCTGGTTAAAAGGTTGTGTCTAAAGACAAGTTTTTCATGCCATTGTTCATTCTTGCAAACTGGCAGTTGAAGTTTAATTTAAAAAAAAACTAATTCTAAAACAGCCGTGTTCTTGCAATCATCATAGATATGGACCCCATGTGCTAAAGCGTACTGCTCTGGTTCTAGTAAAATAAAAATAAAACTTCTGTTTATTTTCTCTGTAGACATGTAGTATCCAACTACAGACGCATTCTGCTTTACAGGCAGGAAGATAACGAGCATGAACGCATAGAGTCTCCTGGGAGTGTGCTACAAACAGCGCAAGAGAGACTTTGGCCTGCAAACGGTTGTTGTTGGTTAGTTGTGGACATTATATGGGATTGCATGTACTAGTTTGTTCTGGACTGTGGGGTTGTTTTTGTTGCTTATGTGGCTAATGCAGACTGGAGCCTGCTGGTGACCAGTTTGAGTTCAGTTGTGCACATGGAGTAATCGAGTCTAACAGCAACAGGCAGCAGCGTCAAGCCTTCCAAGAAAAACAAAGGTTCTACTAATCACAAGGCTGGGTTAATTTCATAAATATCATATTATCATTATCATATATTATTGTTGCTGCAGCGGTGGAATAAATGGAATCTTGATCTTTTTTTGGGTAGCCTCAGAGTTCCAGATTAATCCAGTATAAAAAGGACAAAAAATTGGAAATGTATTCCTCTTTTCTTTCTTTTGTTTTTTGTTTGCTCCGCAAAGCTACCGTTTACCGGTTGACACAAAGTGAGAGTGCGACTGTGACTCACAAATCTTCAGGTCTTTTATAGGGGGTTCCCATCTGAAGTTAATCAGTTGATTCCAGCCTTACCGCATTGGTGGGTTCACGGCGCCCTCTGGTGGCCATGGTGGAAACTGACTGACCCCATAGAGTTACTTTTTTAGCTGTTATGTTTGGTGTAAATTAAACGGACTTTGGGTTTCCTGCTTACACCTTGCTCTGGTAAACTCATGGACTTTTCAAGGCTTTTACTTTTTTTTTTTTACTGTATCTGCTTTGAAGTTTTTGGACTGTTTTTGCTTTTACTAACCCTTAGTATTTTTTTGCCAAAGTTTGGTGGTACACTACGAATCTGAAATTCACAGAACATGTCTTACAGGGTTGACCAATTCAGTCTAATAGTAAAATATACAGAGAGTTTAAGCACAGTTACTCTTACTTTTCATTGAAGATGTAATTGCAATATCACACTACCTTAATTGCCTTAATTGGTCGACCATGCTGCTATATTGTAATATGCTAACTCTGCCACCCCTTCTTTTACTACACTGCACGTTCTAAAAATGATCCTTGTCCAGACTGCCAGAGAAAAAAAAAAGTTGATGTTGCTGTCATTGGGCAGTGGAGTAGTGACAAACAGTGACTGTTTTGCTTCACTACAAACCACATGGTCTCCACCATTAATCAATTAACACAAAAGAATGTTATATGGCAAAACCTTATAAGACTAAGCAGTATGCATATTTGTATGCATTCTGGTTAGGGCTGGACAATATGGGAAAAAATCTTATCACGGTATTTTTTTTCATTTCAGTCGATATTGATATATATCACAATATAAATCAAATCACTATTGCCTTTTTACTTTAAGTGAGAAGTGAAGATATCAAATTTTTTGTTACATTGTTTTGATTTTTTTATTTATTTTCTGTCAATTTCAAATAAATTAAACACACACACACACGTATATAATTTAATAATATATATAATATAGTAGGGGCTACTGGGCACTCATGAACAGTATGCACACACGGACACTGTGTTAAGCAGGCTGTTGCTGGCCCTTTAAGTTCAGGCTGAGGAAAGGACTCTGTTTATGTTCACTCATAGCAGTGAGTCGATTCTCTTTCGGCTCAAAGGGGGAGTTGATTTAGGGATTCTGTTTTCCGTAGTATTCCCTACAATACATATATTTATCTTCGATTATACAATTCCGAAATTACGTTGATTAGCATAACATGCGTTAATGCATCGCAAATACAGCCGTGCCAAATGAAAGCATGGATTTATCCGGAGCGCAAGCTACAGCTACAAACAGTCACTCACGTGCATCTAAAGTTGTGGGAATATTTTACACAGAAACACAACAGTGTGGTGCTCTGTCAGCTCTGCACAGTGGAGATGAGCACAACAGTACAAGCACTTGAAGCGCTAACATCCCGTAGCGCTTTATCAACACAGCAGCAGGACAGCACCTGTTTACTGCTTTTTCTTAACTTACCATATTATTTTAAGATTATTGACACATGTAACATGTTTATTTCAGTAGTAGTTAATGTTTTCTGACGTCATTTTCTCTTATTTTGTTCTCACTGCTCGAGTGTGAACGCCTGCAGTAACCAAACTACTAGTGCATGGGTTAACAGTTTTTTCAATCAAACTAATTATTTGGGTTGGTAAAACTAGTTCAAATGCTTGTTACTACATTATATTTTCGGTTGAAGGAAACGCCCCCTATAATGAGAAGGTCTGGTTGCTGTGTATTGCTGGGTGGGGCTCAACTTGAATATAAGACCGTTTATGTTAAATATGGCTCTTTTGTGGCCCCTGATTTGAAAAATCCTGGATCCTCTATCCTCTATCAAAAAACAAAAAATTCTAAGCATCTATAAAAGATTCCACATCCAAAGGCAGAATTTTATTTTATTTGTATTTTGTGTTATTTCTACTTTTATAGAGACCGAAAGAGAGAAAAAGCATGAGGTGATTATTCCAAACAGTGTGTTTAACTGAACATATAATAACTAAGCATGAACTAAGGATCAGTGTAGACAAGTCATACACACACAAAGGAGATTATTCTATCTCACACACACATAATGAGCAGTAAGCACTGACATTAAACCCTGCACACAGCGGCTCAGTGAATGTGGTGTTGAATGTGTATAGGTGTGTCAGCATGTGTGTGTCAGAGGAGACACTGTAAAAGGACAGGGTGCCAGCTGGACAGTCCACATACACTCCTACTCTCTTACATCTGAAGGGAGGAGAGGAGATGCGAGTTCTGATGTTATTGTGAAGCACAGAGTAACTGCCATAACAGTAATCCAGGGCCCAGGACTTTTCATTAACTCCAAACCAACGGTCAGCACTATCTCCTTTCCTGCTGATTGATTTGTACGTCAGAGCTAATTTAATTCCCCACCTCCCTCTCCACTTAGCCTCCCAGTAACAACGTCCAGTCACACTCTCTTTACACAGAACCTGAGCCCAGTAATCAAATCTGTCCGGATGGTCCGGATATAATTGCCGTATATATACGTTATGTGTCACCTTCCTGTTCCCATCAGAAAGTATGAGGTGTCTGTTTGCTGTGTTTGGATCCACAGTGAACCTACAGAAATCTACACAAACAAAGAGAGAATAGTGAGTGGATGTGTATATACCAGGTTTATGCCACATTTTGTAGAACAAAACCTCACATTGTGTGAACATTTCGTCCCCCACAAAGAAATGTGTGTATACTTACATTTCTTTGGTCCTGGTTTGATTCTGATTTCACCCCCATGTTCCACCCTAAACACACACACACACACACACACACACACACACGCACACACACATACACTGATATATTAATCCAAATGTTCTCCCTTTCATCTCTCCCTGTCCCTCTTTTCCTGCCTTTCTCTCTCTCTCTCTCTTGCTCCCTCTGTCACTCTGTCCCTCTCTCTCTCCCAGTCTCTCTTTTTTCTGTCTTTCTAAAAGAACATTAATTAAAGGTACTCATGACTGTAGTAAACATTACTAAACAGTTATTTCTTAAGTAATGATAGGAATGTGAAAGAACATTATATTAGATTTCTTTAAGTATTTATGATACAAAAAGACATACACAAATAAGGCTCATTAAAAAATGGTGTACGTGGTATCAAGAAAATATTGTAGATAACTTTCAAACACAGAAAATCTCAGACAAGCAGGTGCTCAAAATTAAAAAGCCACACATCAATTATAAACTGCAGCACAACTACAGCAACCAATATTTAAAGTGAACATTACAATTATCCTTATAATACAACAGATCATGTTAGATTATTAGATTTGCGTTCAACAAATTAGTCATTGGTGGTCGCATACAGTCATAAAAATTTGTCAATAAGTAGTAGTCCTTCCTGGTACTCAGACAAGTGAGCTCAGCCTGATCTGCCTTGATTGTGGTGCTATAACAAAGTTCCAAACATTTTGGGTCATATCTCCCGCACCATATGTCAAAGATTTTTATTTCTGCTGAACATTTGTCTCGTGGCCTACAAAACCAGCAAAATAACCATTAAGATCCTCTTTCTTAGATTGTGAGATAATTTGCATTTTATGTATATTTGAGAATACACGGGTACTTGGCTTTTTGCCCAATCTGCATAAAAAAGGTCAAAATCTGGTGTTCTGTCAGCATGAAAGGTCTTAAGCATATAAAGGTTGTGTGATTCAAATGAAACTTTGCATGCTGCTACTATGTGCTGCCATAGATCAGATTCTACAAATCTACAAATATTTGCAGATGTTCTAAAATATAAAAAACATGGCCACTGTTGGCCAATCATATTTCAGCATAAATAGGGGTATCAATACTTGATACATATCCTCAGGTATGACTCACTGATGGTTAACAGGTATTGGCCACTGGATGGTGCTAGTACAGAGTCTTATACTGTTCAGTTTACAAACATATGTCAAATAAGTTACTAATATGAGCCTGTCAATGCAAGTAATTTACTAAATATTACCATATATATACAAATGTGCATTGTATGAAATACACACATTTTAAAATAGTCCTACACTTAGCAAAAGATCATCTCAACCCTGGTCCTAAAACAAAACCTGCATATAAGTAAATAATTATCAAAAAATGTTGACTTTAGGGTATGATCAGGGTATCCGTAATATCAATCAATCCATCTGTGTTACACTCCATTCAAAGATGGCTACAATGCACATTCCCATTCACCATTTGGGAAATCAGACCATGCAAATACGAATAAAGGCTGAAACAGGAATCTGTTGCTCAGAAAAAGATGGTTTACTGGGTGAACCAATCAATTGCTGCTTTGCATTTACATTATAAAACAAAAATTTTGAATTCATATTAAAAATATTTACAGATATAGCTTTAATGTCTGTCATATTATGCACAAACCAAGGACGTAGTAATTTTACTGCAGCAGTAAAGGTACCAAATTTAATTGATCCATCAGTTAATTTCAAACCATTGTAAAATGACCTATACCAATAATGGCATGTTTTGAATTAAAGTCTGTTAAAATATGTACAAACTAAAGGTGAAAAACTTTTACTTCAGCATTTTAAATAAAAAGCAGCCAAATGCACAAAAAACAGTTTATCAAGTTAATAGTGTGAACTTGTGAACCAAAAACTATAATGCAAAACATCAGTTTGATGCGAAATTGTGCATGGTGCTACTTTTGGTCTATGTTTTATTGCCTGCGTTGTTGCAGTTTTGGAGGTAAAAGGCAGTGAAATGGAAAATCCAGTCTAATACAGATACACAATCAACCCCTTTAATAACATAATTTTCTGAACAGTAATTTATGAAACTTTGGGTTAAGTATAAAGTTCTGTACACAGACATACAGAACATCACATAAAGGGCACCGCTCAAACAGAGTTTCAACAATGTTGTGATGTAATTCTTTAACGATGTAGCATTTGTGTCTGATTGAGATATTTTTCTTGATGTCTTAGATTTGTGTTGGATTTTGTAGTGTTTGTACTCTAACTTGTCTCTGCCTCGGCCAGAATCTTGCCAAATTAATTTTTGCGAAGTGCGGACCACTAAGGCAGGGCAAGGCGGGGAATTCCGAGAAACTTGGGGCTGGAGTTCTGGGTGGCTTCTGCTGCTAGGTTTTGAAGCCAGACCCCAAAAGCTCCAACTGAGATAGACGCACGTTTCTCGTGCCAGCCTGAGGTCGTTGATTAGGGAACGAATGTAACTATGATGTGCCTGGGAGGAATGAGGTCTGAGAAGTTGGATTGTGTGGTCTGAGAGTCCCTGAATAAGACATATTTGATTTGAGGACAGACAGGTCTGACAAAAGGCTAAATGGAGGTGTCGGATGAGGCTGAGAGCGATGTAAAGGCAGGAAGGAAGGGGGAAGATGGCTGGTAAGTTGGTGGTGATGGCATCAGTTGCTGAAATTGGAGCCGGGCCCCTAGAGTCCTAACTTGGAGAGATGCAAGCTTGTTGTGCTAGGAGTTAGATTATGTGATCAGAGGATCCCTGATGGAAAGCCATGGAAGCCGTGCCAATTCTGGATGGATGTCCTTAGAAATGCACTGGAGAATAACCACTGAGAGGGCGTGGCAAAGATGAGTGTGAAACCAGGTATGATATGATGTATTCAGATTCTGTGATGAAGAGAGACGAGTGTTCTGAGAAAACCGATGTAGGTTTTGTGATATGGACCAAGCAGTGATTTTTAACTTAAGGTGGAGAAGCGTGGTAAGCCAAACTGTTTGGTTTGCTAGTTTGATGTTAATATTAAATAATATTTGAATTGAGAAGAGGGAAGTCTAAGTTAGGTAAATGTCTTGTCAAGTCAAGGTTTGTTTGCGATAAATGGCGTCATGAAGCAGCAAATCCGGGTCCTAACCCCCAGTGAGCAAGCCAGGGCGACAGTGGCAAGGAAAAACTCCCTCGGAGCAAGAGGAAGAAACCTTGAGAGGAACCAGACTCAAAAAGGGGGAACCCATCCTCCTCTGGTTGACACCGGATAGCAAATTAATTACATTTATACTTAATGGATCGATGAATTTGGAGAAGTTCTATCAGAGTAGCGGTAAAAGCAGCTCAGCGTTTGTAAAGTAGTAGTGATGAGACTCTAGGGGAAGGAGAAGAAAATGATTGTAAGTAAGAAAATGGAATCTTTGGAGGTGTTAGTGGTCATGTAGGTGATATCTCCACTAGACAGTGAGACGCTCCATAGAGGAGGTGTTGGATAAAACTGAAAAGATGGAATTACAAACATTGGGGAAATCTAGATGGCTAGCAGAAAATGTGGAGTGTGGAGAAAGGGGTCTGAGTACTGATGGTTGTTGAGGCAGAAGTGAAGTTCTGTCTTTTGAATAGTTTTTGAGGAGAAGAAATCTGAGTGTGATTTGGAGGAGGATGAGTTGAACTAGTTACTAAAAGTGACCGAAGAAGCTGGTGGAGTGCTGCGAGTTGATTGGCGTCAGGGAGGCTGCAGTGATGGAAGTTTGTAGGAAGGGAAGGTGATGTTGAGCAGGGCTGTGGTTACATCTGAATGGCCTGGAATGAGAACGACTTCATGGATGGTGTAGCGTCGTACTAGATGCCGTGAGACAACGAATGGAGTGTGTCTGAATGGATAGACTTCTGTCTACTCATGCCCCAAAAGGAGAGCAGCAATGACGAGAAGAGTCAGCGATTGCAGAAGACAAGCTGCAGTTGTAGGATGTGAGAAAGAGTCTGAGACTGCAAAGGTTGAGCAGCTGTCGTGGGTCTGGTGAGAGAGAGAGTCTGTGGTTGTAGAGGTCGAGCAGCTCTCGTGGGTCCGGTGAGAGAGAGAGTCTGTGGTTGTAGAGGTTGAGCAGCTGTCGTGGGTCTGGTGAGAGAGAGAGTCTGTGGTTCTAGAGGATGAGAGTTCTGTTAAGGAGGACTTTCGTGAGAGAGAGACAACCAGTGGGCCAGCCGGAGGAGGCACAGCAGTATGGAGACCCGTAAAGAAATAACGGGAAGATTGAGGGAGCGAGGGAGGATTGAGGCAGGCAGGAGAAAGTGCAGTAGGTTGACCTGTAAAGAAATGCAGAAAGATCGAGGGAGGGAGAAAGCGAGGGATGATTGAGGCAAGCAAGAGGCAAGGCAGTAGTGGGACCTGTAAAGAAAAGGCAGGAAGAATAAGGGAGGTGGGAGGAGGGATAATTGAGGCAGGCATGGGGCACCACGGTAGGGGGGCCTGTGAAGAAGTGGCAGAAAGATTCGAGAAAGGATGATTGAGGCAGGCATGAGGCAGTGCATTAGGGGGACCTGTAAAGAAAATGGCAGAAAAATTCGAGAAAGGATGATTGAGGCAGGCATGAGGCAGTGCATTAGGGGGACCTGTAAAGAAAATGGCAGAAAGATTTGAGAAGGGATGATTAAGGCAGGCATGAGGCAGTGCATTAGGGGGACCTGTAAAGAAATGGCAGAAAGATTCAAGAAGGGATGATTGAGGCAGGCATGAGGCAGTGCATTAGGGGGACCTGTAAAGAAATGGCAGAAAGATTCGAGGAGGGATGATTGAGGCAGGCATGAGGCAGTGCATTAAGGGGACCTGTAAAGAAATGGCAGAAAGATTCGAGGAGGGATGATTGAGGCAGGCATGAGGCAGTGCATAGGGGGAACTGTAAAGAAATGGCAGAAAGATCGAGGGAGGGATAGGGAGGAGGGAAGATTGAGGCAAGCATGAGGCAATACAATAGGGGGACCTGCAAAGAAATGGCAGAGATCGAAGAGGGGATGAATGAGGCAGGCAGGAGGTGCAGCAGTTGGGAGACTTGTAAAGAGATGGCAGGAAGATTAAGGAAGGGAACGGGATAAGGGCAGAATGAGGGAACAGAGGGACGATTGAAGGGAAGGGGAGTTGGACGATTGAGGGAAAGGGGAGTTGGACGATTGAGGGAAAGGGAGGTTGGACGATTGAGGGAAAGGGAGGTTGGACGATTGAGGGAAAGGGAAGTCGTACGATTGAGGTATGAGGAAGAATGATTGAGTAGGAGAGGTGACTGAGCCCAGCTGTAAGAGGCAGAAACACACAGGTTTGTTGTATAACGTTGTGACATCGGTGGCGTGGCCGTGCCAAAAGGTCATTTCACAGAAGCTGAGATGGCATCGTAAACAACTCTGCAGCTACATAGTGACGACGTTTGTCAGTACATTGTTGTGACCTTTAAAATCCTTCATGTCTTCAATTATACCGTCATAAATGTACCAATAAGAAGTCATGGTACCAAGAAGCGACATTATGTGGTAGCGAAATTGTGACAACACTGATTAGGTGACATGAGGCATGACCTGCTATAAAACAATGCTGTACGATGGTAGACAACGGTGTGACAACGTGTGTTCGTTGGAGCGTGAGAAGCCGCGAGTGAAATCAGCACGGTTGAGGCAGAAACCAACAGCTGCAGGCTGCAGTAGCCTGGAGGGAGCAGCAGGGGGGGCAGGGGTGTAGGGATAGACCTGTTAGACCAGGCATCGTTCCTCCGGAACCAGCAGGAGGCGTGACCAGGATGTTTACCTCCGACGGAGGGCAGAAGCGAGGAAAATATGGCCCAGACCATGAGGCAGAAGGGGAAACTTGGAGCCTGACGATAGTCCAGTCCAGTGTTCCCGGAAGGCGAGAATTAGAGGGAGAGAAGAAGCGCGGGGAGGCTCGGCAGGCGCGGGGGGGGGCTCGGCAGGTGCGGGGGGGGGGCTCGGCAGGGCAGGCGCGGGGGGCATCAATGCGCGGGCGACGCAGGGACCCGCCGCGTGAAGCAGCCGAGGAAGAGCCGGGGCAAACGAGAGCGGCCACGTCCGGGAGATGATAGAAACGGAGCAGTCCCAGCGGCAGCAGTGATAAAGGACCCCAAACGAGGAGCAGCGCGAGGAATAGCGGAAGGCAGGATGTGCTGGCGATTGGCGAAGAGCCAGCCGGCCGAAGCAAGTCTGCGTCGGCAGAGAGTAAGGAAGGAGCAGTCAACGGGCCAGTCGGTGCGAATTTCGTCACGAGAAGGTGGGAGCAGAGGAGTGGTTTATATAGAGCGTGTAATGATTGAAGGGAGGAGTTTGGGCGTGGTCCTTCTCCCAAACTTCATTTCATAACTTCATTTGTAGTTCAGCTAGGGTTCAGCTAAGTTATTTTTATCTTCTATTAAATGTCACTGACAAAAACTGACTCACACTCAGAGTAACTAGACCTTTAATGTCTTTTATTTGTCATACAGGGCTGAGCTCAGGTGTTGAAAATGTAAATTGATTATAGTTTCATAATGAAATTGTGTGAAGCCCATTTAGTTGTTCAGTGTGATATATCAAAGTAAGTAATCACCTTTAACCTCACTCTCTTCCAGTTTGTTTATTCTGTTTTTGCCACCCCCCATTTAAATGGTGCTCCTTGTCTCTCCTACCCCCAGTAATGGCTGGTGTATTTATCCTATTTCTATTATGTTTTAACTCAGTAAATAGGAGTTGATAATTTTGTTATACTTTATGTATAGGTTATGTGCTGTTATTTATTTTCTGAAGTCTGGAGTAATTTAAGGTATTCTCCGAGGTATCTATATGAATTATTAAAAAACCATACACATGGAATGCTGACCTAACATTAGCTGGTGAATGAACCTCAGACATATGCTACATGCAGATACATATTAGTAAGTGAACTAGCTTAGTAAATTTGTTTTAGTTAGCAAAGTTAACTAGGTTAGCATTTTGTAATATTCTGTAAATAATATCTTTTATAGTATATATTTACTTAGACTTGCGTAGATATAGAATATCCATCTATGCACAAGATATCTTTAGCACCATGGCTTCCTATGGCATCATTATCGTTTTTAGTTCTATTCATTATACTGTTTTTTATTGATTTTTAGTTAAATATTTGTTAACAGTCTGTGTGCATGGCTGGTCTTTTAGTATGTTACATGTCATAAATGTGTTCACTCACCAAAACAAAATAAATGTGATTCTGATTCTACAGTCTTGGTATAGTGGTTCCCTCCTAGGACGACTTAAGGACAAGTGGTTCACAAACCTTTCCCTATAAGACCTCCAGCCCTATGTTTGTTATCCTGCCAAGACACACCCACTTCAACTCAGGAAGGGCTTTTAATTATAAGATTTGTTGGAACAGGTGTGTCGGAAGCAGGGCAAACATAAAAAAGTGCAAGACAGGTGGTCCTTCAGGACCAGTGTTGAGAATCACTGATTTGAAAGTGTCAGCTCCTATCTAGGATAGTGAGGTGAGTATAGTACAGAGAGCACAGTCTTAGAGAGTGTGGGAAGTCTAGGAGAGTATACAGCAGTACAGGACAGTAAAAACCAAACAAGGAGAGAGAATTCCAGACTAGAAGCACAGTCTTAGAGGGTAAGCAACAGTCTTTCTTGAATAAGAGAGAAAAAGAAAGAAATACAGATTGATAAAATGGAGCTGTTTGACAGAATGATCTGCAGTCAAGGAGAGTGAGCTGCAGTCTAAGAAAATAGCTCTAGTCCAGAAAAGTAAGCTGCTGTCAAGGAGATCGAGATCAGCCAAGGATAGTGAGCTCTATGCTAGCAGAGTAAAAGCAATCTTGGGGAGTAAGCTGCAGCCATAGACTGTAGAGCTTTCACAAGCAACACTATCAATATGCTAAAAAGTTCAAAGTTAAAAATGCAAAAGATTAAACATGAGCAGATGATTTCTGTCTTGAGTAATTCACTCATTCAGGATGCAAAACACACACACTCTTAGTTGTTCATACCTGAGAGTGTTGAGTGAGCATTGTGGATCCTCCAGTCTAGCAGTGAGCCGTTTCACTCCTGACTCTCCTGGGTGATTGTAGGTCAGATCCAGTTCTTTTAGGTATAAGGGGTTTAAACTCAGAGCTAAAGCCAGAGAAGAGCAGCCTTTCCCTGTGATCATACAAAAAGATAATCTGCAGAGAGGAGAAAAAGTTGTTGGATAGACAGAGCAAGATATGTTTGTTCATTAGAAAAAATTGCAGCTATTTGCTTCTTAGATTATTACAAAAATAACAATAATAATAATAATAAGAAGAAAACAATACAATATTATGAAAATTAAACAAAATATACATTTGGTTTGCTGATTTTTTTGGGGTAAAATTACTGAGAATTTATTAGATGAGTGATAAGTGGCTACATATCCTCTGGAATGTGTGGTGTTATTTTCAGTTACTCCTGTGAGTAGGTGGAGTTTGTGACAAGGCATCAAAAACAATTTCAAATGAAATTCAGTGAATTTTCTGTTTCCACAAGTAATTATGATAAATAAATTCCAATAGCAAACAACAATTCTCTACAAAGAATATCGTGTTGGTCATGTAAGAAAGACAATAAACATTGCATATCACAGCATTCAACAATTAATTGGAAGAAAGTTTACCTGAGTGTCTGAAGATTGCAATGTGAACTCTTCAGTCCAGCAGAGAGCATCTCCACTCCTGAATCCAGTAACTCATTGTTACTGACATCCAGCTTTTTTATGGAAGAGTTTTCCAGTTTTAGGACTGATGCAAGAATTTCACAAGACTTTACTCCAAGATTACAGCCATCTAGTCTGCAAAGAGAGAATAAATACTAGAGATTGGTTGTATGAATTGTATAACAGACAAAACAGCAGGCTAATATTAAACAAGTCATATACTGGATGTAGTGGATGTAATGGCCACCGCAACAAAAAAGGCCAGAAACCTTTACAATCTTTAGCACCATGATGATGTTGTATTTGGTGGTGTGTCATCTATCATATCAAAAACTTAGAATTTCTTTTTGAAGATTAAATTAAATTTGTGATATAAACAAAACTGATATGTTTCACTAAGGCACTAAAAATGGAGATGTTTAAGGTACATGTGATGCACTTCTAACCCAGTAGCTTTTCATAATTGCTCCAACTTGTGACACTACCATTTCAGGCATTGGACCCTGTCCGTAATCCATGGAGCAGTATTATGGATAGCCCTGTACCTGTTTTTTAAAGGGGCCACTTTGTCTAATATTGTACGACAATGCGTAAAAGTTCAGTGTCATGTATATTCAAATCACAACAAAAACATGCTGAGAATTGATGAACTCATTTCTTGTGAGAAGGCATAATTTTTCCAGAGAGATTTATAATCACTGATCAAATGGTCTTCACGGCAGATATGATCAATAACCAGTAAACAAGGTTCAATATATGTCAATCTGCATGAATGGCTACATAAACTGAACAAATTAAAATGTCCAACTAATAACACTCTGTCCAGCTTAATTATGACCTGCTGCAAAGACACCTTGCCATGTAATGACTGAGCAGACATGTGTTCAAGTATTATTTTACCCCTAGAAATTGAGATGCTTTTGTACAATGCTTGTAATTTCTCTACTGTTCATTCATTTTTGATGTAAACACCCTCAAATAAATGTAATACTTATTAAATGTATTTACTTTCAACTCTAAAATGTGATGGACAATAACACTTTCTCAACCATCAAATATTTATGAATTTAATGGTTTAAACAGTGAATCTGGAGTGAATCAGTGAATCAGAGTATTCACAGCGCTTCACTTTTTCCACATTTTGTTTTGTTACAGCCTTATTCAAAAATTGATACATTTTTTTCCATCAAAATTCTACACACAATACATTCTTTTTTTTGTTTCCGCTGATCATATTTTAAATGTTTCGACAACTTAATTGGAGTCTAAATGTGATAAATCCAGTTGTTATTTGGAAAGGTACACACTGTCTATATAAGGTCCAATTGTTGAAAGTACCATGAAGTCCAATGAATTGTCTGTAGACATCTGAGACAGGATTGTTTCGAGGCACAGATCTGGGGAAGGGTACAGAAAAAAAATGTAGCATTGAAGGGCATAATGAGCACAGTGGCCTCCATCATCCGTAAATGGTAGAAGTTTGGAACCACCAGGACTCTTCCTAGAGCTGGCCGCCCGGCCAATCAGAGTGATCAGGGTAGAAGGGCCTTATTCATGGAGGTGACCGAGAACCCAAGGGTCACTGTGACAGAGCTTCAGTGTTTCTCTTTGGAGAGAGGAGAGCCTTCCAGAAGGACAACCATTTCTGCAGCTCTCCACCAATCAGGTCGGTACGGTAGAGTGATGGAAGCCACTCCTCAGTAAAATAAACAAAAGACTGCTTAGAGTTTGCCAAAGAGCACCTGAAGGACTCTTAAACCATGAGAAACAAAACTCTTTGGTCTGATGAAACAAACATTGAACACTTTGGCCTGAATGCGAAGCATCATGTCTGGAGGAAACCAGGCACCGCTCATCACCTGTCCAATATCATCCCTACAGTGAAGCATGGCGGTGGCAGCATCATGCTGTGGGGTTGTTTTTCGGCAGCAGGAACTTGGAGACTAGTTAGGGTTGAAAGAAAGATGAATGCAGCAATGTACAGAGACATCCTTGAAGAAAACCTGCTTCAGAGTGCTCTGGACCTCAGACTGGGGCAAAGGTTCAATTTCCATCAGAACAACAACCCTAAGCACACAGCCAAGATAACAAAGGAGTGGCTTCGAGACAACTCTATGAATGTTCTTGAGTGGCCCAGCCAGAGTCCAGACTTGAACCCAATTGAACATCTCTGGAGAGATCTGTGCGCCGACACTCCTCATCCAAACTGATGGAGCCTAAGAGGTTCTGTGAAAAAGAATGGGAGAAACTGCCCAAACATAGATGTGCTAAGCTTGTAGCATCATACTCAAATTGCTGCCAAATGTGCTGCAACAAAATATTGAGAAAACTTATGCACATGTGATTTTTTATTTTTTTTATTTTTAATACATTTGGTCATTGTGTGTTGTGTGTATTGTGATGGAAAATTTATTTAATCCATTTTGGAATAAGACTTTATCATAACAAAATGTGGAAAAATTTAAGCAATGTGGATACTTTCTTGATGCATTGTACCCTAACACATACCAAGAAACACAATGGAATGTAAACAAAGTCAGATTCTTCCAAATACAAAAGCAGGTCAAGACCAAATGATACCCCATGTCAGTTTAGAAAATATTTTACACCTTAACATTTAAATACAAAATGAATGGACAGAAGGCTGACCTGAGTGTCTGTAGTTTACAATGTAATTTTTTCAGCCCAGCAGAGAGCAGCTTCACTCCTGAATCCTGCAGATTATTGTTACTCAGATCCAGTTCTACAAGGAAGGAGGTTTCAGACTGTAGAACTGACTGCAGAGTGTTACAGGACTGTTTACTGAGTTTACATGCAGCAAGTCTGCCAAAACAAAACAGAAGGTACAACCCATACTTTCAATATTAAAAAAGAGTAGTTACATCAGAGATATTACATTCCCATTGAAAGACACACTAACATCCACACAAACAACTACATAAACTCAGCTTACCTTTCATTTATTAACCAAAACAAATGGTTTGGTTTTAATTTTTTGTTATGTTTTTAAAGACAAAAACTATTTATTGATACGTTACTATTTTGCCAGTTTGGTGGAGGAGGAATAAAGGTCTGGAGCTGTTTGTTTGGATTTGGGTTTAGTCCTTTAGTTCCAGTAAAGGGTAATGTTAAAGCTACAGCATACAAAACCATTTTAATGGTTTAAATATATGCTTCCACATTTTGTAGCACATTAATGCTCATAGTTTTAAAAATGCTCATGGTTTAAAATGCTTATGGCTTTATGTACAACAAGCTCATATAAGTGTGATGGTTGCAATATATCATACTTTTGGTCACATAGTGTATAAACTTATAGTAATAAATATGTTGTAGAATAGTCTAAATAAAATTCAATATTCAAATATATACAAAAATGAATATTTGAATGTAGAACATTCTATCTCTATGGCTCATGAGCCAATCATATACACACAAATCTATTAATTATTTGGTCCCTAGGTGTGAGCTTTAAAATAAAAGCTTATTTAGCTCTGAATAGGGCAATATGTTTAGTTTATAAATGGAATAACATTAAAGGTAAAAATGCATCCTCTTGTGAGGCAATGAAATGATGCCCGCTCCAGACAGCAGATCATTTGGCAGAATATGACTGCCTTTTGGTCATCATGTGGGCACTTTTTAGCATAATAAATTATTAATCTTGTATTTTTTTAAGTAGTAAAGAAAGGTAGTAGGGTAAGTTTTGACAAATTGACCTGATTATCTCTAGTTTACAGTTTAAACTTTTCAGCCCAGTACAAAGCAGCTCCACTCCTGAATCATTCAGGTCATTGTTACTCTGGTCCAGTTCTTTCAGAGAGGAGGTTTCTGATTGTAGAATCGACCTCAGAGTTTCACCAGACTGTTTACTGAGTTTGCAAATAGAAATTCTGCAAAAGAAGAAGAGTATCATAAATGAAAGACATTCCACAATGTTCAATAAAAGAGTACTAACATTTTTTCACTCTGTAGGCAACAGTTCCTTTGCACAAAGTGATTAATTTGCTGTTCAGGAAGCAAGAAGTTAGAATTTTGTGTTGTACTGCATGAATATAATAAACTATGTTTATCATGCAGCTAAAATAAAATAAAGGCCAGATTATTATTAAAATAATAAGGGTAAAATAAGGATTGCATTGGTTAAGTATTAACAGTGCATCTATTTGACATACAGCCCATCTCAGTAACATAGTTTCATTCACTAGCTTTTGCTCACTCAATTTGGGATGACAGCTTTTGTCAGTAGATTGTGTGTAACTTATAGCATTGTGTGTAGTTCATTGCGAAGGTTTCTGTGCATTATACATTTTAACTTTTTTTGTATTCCTTCAGCTGCGCATATATATATATATATATATATATATATATAAATATATATATATATATATATATATATATATATATATATATATATAACCATAAAACCAAACACTGTGTGTTATTTTGAGTTGTTTCGACCCTATTACTTGGCTATTTTGTATATATCCCTGTATACAATTTCTTTATCATAGTAATCTACCATAATAATCTGTCAACTAGTATTCCTTATAGAATAGCAATTTTTCAATTTTTTTATATTTTGGGTTTCCGACCTAAGTATCATCAGTTTACAATGTGAAATATTCAATCCGGTGGAAAGCTTCTGCACTCCTGAGTCAAGCAGGTTATTGTTACAGAGATCCAGTTCTTTCAGAGAGCAAGTTTCTGTTTGTAAAACAGAACAGAAAACATCACAGGATTGTTCACTGAGTTTACAACCAACAAGTCTGCAAAGAAGAGGAAACAGGACACATATTACCCAAAATGCAAGAGATGTTTAAATTAAATGAGGAAAAAAATTTAAAAATAATTTTAAACCTGAGTATTTCCAGTTTACAGTGTGAACACTTCAGTCCAGTAGTGAGCAGCTCTATCCCTGAATCCTGCAAATCATTGCTACTGAGGTCTAGCTCTTTCAAGCAGGAGGTTTCTGTTTGTAAAACTGACTGTAGAGTGTTACATGATTGTTTCATTAGTTTACATTCAGCAAGTCTGCAAAAAAGGAAAGTATTTGTAAAATTTCTTACAAAATGTATGTCACAATTGTTTTCATTGATTAAAAAAATAAATAAAACTATTAACCTTAGTGTCTGTAGGTTACATTGTGAACTTCTTAGTCCAGCAGAGAGTAACTCCACTCCTAAATCCCTAATGTTATTATTACTGAGATCCAGTTCTTCCAAAGAAGACTTTTGTGTTAGAACTACACTTAATGTTTCAATGAACTGTGAAGTGATATTACAGCCAGCTAATCTGTGAGGAAGTAAAGAGGACATAACACAGGCACATTCAGAAAATGTATATGCAATTAAAAACATTTAAACAGTAGAATTTAAAAACATGTTTTGATACCCTTTTTATCTTTAGCCTTGTATCATTCTAGTTATAACACATAATCTGTGATTTTTGTTGAGTAAGAAATATACTTTATTTACTCATACTGTACATATAAGTACAATATCATATCTCAATACATATCTCAATAAATGCATTTTGTGATTTATTTTATTTACATTTGCCTCTAACTAACTGATGAAGTTTATCTAGTTTGGATTGTGTATGATCGTAAAAATTATATTATATAAACTAATGGAAATGCAATAAACATGCACTAATGCTCAAACATTAATTTAGTTTATAATTCTAATCACAATAAACAATGTCATTATTAAAATATGATTGTCAAAATAATCAAATATTATTACAATGTATTATTAATAATTGCTATTGATACATAATTCAACTAATTATCTGTATGTATAATGCTTTAAAAACAACTTAATTTGTTATTTATCAGACATTTCTCCATTCACTATTAGTTGCTGCATTTTATTGAGGAATATGCTACTTTTTTTCCCTGAATATGTAGTTGTGCATCTGAATTTGTAGCTGCTGAGGGTTTTTATACATTTTATTTAATTGCCATGCTACACATTTTGGGGTTTATGATTCAGGCTCATAATTTCTTTTTCATAGTAATCTGTAACGAAAGCAGTTGATTTTACTTTAAACATCAGGATTACTTTAATGTGTCCATACAAACCACATATTTCTTTTGTTTTAATTCAGTATGAACTGACAAAAAGATCACCTGAGTATCTTCAGTTTACAGTGTGAACTCCGCAGTCCAGCAGAAAGCAGTTCCATTCCTGCATCCTGCAGGTTATTGTTACTGAGGTCCAGCTCTGTCAGTGGTGAATCTGAACTGAACACTGATGCCAGTTCTTCACAGATGTGCTTGCTGAGGTTGCATTGATCAAGCCTTGACATTAGATACAATAATTTTCTTTTAGAAGCACAATATAGGGTATAAAGTATAAACATGTACTACACTGTCTAGCAAATTCAGTTATTTGTTTATTTCTCAATTACAGCACATTATGAAAACAGGATGAATATATACAAAAACTTTCAAACTGCATGGCCACACTCTATAGTCAAGCAGTTAGAGTCAGCTCTAAAATTGTTGGCATACTTGATAAAACTGATTAAAAGAGTAAGAAAAATGGTATTTGTCATTAATTATTGTGATCTACCATTGAAAATATGTATAAAATTGAACCATCAATTTAATCTAAATTTTAATTAAATGTATTTTTAAAACAGCTATTACGAATTAAAAAAAAGTGTGTTGACATTTAAAATAAGGCAATGGTTATAATGAATATAGACAAAAATTTAACCAGTGATCTCAAATTTGCAGAAGATATTCAGAAGTATTTTTGCATCACTAGAATTAATTGGCAATATTTTATTAGAACCTAAATGTTATGGAAAGTTTGACTGGAACCATACATTTGGAAAAATATATATTTTGTTGCTCCTATGACCTAAACCTATATACACATTTCTACATCTTAAATTTTATTCCAGTTTCCATTTTGTAGGATTTACTTTGGCCTGTCCATAAAGTATGTCTAAATTTAAATGTATGTGTCATATGCTAAAATCCTGTTTTCCACAGAGAATGACAGGAGTGAGTGAACAAAAAGCTGCCAAATAATTGTTTTTAAATGATTAATAGAATCAAATGTTGACAAATAAACCACTGAAAGGAAATTCTATAAAATACAGGTAAACCACTTTAAATCACTACTTTTCAGTTTTTATTATTCAATTATGTAGTTTACACCAGCTTCAAAATAAAAACAAATAACTTTGGGTGACAGCAAAATAACATACATTTTATACAATTTTAACATGTAATATTTTTTGTAAGCCAACATGTTTTGTGTATGACCAAACATTTCCATCTTGGTGTCATCAGTGCAAAGGATAGTTTCAAGTACAATTTTACAAATGTAAGTTAAAAATGCCATTTTTTATAGAATATGGTGTGGTGGAAAAAAATACTTTTTGCTTGGCTATATGTTTGCTTATAGTTTCAGGTGGGGACTACACAATTATTATTTAGAGGAGGTTGCATTCTTTCTTTTTCCATGGCTGTATGTAGTTTATACACTATACTTTTTAAAATTAAGTTCTTCTATATTAGTGGTCACCAACCAAGATCCAGTGCCTTCCCGCAGAATTTGGATAAATAACCTCTTCAATAATAATTGATTGAATCTGATACATAAGTGAATGGTGAGGGAATGTGTATCGTGTCACATGCAAACTCTGCAGGAAAGTAGCTTTCCAGGGGGTAACCACTACTTTAGATTTTCTTGTTGAGCAACAACCACAATTTCCTAATACACATTAAGAATCAGTTATGAGCCTCATGTCTTTCTCCTTATACTGTATGCCGTGTTAACATGGTCCTTTACAAATATGAATGCTAGCATGTTTCTAATTAGGTATCAGTTACACTGTACACTGTTGAACAGCAAGGGATGAAAAAATGCACATATGTTGGCAGTCAGAAATTGCATGTTTAGGAATTAAACTGCTCAAAATCATAGTAAACACACTTAAGGCGTCAAATATCAAAACTATTTGTAATACTACACACAGCATTAGCACGAACTAGGTTTATGGTAAATACCCTAGCATTCCAGTAGTGAATAAAAAGGCTGCTTAAAAAGTATTGAAGTGTTCCCTGTTTTATGTTAATACAGGTTTTGCTAGTACGTTATTGAAAAAAAAAACCCACTTAATTGTACTTACAATGCTCGTCTTGTGCTTTTCACTACTGGCAGTAGTTTCCTCAGTCCTTCATTGGTTGGTCTGTATTTCTTTAACTCAAACCTCTCCTGAGTCTCCTCTGACATGACCAACACAAACACCAGAGCTGACCACTGTGTAGATGAGAGCTTCTGTGCTAAGAAATTTCCTGAGTTCATGTATTCTTGAATGTTTCTTGTGAGAGAACCGTCCTTTAGTTCGGTCAGGCAATGGAAAAGATTGATGCATTTTTCAGAGTTTTTTTTATTTTTGATCTTTCCCTTAATGTAGTCTACAGCATCGTTTAGACTCTCTTCTTTAATGTCCATTCCTGGCTGGAGACTCTTGAGAAGTCTCTGACTGGATTCCAGTGAAAGACCAAAAAGGAAGCGGAGGAAAAGGTCCAGATGCCCATTTTCACTCTTCATGGCCTTGTCCACTGCTGACTTGAGGAGATCACACAGCGTGTGTTTAAACTTCCATTTTACTTTCTCCATTGTGGTTTGAAGGAGTGGATTATATTCAGGACTGAATGTGAGGAACACAAAGACGGCAGCCAGAAACTCCTGGAAACTCAAATGTACAAAGCTGAAAATCTTCTCATCCTTTTTGAAGATTTGTGTACACACTCCCGAATACACTACAGCTTCATCAACATCAATACCACATTCTTGCAGATCATTCTCGTAGAATATGAGTTGTCCTTTCTGTAACTGAATGAAGGCTAATTTTCCGAGCTTTAGTATGCCGTCTACACCAAGTCTGTTTTTCTCAGAGGCCAGAACTGTACTTTTTTTTTGCACTATGCTGTATTTCTCATCCTTTTGCCTTGTGTGGAACAGCAGGAAACGTGTGTACATTTCTGTGAGAGTTGTGGGAGAATTTTTCATGTCTTTGTCATTCTTCAACATTTCCTGGAGCACAGTGGCTGAGATTGAACAAAAGACTGGTATGTGACACAATATATGAAGACTTCTTGCTGTCTTAATATGTGAAATTATTTTGTCGGCTTCATCTTTATCACTGATTCTTTTCCTGAAGTATTCCTCTTTCTGGGGGTCATTAAATCCACGTATTTCTGTTACCTGGTCAAAGTACTTGCGTGGAATCTGTTTGGCTGCTGCTGTTCGGGAAGTTATCCAGATGAAAGCAGAAGGAAACATGTCTCCTTTGATGAAGTTTGTTATTACTTTATCAACGGTGGTCTCCTCTGTTACATCTGATAGTTTCTTTTGATTGAAATTGAGATGAAGTTTGCTTTCATCTAGTCCATCTAATATGAGAACCACCTTATACTTGCCATTCAAGATCTCCATTACATCTACATCACAGAACTCGCAATGAAAGTACAGTATAAGTTTACAGAAGCTGTACTGTTCCTCCTTGATCAAGTTCAGCTCCCGAAAGGGAATATACAGGACAAAATCTAAATCCTGGTTGCACTTGTCCTCAGCCCAGTCGAGAATAAACTTGTGTAAGGAGGCTGTTTTCCCCACCCCTGCTATTCCCAGTGTAAGTACTTTAGTACCAAGCATATTTTGAGACTGTGCTTTGAAAATGTCAGTAAATTGGATTGGTGTTTCCTCAATTTTTGGATAAATGCCCTCTATCTTTCTCACTTCATGCTCAGTGTTTACTCCTCCTGTGCAGCCTTCAATCACATAGAGTTCCGTGTATGTGTCTTTCAAAAGAAAATGACTGCTTTCTAGTGAAGTCCCCTCATACAACTTTGCAAATTTTGTTGTGAACATTCCTTTCATTGTGTCTTTTATACCTCCACATACTTTAGCTGCTGAAAACAAAGAACAAAATGTCATTGATATTTTATATGGAAGTAAGGAAAAGTGATTTTGTCTGAATGGACTTGTATTGAGTATGAGAGTCTATGAAGTTAGTTGTTCTATGGAGCTATCAATAGATTATTAAATTATGTTTTTATATTAAGTTTTAAGTTTTTATATTGAACTTACATGCAAATTTCTTGCTACATGTTATGCCTATCATTTAAAAATTGTCTTCACTGTCTCTGGCTACGTAGGAAGGACCGCCATGTAATACAGTGACATACAGATTAAAGACTTGAGATAGAAGCTTGGATTTCATATCAAACATATGCAAGGGTGAGGACCACATTGCTTGAATGTAAAGGCCTAAGAAATATCTAAGATTGATTTTTCAGATAGAGATTAAGCTGTGGACTATATTTTGCTTTTTAATTGCAAATCATGTATAGTGCTTAAAACAGCCCACAGTTTACAAACTGCAAATCATCTAAAATATGCAATATTTAATAATTATAGGCCACTTTAAATGCATATATGCAAAAAATTGGACATTTGCGCTGAAACTGTTAATCATTGCCATGAATTAGTGAAGATAATAATGGTGATGTGTTGAGTTTACCTGTAGCGAGAGCACTAATTGAGTTTCCAGTATGAGCTGCAGTGCAGGAGCCTGCTGCACTTTGAGCAGTTGCCTCTTCACTTTGATCTTGGTCTGAGAGTGAGTGAACATTAGGACAGTATAGTAAGGAATACAAAATAAGAAACACACCAAAAACATCTGTTTGAGTACGTATTATATATTTGAGAGAACCACTGCATTACAGCATTGTGAGGTAATCACAATGCTCTATACTTAGCATAAGTCTGCTTTCTTGGCATCAACATTTTGATGCTAGGAAGAAGTAGAAAAGTTATAATATTGCTATAGATGAAATGCTCCAAATGTTGGCCTTACAGATGGTCTGATCATGGTGCTTTTCAAAGTTTGTTTTGACAATATGAAATGCTGAATTCAAAGCTCATGCTTCCATTGTGTGGTGCATTTGTGTTCCCAGACGCAAGGTGGAATGAGCTTGAATTTGGCATTCATTTTCAAATTTCCCTTTCTACTGTCTGTCAGTGGGTTACCCTGGTGGGATGAGTAATGGTCCACCTTAGGAGGGAGGAAAAATCATTTTTTTCTTATATGTTTTCAATGTGTACTGTATTTGTCCAATTTTACATGTTTTGTAAGCCTTTTATACTTATTGCACAGATTCCTCTGCACTTTGTGAATAGTTTTGCAGATATTTTTTGGTCCATGTTTTGCTCCAAGGGTCCTAATTAAACATTTGTATGCAGCTAAATTATGTTCATACAATTAATTTTCCCCTTTTCCTCATTTTTAGCCCTCAATCTGGCTCAGTTACCTTTGTACTTGGATCCAACTCCAAAGCTGATGTTAACTGGGCCATGAAACACATTTCCATGTAGATGAGGTGTATTTACTGTTCCTCCAGTCTGAGCTGTAAAGGTCTGCACTGGTTCATTTTGAAGTCTGGTTGTCTGGACTGGAACAGTTAGATCTGTGTTCACATAAGAGCACAGGAGTGCTACACAGACCCAAAAGGATGTGAATAGGATAGAAAGTATAAAACCACAATGCTAACCCTAGCCCTGATGCTGCTATCTATACCACTATTGTAAAAACATCTGGGTAACACTGGGTTTGGAAGAATTGCTAGTGCTCATGTTGTGTTTCTAATCCATGTAATGGGACTGAAAGTCTCCCTATAATAGTATTCTGGATTTCAAGAGTGGAAACTCTCTGCAAAATTTTATACCAATATTTTATACCAATTTTATCAAATGTTACAATGCTATAAATATGTCAAATGAAAGTTTGTCTAATTCTTCATTCAAGTGAGATAACCTGGATGTGTTTAAGAGAAAAGAAAAAAAATCTTAATAAAAATGCATTAAGAAAAAAAGAAAAAAAAGCAGAAAATAATTGTATTACTTTACCTTGTTTATCATTTATATCCTGCAATACTGCTGGATGGTCTGCCATCTTGTACAAAACTGAAGAAGGAGAACAAATTCAGGTTTATTGGAGATTTTGATAACTGAAAAGACTAAGTGTTTTATGTAGGATTTTAGGATTATAGGAAATGTTTCATGTTACAAATGACAGCAACATGATTTTTTTGTTGACTGTTTTGAGGATAATGAAAAACTGCTTTATTTTCTTAAATGAAGAGTGAGATCCTGAGTAGATAGTTTTCCCTTTAAAACGTATACATTTGATTGAGTATGCTGCTTTTGCAAACCAGAAGTTAAAGTTGGAAAAAAGAATATCTTTTTTTCTGTCATGCGTCTACCACAAACATGTGAATGCATCATCAGGTCACCTGCTTTTGCACCACAATATAATAAAACACAGAGGGATGCAGTCTCTTAAAATGATTGACATGCATTTGTCATCCTTCTATATATTTGGGAAACAAACTCAGTGCTGTGTTTCTTTTGTTTTTCAGAAGGCTAAATGCTGCTGTCAGATTTGAGTACTGCATGTACACTACTGAACTCACAGGTGCCACCAGCTTTTTCTGTAGTTTAGAGTGACAAATTGTTTCAACTTACTTTAGACAAAATGCAAAGCTGTTAAATGTGTACAGGTTGGCAGGTCTGCATTAAGTTCAGTACTGTACATTTCTGGGGAGGCAAATGCAGGACAGTATCTGCTTAAGACTAAATTCCTGCTTTTTCAACTGTTTATAGTCTGAAAACACAAAAGTCTAATTTTACAAATACAAATACTTTACAACCTACAGCGGTAATTTTAATTGAAATCTTATGATTAATTTACCTTTCTCTAGCTTTGTCATCAGTCTTCAGAAAAAAAAATCTAAAATGTCCATCTTCATCTCCCAGTGTTAGTTTACAGAGCTACAAACACAAAAGAACACATAAATATATTTTACCAAAAAAAATTAAATTTACAAAAACGTTACAGTGTATGATTAATTGATCATTGGATCATAAAAACACACTGGACCATATACTAACCACCTCTCTCTGCCTTAGTGCGGTAGTGCAGACTGAATGATATTCTGGCTTTTTTTCCTTTTCTAAATGACTTTTCACCTGAAAGACAAAACCTGTCAGAACACATTCCAGTCAGATTACACCAAAGTCAGTGAAGTACAGTTCAAGTTCTCTCTAAATGTTTGTGTGTTTGCAAACAATGCAGATCATTAAAACTAGATTCAGCCACAAAATGTTAAGATGTAAATGTATTTTTTGCACATTTTAATAATTCTTCAAACTCATTAGTCTGATTACTGAAGATACGCATGCATTTATACACTTGTAAATCAACTTGTGCTTATTTTTTTTTACAAATTACATTATGAACACATGGAAATAGTCTCAAAGAAGGTATTTATATTAGATAACATTTATCTATGTATTTCTCTGAGGTGTTTATTTAATGACATATATGTGTTTTATTGTATACAATCATTGTTTTCAAAGAGTTGGTCCTCCATACACTTCTTTAGTCAAATTAATGTCATTTTTTACATTTACATTTTAGCTCATCACCTTTATTTCAAAAATAAGAGTCAGACAGAGCCACAGGGGAGACCAATCAATAATCAGCAGTGATAGGTGCAAAGGTGAAAGTCAGAGTACATGTAATCTTAATGTGAGGGAGACATCATGGAGCATTTCTGACCAGAAACAAAACTCCTTACTCTTCTTCTGCATAATGTTACAGTATTTATACAGGCATTATACACATAAATGACCAGGTGAGTTGATGTGGACTCATAAGAACCATCTTTATATCCAGTTCAGCAAAAACATAAAAGCAATCACATGGCTTTACTGAGCCCTGCAACTCTCAGCTGTCTTTAAATGTGCAAAATCTGTTTGGATTTAAATGTTATAAATCTGTTTTATACTGAAGGCTTTATCTACCAAAAAATAGAGCAGTGTCACCTTATTCCATATACAGTGAAAATGAATATATATTTTCATCATGATGAAAATTAATGTCAGTTTTCATCAGCACTCATTTACAGCCCCATTATAAAACAATACTTAAAAACCAATACTGTGTTACTCCACAGCAGACCATTGTGTTATGCACCTATACACGCACTCTCAGTCCAGACAGAATGATAGTTTGACTGCACCTTCTTCTTCTTAAGGAAGAAAAAAATAGTTGGGGCATGTTTAGTTACATCATTACATCACAAATGAATCTGTGGCGGACCAAACTGCAGGATTAACTAGTGGATTTAGGAATTCTGTAGAATTCTGTAGGATGTAGGAATTTTTCAGTTATATTAACTGCAAAATTATCTGTAGGATGTAGGAATTTTACGTTATATTATGTTATAATATTGACATTTCCACACAATTCAAACTACTACTCTAAAATTGCACCTTATAATATCAGAAATAAAATCTAAAAAATCTGCATTTGTTGCTGATCCATTTAATTATGTATTAATATGACATTAAAATCTGTTATGTCATTTAATAACAACAGACTAAATAAACAGCGTTATTTTTGTAATGCATTAAATGTTCAATTGAACAGTAATATAGTAATATATTAGTAATATATTTCAGATAATATTCTTTTATTGTTTCATGTGAGCAGGCAGTCCCATGTTTATACCATGTATAACTCTGTATGTGACAAATAAACTCTGATTTTGATTATATTAAATTTCAAATGGTCTTAAGATGCAGTGTAAGCTAGAGGAAGATATGTGATTTTCTAAAATAAAACAAATTAAAATAATATAATATTTGCGCTATATTTTAAAACTTCTGAGGACACAGCAATGAAGTTTAATGTTACTCATGTTTGAACTCATGTTAAACTTTAACGTATTTCAGTGTATGTGGTTCAACAATTATAATAAAAATAATAATTAGTAATAACCAGAATTTTGTGTACTCAAAGTACACCGTGCTTTTAATGGAATATATCCTCATGTCTTATTGTTGAATTCATTTACTTATTTACACTTTTTTTACACAAATGGCATGTGGATACCATGAAAATGTATGCACACTTACTAGCCTTATTCATATATACTTAATTTCAATGCCATTCTCTACAAAATTAAGCCCTCTCTGCTATAAACATCAGATGATGCTGTGGTGGGTGATCTTGACACTTCTTGACTAAAAAATTATAATATATTCCATAATCTGTAACAAATCTATTTTCAAAGTTTATAATACTGTTCGGTAGTTAAAAGGCAACTAAGTAAACAGGAGCTAATAAATAGTAATGCATTATCAACTAAGTATATACTATTAACTATCAGGGAGTACTAAGTAATTACAAGGTAAATGCACTACACAGTGTGCTATATCCAAACTATGAAGGATTATATAATGCATTGTTATTAATTGTAGAAACGCATCTCCTCAACACCACACCACACTCTACAAACTAATAAGTGTAATGGGTTTCTTTCAATCAGCAACCTTAAAAGGTTACTGCACACCTCCATACTTAACAGTGTGCACAACTTTGCACATCAGCCTACAAATAACTGCTAAAATACTACATTATTCAATAGGCCACCCTACCTCTCATCATTAGGATAGAAAACATCAAGGTTTATGCAGGAACATGTGTGCCAGTGTTGGTTCTTCTGCAAGGTAGTTATTCCTGAAGTGATGATTTACAGAAATATTTGGCTATGAATATGGTGTGGATTCACTTGCTTCTGAATATCATTACTGTATAATTACTTATGCTTGATAATAAATGTGATGCTACTGTGTTCATTATAAAGTTTAAATGTTCTGGAACAACATACAGGGAAACACATGGTAACTAATTACTAATGAACTAGGTGTGTTAGTGTGTTACTATGTTCCTCCTTAGGAATTCAGTATGTTTTAAAAGTGTACTATGAAGTGAAACACAAATTGGCATGATGGAACAGGTAGAGGTATCATTTAATCTGACTCCAAACAACCCTGCATTTTCAACCAATATATTTGAATGAGGTGGAATCCATGCTGTTGCTTAAAAGGGCACTAAAATATTTTAATTTGTGTAGCCACCCTGGTAAATAAATCATACATTATGTTTGCAAGACTGGAATGAAATAAGTAGACTAAATGTACTTTACATTTAGTTTGAATTTACAAAGAAATTTGAATTGAGATCCTTTCTCTGTCTCCTTGTGTTTTGTTTGTTTTTAGAGGTCTCTCAACAATGTGCCCTTAAGAGGAACCAAACAGATGCAGAAAAAGCAGCTTATAAGTGGTTCAGTTGTGCTTATGAGTGTGAAGGTAATCGTGCCATTAGAGCAGTGTTATGTTTAGCACAAAATTTCTGAAATCTGTAATGATAATCCTTGAAAAGGTCACATGGGCATAATGTAGAATGATATTTTTTATTTTGTGGTTGAAGAGTAGTAAGTGTCAAAAAACAGTTGAAAAATGTAGCAAGTAGAATGATACGTTTTGCTATTTGAGTATGTCAAGTAAGAGTTGTTGGTAAGTAATAAATTAAGGTATTTGGACTTAAGTGATTAAATAACGCTAGGTACAAAGCTACCTAAATGATAATGTGTTACTCATGAAATTAAAGTTCATAGGTTCATTTGCAAGGTTATTTAAACATAAAACATATCCAAAGTAAGAAATGTTTTTGGTTTATACATTATTTAAATATCTACAACTCAAAATGTTGCAACATTTCTTGCATGCCATGATTCGTTGCTTTATCAAATAGGACTGCATTCTAAGAATGTTTGTTTTTTACTACCAGTTCAGTTTGCCCAGCAATGTCCTTCTATAAAAACCCAACCCAACCCATATAGACCCAACATTCTGTCCACTGTCATTACACATGGTACCTCTATCCACTGTTTAAGTTACAATCTGCAAACTGGTGCTGAATTACTGGTGCTGGTGCTTATATTACTACATATACACATCTGGAAATGACACACTTTTTTATGCAGTGATGTGGGTTTTGCTAGCTAGCTAAGTCTGTTAGCTGTTGGCTAGCTCACAGCTCTTGATTTCAAGCAGTGTTTATTAAAGTGGACATGAAACATTTCAGTTTTCTATGGAATTAAATATGCTGAAATATATTTGGAAGGGAAATTTTTCATATAAAATGTTTACATGTTAAATTATAATATATTTAAGTTTGCTACTACCCTATGCTTTTGCGCCAGTGTGCTGCCATTTTGCCTGTGCAGAATTGATGACATCATGAGGTTGTTTGGTTGGTTGAAGGTAGCCCAGGAGCATAGCGGTCGCGGTTAAGGAAAAGAGCTTGTTGTTTGCCACACTATGCAAGAAGACGAAGCTGAAAGGGGTTTTGATCAGATTCCT
The DNA here is from genome assembly GCA_021613375.1 of Megaleporinus macrocephalus. NCBI lineage: Eukaryota > Metazoa > Chordata > Actinopteri > Characiformes > Anostomidae > Megaleporinus > Megaleporinus macrocephalus. The sequence continues at coordinate 4,263,509 of CM038722.1, read as the reverse complement.
AGAAACCCGATGGCTTATGCGTTCAAGCCGGTGAGGAAAAGGAGATTAGTGGTACAAACTCCAGTTGTAAGAGAAGCAGCCATCTGTACAGATGGAGAGGGTCGCTAACACTACCTTGTGCCGATGCGGTCGCTGCACTGCAATGCCGACTGCAACTGAGTCGATTTGCTGTCAGGAGACTAACGTGGACCATTTGCTCAGAGACCTTTCCTGCATAACCCTGAGCTGAACTTATCAGATGCTTTGCTGTGAGCGAGACGTTTTGGAGGTGTCTATGTTCTCTCTCTACGCGAAGTTTATGCGGAAACCCTGGAGCGGCCCGTCAACAGCAGGTATTGTTATCCAGCTAGCTAGCTATGTTATATAAATCTAGCTATTTAGCATGTAAAGTCGGGGGAGATGTGCTTCGGGAAATTTGATTATGTAAGATCTGACTCCTGCTCTCTTATGCTACGGTAAGAAAGCAAGAGTTTTAATAGTTTAGTGGAATGTGTATCATACAATATATGGCTGTCCTTTACCAAGTTGTTTGTGCAGCGGACTACTAATACTCCAGACTCAAAAACCCTCTCCTCCACGTAGTCTCAGTCTAAAAAGTGCTCGTTACATACCCTAGCATTGTGGCTAACCGGATGATTCTCGCGCTTCAGTGCCGCTAGCCAACGCCGAAGAACCGCTGTCCACTTAAGAGGCAAGGTATGAAAGTGAGCAATCTTTCTCTCATTCTTCACCCTGTAAAATTCATTGCTGCACCCAGGGGCAATACAAAAGTGGCCCCCATTGCATTGATTTTTGGTTTGACTTTTATTATTCATTAATAAATTAATGTACGCTAGTAGTTAATATGAACTAGGTGTTCCTGAACCAACCTCGTGACGTCACACTCAGCGCTGGGAAAAGATGGCGCTACACTTGCTTATTGAAAATGACATTTAGATTGCTTATTATTTGAATTTAGTTTCACTGACAAGTGTTCAACCTGTAAGATTTGTTTGAGTGAAAAATACATCTTGTGAATTATACCAAATACTTTCAGTGTTTCATGTCCACTTTAAAGGAGGGTAACTTATACATTATCATACAATATATCCTTGATATCATTTACCAAGGACACATAATTAACATATACTACAAGTTTCTTTTCTGTCACTGATAACGTTTACCAATGAACTGTACAAAAATGCTTCTTTTAGAATTAAAACACTTTGTAAATCACAAGGCAGCCACCCAATGACTAATGACTTTTCACTAAATGAACAATGGTGACATGCTGCTTAGGTACACCTATCAAGGTATCATTTCTAAAAATAATGAAGCATGATGTATTTCCTAAATCCTAGGCATAATGAGCTGTAGTCTCTGTGTATTACTAGATGGGATTGTTGGTGTAATGAACAGTAGTATTTGTGTATTAGTAAATGAGATTGTAGGTGTAATGAGCTGTAGTTTCTGTATATTAGTAGATGAGACTGTAGGTGTAATGAACTGTAGTCTTTGTGTATTAGTAAATAGGACTCTAGGTGTAATTAACTGTAGTCTTTGTGTATTAGTAAATCAGATTGTAGGTGTAATGACCTGTAGTTTCTGTATATTAGCAGATGAGACTATAGGTGTAATGAACTGTAGTCTTTGTGTAGTAGTAAATAAGACTGTAGGTGTAATGAGCTGTAGTCTCTGTACATTAGCAAATGAGATGGTAGGTGTAATTACCTGTAGTCTTTATGTATTAGTAAATGATATTGTATGTGTAATTAACTGTAGTCTTTATGTATTAGTAAATGAGATTGTAGGTGTAATTAACTGTAGTCTTTGTGTAGTAGTAAATGAGATTGTAGGTGTAATGAGCTGTAGTCTTTATATATTAGTAGATGAGACTGTAGGTGTAATGAGCTGTACTCTTTGTGTATTAGTAAATGAGATTGTAGGTGTAATTAACTGTAGTCTTTGTGTATTAGTAAATGAGATTGTAGGTGTAATGAGCTGTAGTCTTTATATATTAGTAGATGAGACTGTATGTGTAATGAACTGTAGTCTTTGTGTATTAGAAAATGAGAATGTAGATGTAATTAACTGTAGCCTTTGTGTTTTAGTAAATGAGATTGTAAGTGTAATTAACTGTAGTCTTTGTGTATTAGTAAATGAGATTGTAGGTGTAATGAGCTGTAGTCTCTGTATATTATTTTGTCTTTGTGTTTGAATGTGTTTTCAGTGTTTTAGAAATTCCAGTGGAACCTGTCCCACTTGCTGTAGTGACATATTTTGGATTCGTGAATTCAAGTCAAGTCAAGTCAAGTGGGTTTTATTGTCATTTCAACTACATACAGAGTACACAGTGAAACGAAACAACGTTCCTCCAGGACCATGGTGCAACATAGACAGTGCATACAGACACAAGTGCAACACAAACAAACAAGTGCGGACAGACAACACAACACAGTACAGACAGAGAATAATAAAATAATTGCTGGTAGTGTGCAAATTGTGCAATGTGTAATAAATAGAGTCCAGTGAGGTAGTAAAGTTATCAGTGCAATGCTTTGTGCAAAAATGCTTCCCTTTTTTTCTGGGGTAAATGGTTGGAAAGAGAGAGAGAGAGAGAGAGAGAGAGAGAGTGTACATGTACCAGAAAGATCTCAGTTCAGACGTTGGAATTGCACCCACTGTAGTTTGATCACTGACTCCAAAACATGCTAAGGAAATGCTACCATTCTTAATGAGCAAAAGATTCTTGGTTTAACACCATACAATTTGTAAAACATTTATGTAAGGTAAAACATCAATTTACTGCGCTTTTAAAGATAGGAGGCTGTCCGTAATATAAGCTTTACTCTCTGTGTTTGAATGTGTTAAACATTGTCTCACTTTTAATGAAGTAGTTTCATTATGAACTTAATTATGGACTTAAGACCATGCTAAGGAAACACTGCCATTCGAGATGAGGGAGAGATTCTTTGTTTAACACCACACAGTTTCCAAAGATATAAGAAATTCATGAAAGGTAGGAAATACATATACAGTGCTCTTAAAGATAACTGAAATACCCATTGTGTGTAGTCATATGCTGGTAGAGTACAAACAATGTCACACCTATTATTGTATCATTTAAGTAATTAAGTCCTTTTGATTTCTGAAATCAAACATAAATATACTGTGGTGAGGCTTTAAGAGAGATTCTTATGAAAAATCTGATACATTTTAGAATCTCAGAATTATGCATTGAAGTATGCATAGACACAACTTTTTGGCTAGTCCACCTTCAGGATAAGAGCCCCCAAAAGAATAAAGCCTGAATATATAAAGAATAAATTCTAGAACACAATTAACATGAAACTACTCTGAACCTGCGAGAGTCATGTTCTTTGATTTTTCCAGCGCCTTCAACACCATCCAGCCCCTCCAACTAAGAGATAGCCCCTCCAACTAAGGGGTGTGCTGTTTGTATGTCATCAAGCAGCAAAGAAAAAAAGAGCATTTGATAAAGTGCAGTAATGTCATAAATGATTTGTATGGTAAACACATAAATATACGTTTTTGAACATAGGCAATTACATTATACAACCTTTAAAACTTAATAAAATTTTGGTTTGTAAAGAACAATCCATTGTACGTGGCTGTTTTAGGGCTTCATTCAGTCTGAAAAAGTCTTGAGATAAATTTTGATCAAACCAGTAAGACCAAATTTCAGTGACTACTTTTGAGCTAAATAAAGGTCATGAAGGGCATACTAGATTTAGCCCAAACAGCATTAGCAGGGTGCTGGTTACTATGCTGCCTTACATGGTGGTCAAAAAAACCCTGCCTCCCACAGGTCAGAATTACAAGTCTAAGCCTTTTTTCAGTCATGTTTTTTTTGACTCATTTACATTTACATTTACGACATTTAGCAGACGCTCTTATCCAGAGCGACTTATAAAAGTGTTAGTGTTCGGTTAGAGTATGTATCTTTATCTAGGACAAACTGACAAGACTTGACTTGACAAGACTCTTGCTGAGGACCCTAACCCTAACCCTAACCCTCTCCAGTTGACCTGTGTGACCTGTGCACAGACTCTTTCATTGGACCCACTGATCAGCCCAGTTGCATTAATCAGACAAGGTAAGTTGCATTTAGTTCAGTAAATAATTATTTTACAGGTTTGGATTTATCTAATGCATGTTGGAATGTTGGATGATGATTCCCAAATCCTTCCATGTTACCTGGTGAATATGTAACCTCATTGTTACATAATCACCTGATCGCATTTTTAAGCTAGTTGCAATTATTTAAGATGACAGCAATTAGTTTGCATTGTTGTCAGCTTTGCCAGTTGTTTACGCCACCACCGACAACAAAGTTTCATCAGTTGGGTTGAGCTAAACACTTCTAAATAAAATAAGACAAAAATGCTTTTATTTACTTTCAGGTCAAGGATCCAACAAAATAGCCAGACACAAAAGTTACAGTGACCAAACAATTTCAGATACTGTATATTAAAAACAGAATCTGTAAAGAACAGTTTAAACAATTTAAGTCAATTTAAAGAACTATATACGGGTTCCACATTATAGAGAAGAACCATTTCATCATGCAAAGAACCATTTAAGGATGCAAATGGTTCTGTGATTTCTCATGGTTCTTTGTAAAACTATATGATTTTACTAAAGAACTCTTAAAGAACAATGGTTTTGAGCTTTCATTTTGGCAACTTTAAGGGTGGCTTTTTTGGGTTTTATTAAAAACATTAGTGTTATTTTCTGTCTAAAAGGCAAAATGAACAGACACAGTATTGTTTTACCTCTGTGTTAAGAGGGAGGGCACAGGATGTTGAGGCATCAGTTTCTGTCAACTTAAGTATTAACATGGTTCCTTTTTTCCTTGCAGGTAAAGCTTGTGAGAGCTACTGCAGGACGTCTGCTGGCCCATTGTAAACTAGAGACGTAGTCTCTATGGCTCCCTATATACTCCCTATACAGAGCATTGGATGTGGATCCATGTGGTCTGTTTGTGGGTATTATTAAAAGGTAAGGTTTTTTTTCTTTGACTTTTCTATGCTTAATTCATGTAAAATAGTAATGTATCATGTCCATTGGTGAAGATGCACACTCACATTACTATGACTATAAAGCACAACTAATAATTATAATATTGACTTCTCACAGTGTTTAGGAAGAGTGTGAGAACAAACACATAGTCTTGGTATCTGCAGGGGTAATTGGCGCAGCTACTCATGCTGTATAGAGCTGTGAGAGAAAGTTTGTAGACTTAAATCTTTAGAAGTTCTGCACCTGAAATGTAATTTAATAAGTAAAAATGAATAGATATCTGCACTCGCTCAGAAGTTTATATCTGACTGAGTTTCAGATGAGTGACTATTGGCACCTCAGAACATTATTTGTAAAGTTGCTGGGTGGTGTTTATGTTCCAGACTAACATAATTAATAAATACAAATAAAAAACAGTGTGATTCTCCTTGATGAATTGTACTATTTACAGTTACTATCCAAAACCTAGTTTATGTAATCAAACCTTCATTAAATTAAATCAGGTGCTGAAATGAGAAGTCAAGAAATGGTGGCATGCATTAACAATATTGCAGTTTAAGTACAATCTGGACAAAGAAGGTCATATAAATAGACTGTCTTTTATTGTTTTGATCTAAAAGCATATTTTATGAGCCATTTAGGCAGATAGCTAGATAACTTGTGTAGTTCACCAAATGTCACAGCTGTAGTTACCAGCAACTGTGTATATATATGGCTGGGCACTTAATTTGTGCTGGTTCACAAATAAAATATCTTTTTGTGCCTCCTCTTTAGGCTGCTTACATGAGAAATGATGCACCGTGTCAAGTCTCTGTGTCCAAGAATGCTCTGATCAATGTAGGAAATGGCTGTTAATATTGTGTGGAATAAAAATGTTAAAATAAAATTGGCTGTCGCTTATGAATTATTTATTTTATATATGCTTATGTTTTAATTTAATTCATTGAAACATAACTTCCTTGTTTTAATCTATTTGAAAAGTACTGTGTTTATATATGAAGTGTAGTAGGTAAAATATTGTTAGCATGTTGTGCATCTAGACACCGGCCCAGATCCGTTTTATGGACCCAGCCCAGAAATTAAGGTAGGTCCGGCTCTGGGCCAAATACTTTTTGCTATCTGGGCCAGAGGTGTGCGCCTCCAGTCCGGAACTGATCTAAATGTGAAATAAGGGTACAGATGTGGGCTGGATTTAGGCCGGATGTGTGAAGAGATCGCTGAGACCCGGCCTGGTGTTGGGCTAGTGTTGGTCCATATCTGGAAAGCAGATCTGTACAGGTATTGGCCCACCGTGCAAAAGGACACAGGGCCAGATCTGTTTTACGGACCCGGGCCAGAACTTCAGCATGATTTGTGCCGGATCCGGGCCAGATAATTTTTGCTATGTGGGTGGCCCACTGTAAACTACACATGGTCTCTGTCACTCCTTATATACAATCCATGTGGTCTGTTTATCTAGGATCCTCAAAAGGTAAGGGATTTTTTCTTTACACCTTTATATGCATAATTCCTGTAAAATCGTAATATTTCATTTCCATTGGTGAAGAAGCACACTCATATTACTATTAATATAAAGCACAACTTTCAGAAGTTAACATCACTCTCTCACTCACTCATTCACTCACTCATACACTCATAAATCATAAATTAAATCAACAGGAAGATAACCAGTAACAGTGGAAAGAAAAGTGAAAAAAACTAACAAAACAAAGCTAACTTACAAGTAAAAAAACTGACTTGCCTTACAAAAACAAAGAAAATGAAATACAAATCATTAACCTATCTACCTAACTAAACAAACCGGGAGAAAACCAATAAAGAAAACACAGTCTACACAGTCACCTACACAGGATATGCAAAGATACACAAGGTTTTTACCACCACTTTAGTCCTATCACAAACAGTAACCACCAATGAACAACCATGCGGCAAGGAACCAGAAACACACAGGAGCCAAGTTGGAAACCAAGCACACCAGCACTTCCTGTTCTTGTGTCCCTTTTTAAAAGCTGGTTCCCCCTGGTGGTGACCAATCAGCTTGTCAGCTTCTCTCCTTAAACCTACACAATGGGGCACACTCAACAAGACAAGAGCAAGAAACCAAAAAAAAAAAAAACAATTACAGTTGTGGCCCACAGAAATGTAACACTCCCACACCTAAAATGAAAAACAAAATTTGTTTTTCTACAATCTAGAAAGGGCATCCGCTACAACATTTTTGGTTCCTTTCTTGTGTTTATTACAAATTGAAGTCTTGAACCATTAAAAACTATCTTAATCTCTGGTTAGTATTTCACATTTGGGATAAAAAAAAACAATCACAGTTGTGGCCCACAGGAATGTAACAGTTCCTTCCTGCCCTTGTGTATTTATACCGCTCTGTTTGCTCCAAGTCTTTGTCTGGCATTTGTGGTTGCATCGTGATGTGACACTCTGAGTTCTGATCTAACCTGTAGATGAAAGTAGTTTGTGTTTTAAACAGTCAGTTTACATCATTTATAAACTCACATCAATAAATCAGATGTGAGTTTATCAACACTTTATTTTACTAAATGTTTTTTTACTACTGTTCAGTTTAAACAGTTCTTTATTGTAGATCTCCCATTAAATCATCATCATCAACATCATCTCCTACGTGGAGAAATACAGAGTAAAATACATTTAAACACAAATCTCTTCTAAACACACACCAAAGATTCCACAGCAACACCAACACATTTACATACATCCACCTGTTCAGCCTACAGCAGTTTAGCTCCGCCCACTCACACTGAAGGAGTGTATCAGTCTGAACTGCTTTTTAAATGAAATACAATACAGTGCAGCCAATCAGAACAGAGCTCATTTACATATATCAGTCTTACAGGCTCAGTAATATAAACTGTGTGTTTGACTATAAGAGATAAAGAGAATTTATAAAATCATCATGTAGAAATTAATTATGACTGATTTTCATTTTTTATGGTACATAATTAATATTTTATAAAACCACATAAACATTAAACACAGAGAGAGACTTTTACACCATCAGCCACAGGATGTTATTCTATTTCAGACACACTGAAGAGTTTCTCCAAACCCATAATCCAGTATGTAGAGTTTCAGTGAAGGAGGTGTAGAACGAGTACAGGTGGGTCGGTGTGGGTTGATCAGAGGAGACTCTGTAAAAGGACAGAGTGCCGGCCGGACAGTCCACATACAGTCCTACTCTCTTACAGTCGGAGGGAGGAGTAGAGAGTTTAGTTCTGATATTATTGTGCCAGACAGTGTATCTGTTATCAGAACAAATCAGACTCCAGGACCTTACATTCCCTCCAAACAGACAATCAGTACTGACTCCTTTCCTGCTGATAGATTTATATGTTACTGATATATTAACATCTCCACTCCACTCAGCCTCCCAGTAACAGCGTCCAGTCACACTCTCTCTACTCAGAACCTGATCCCAGCAGTCAAATCTATCTGGATGATCCAGATACGACTGATCCTCTTCTATATTCTTCACCTTCCTGTTCCCGTCAGACAGAGAGAGATATCTGTGCACTGTGTTTGGATCCAGAGTGAACTCACAGCAATCTGTACACAAGAAGAGACATTAGAGTGTGTGTGTGTGTGTGTGTGTGTGTGTGTGTGTGTGTGTGACAGTGTGTTCATATTACAATGTGGGGACTGAAAACATCACAGCTGCTCCAGAATAAACAAATAATAAAAGTGCTGACCACTACACCACCGTACTAACCACTACACCACCATATTAACCACTACACCACTGTACTAACCACTGCACCACCATGCTGACGAATACACCACCGTGCTGACCACTACACCACCGTGCTGACCACTACACCACCGTACTGACAACTACACCACCGTGCTGACAATTACACCACCGTGCTGACCACTACACCACCGTACTGACAACTACACCACCGTGCTGACAATTACACCACCGTTCTGACCACTACACCACCGTGCTAAGAACTACACCATCGTGCTGACCACTATACCACAGTGCTGACCACTACACCACCGTACTAAGTGATACACCACCGCGCTGTTCACTATACCACCATACTGACCACTACACCACCGCGCTGGCCACTACACCACCGTGCTTGCCACTACACCACCGTGCTGGCCACTACACCACCGTGCTGGCCACTACACCACCGTGCTGGCCACTACACCACCTTGAGGTTTTATGTTTGAGGTTTTATATTTTGCTCTCTTGTTTCTGACACTGAGCAGCACATTTCTCTCCAGAATGTCTTGATAGTCTTGAGATTTCGTTGTAGCTCCACAGATTCAACACACCCTGTGCCAGATACAGCAAAGCAGGCCCGAAACATAACCAAGCTCCTCCATGTTTCACGACAGCTACAATGTTCTTTACTCTGTATGTTTCATTTCTGTATCTGTTAACGTAGAGCTCATGTGATTCACCAAAAAGCTCCAGTTTTATCTCCTCTGCCCAAACGATGTTCTCCCAGAAGCTTGGTAGCTTCAATATGCAGTTTGGTAAATTCCAGTCTCAGTGTATGATGATTTGTTTTTAACAATGGTTTCCTCCTCAGTCGTCTTCCATTAAGTCCACTTTGGCTAAAACAGGGACAGATGGTGATCTGACACTGACGTACGTCGACCTTGGAGTTCACCTCTAATCTGTTTGGAAGTTGTTCTGGGCTCTTTTGTTACAGTCGTATTATCCATCTCTTCAATTTTTCACCAGTTTGTCTCTCGCAGCCGCGTCCAGGGAGGTGGGCTATAGTCCTGTAGACCCTAAACTTCTGAATAATATGTGTAGATGTATTTACAGGTACATCACACTGCTTGGAAAGTCTTATAGTCTTTACCTTTAACATGATTGTGTATAATGTTATCTCTGATCTACTGGAACGACTCTCTCCTCAGCTCTCTGTGCTCCATGTTCAGTGAGGAAGGAGACAGTAAGTGCGTGCAGCGAGACAGTGAGTGTAGTGAGACAGTAAGTGTAGTGAGACAGTAAGTGAGAGTAGCGAGACAGTAAGTGAGTGTAGCGAGACAGTAAGTGTGTGTAGCGAGACAGTAAGTGAGTGTAGCGAGACAGTAAGTGTGTGTAGCAAGACAGTAAGTGTGTGTAGCGAGACAGTAGGAGCGACTTTGGTGGTCACTGATAGCAGATGGACGCAGTGGGGTAAGGAGGTTTGAAAAGATCCTCAACTCAGACCGTCGCCACCTGCAGCCTAACTAATTAAGGTTAGTTAAGTTAGTAAGGGTTAGTTATGTTAGTTAATGTTAGGTAAGGTTTGGGTACACCTCCAGGAAACAAACAGAATGGCCTACAATTCGAAGAAACAAATGTGTGTGTGTGTGTGTGTGTATGTTCTTACATTTCTGCAATCCTGGTTGGATTCTCATCTCACCTCCATGTTCCAATCTAAACACACACACACACACACACACACACACACACACACACACACACAAACATTAATATTTTAATTCAAATGTTCTCCCCTTACTTCTGCTCTGTCTCTTTCTTTGTCTGTCTCTGTTTCTCTTTCTCTCTCTCTGTGTGAATGGTTGACTTCTTGCCAAACTTTTTTTTCTGCTGGTATAATTGTTTCCACTGTGATTCTGAAGTGTGTGTTGGGCCTTGTGCCAGCACGACTTGGAACTTGAATACATGTCAAGCAGGGGTTACCTTTGGTTACAATAATATTGTGTATTCTTAATGAATGAGTGGTGGTAATATTTGTGACTGCTGTGGAGAATGCTAATGATTTAGTTCATTGTGGCGTTGTGAATAATGAAAGGCTTGTGTCTGTTCTGCCCCTTAGTACCCCATCTAAATAGATCATCCTCTCAAAATGTTCCCTTGTTCATATCTGATGAGCTGAGGAGCTGAGGTTATCTGGTAGACTCATTTCCCTCATTAAAAAGACCCCCCTAGACTGTAAACTACATCAGTTAAGCATTTAGTATCTTTCAGAAGGTTGGTGTGCATGGTACTTGGAGATGGTGAGGAAATGGAGGATGGGACTTCTTAAAAAAAGAAGTGAAGCTAACAGAAGGCGGCTAAACAATCAAAAACAGATGTTGATGTGCAGTAAATGATGTGGAGTCTGAAAGGTGTGCGTGGTGAAGAGCATTTTCCAAACAATGCACATTTCGCTCATGATGTCAGATAATTTAGAAGAGTGGAAATCTCACTAAACTTAATAAAGATAACTTAAACTTAATAAGTCCCTTTTACTTACCCATCAATAACATCATCAGAGTTACCCTTAAAGTAAGACCTCGTCCATTTTATCAGCTCTTTCTATTATATAGGCACATTTTGTAGTTCTATAATTACAGATTAAGTGGCATCTAGTGGCTAATTGTCTTTTAAAAGGCATTTCATAGATTTCCAAACCTGTCAATCATCCTATCAGCAATACATCCACATCTACTGCTCATTGTGCAGAAGGTATCCCTACAAGACATCAATCAAAAACTGTATTATGGACTTCTTCACTTCCTTGGTTATAAAGCCTTTCAACTTCAACTAGACTGGTAAATCAATTCAATTCAATAAATCATGTATAAAACATAGCAAACAGTGGATATTGTGCTGTACTTCACTGTGTGGACATGAAAATAGTTATAAACTCTTTGTCTACCATGTTTTCAGATAAAGCCTTTTCTGCTGAGCGTGCTGTTGGCTTCACCCTGACGGAATGATTGACAGGATGGGAAGTATATGAAAATAGAGAGGCAGTTTATCAGATAATGAAAGTAGAGAGACTCAATGCTGGTCATACTCAGGGACTTTAACAGCGCAAACCTTACGAAGGACATGTCTTGGTTGTGCAAAAGAGAAGGGAACATTTTGGATCACTGCTATACCAACACTGAACATTAAGCATTACCAACATTAAACATGCTTACTGCGCCGTCATGTGCACAGCTCTCAGACACTCTGATAACAGTCTCTTCACCTCATACCGACATACAGGCAGAAACTTAGTAAAAAACTGGACCAGGGTAGACATTGAAAAGCTACAGGGCTGCTTTGAATCCACAAACTGGACTATTTTTGAACAAGCGACTGGACGACTATACAGACACTGTGACATCATACATCAGTTTTTGCGAGGACGTCTGTATTTTAACTTAAGCACTTCTAAAATACAGCAATAATAAACCATGGTTCTCAGCTTTGGAGGGGAAAGGATGCAGCATTCAGGAGCAGGGACAGGATTCTCTATAAAGAGGCCAATTACAAGCTGGAGAAAGAAATTAAAGCAGAAAAGAACAAATACTCAGAGAAGCTAAAAAGCCACATAGCTGCTAACGACCAGCTTGGAAAGCCCTTCAAGAATCATGGATTTTAAAGTGAAAAAGGCCCTCCTTCTCCTGAAGGACCACCAGCTCACCAATGACCTGAACAAGATGTGCTGCAGATTTCAAAACACAAAGAACAACCCTGGCCTAGGTAGTCACAAAGGTCTTTGAACGCCTGGTCCTAGCCCATCTGAAGGCCATTACAGACCCTCTGCAGGACCTCTGCAGTTTCCATACAGAGCTAACAGGTCTGCCAAAGACAGTCAACCTAGCCCTGTGCTTCATGCTACAACATCTCGACAGTCCTGGAACTTACGCTAGAGTTCTGTTTGTGGACTTTAGCTCTGCATTTAACACCGCAGTACCGCAGCTCCTGCATGTAAAACTGTCCCAGCTATCAGTGCCAGAATCCATGTGTTGATGGATTGTGGATTTTCTGACCAACAGGAGACAGCAGGTGTGGCTAGGTAAATACACATCAGACCTCTGGACCCTCAGTACTGGAGTACCATAGGGGTGCTCTTTTCAGTCTCGACACAAACAACTGTGTCTCCAAGGAACCAGCTGTAAAGATCCTGAAATTTGCAGATGACACCAGTGTGGTGAGCCTCATAGCCAATGGCGATGAGTCTGCCTACAGAAAGGAAGTCGAGCAGATGGTCTCCTGGTGCAGCAGCAGTCACCTGCTGCTCAACACACAAAAGACAGTAGAGATGGTAGTGAATTTAGTTCTACACAGTGATCATCGAGTCCATCCTCACATCATTCATAACCATCTGGTTTGGTTCCTCCATCTTACAAGAACCAGCCAAACCGCAGCGCATAATCAGGGCAGTGGAGCGGATCATTTGATGCAATTTGCCAGCACTTTAGGATATCTACACCAGCAGGGTGAGGAAACGTGCTGGCAGAATTACAGCTGACACCCCCTCTCATCCTGGACATCACATCTTCCAGACACTTCCCTCTGGCAGAAGACTCAGGACCATCAAGACCAGCACAACCAGACATGCTAACAGCTTTTTCCCCAGAGCTGTTACTCTCAGTGAGCACAGTGGCCACCCTGTACTCCAAACTTACACTGTTACTTCAGTTGCCACAGTGGTCACCCTGCACTTCATACTCATACTGTTACTTTCAGTGACCACAGTGGTCACCCTGTACTTCAGACTCATACTGTTACTCTCAGTGACCACAGTGGTCACCCTGTACTTCAGACTCATCCCTGAACTGAATCTTACTGTATTACAGAAACTCCTCTGTAACATAATCCATACACATAAGCACAGATATTAATATATCTCAGCTTAACACCTTTCCTGGCTCTTTATTACTCTTATTATTCTTATTCTTTATTCTATATATTGTGTCTTATTGTACTTTCTCTTAGTGTAATATTGTTCTTGTTACATGTTATACATGCGTGCCTCACCAATACAAATTCCTTGTATGTGTGACATACTTGGCAAAATAAACAATTCTGATTTTGATTCTGATTCATTGCTATTTTACATATTACATTTTAATTTGATGCCTATAAACGTTTCCAGTTTCACTTTTTCTGAAAATAACAGTGTCAGACACTGAAAATTTAAAAACAAGATAAAAATACAAAACAAGAGAAAAATAAATACTGTGATGATCACGTAAACTTAATTTATATGACATTTAGAATATATTTTTAATTAATCTCAGAATTTCCAAATATCTTGTGAATGTATATGTGGGTACAACAAATGTTATTACTGTTTGTTAGTGATCTTTGTCATTGACTATAGAAATATTGCTTGTAGTCTAAAACATGTTGGTATAATTGAAAAAAGATCAATTACAAAAATATAAACAGGCTGAAATAGGTTTTAAACCCATACAATATAGCATACATTTACTGTTCTAAAGCATACAGTTCAGTTCATGTATTACAATTCTTGTTCGTTAAACTACAATATATATGATTATATAGTGTTCCACTACTATATTATAATGTACAGTAATAATTCTCCAGTACAGTGTCCTGGTGCTATACTATAATGTACACTTACTTTATTATAGTGTACCATTACTGTCTTAAAGCGTAACATACTAAAGTGAATGGTAACTATATTACTGCGTTATTGTGGTACAGTACACTATACAGATACACTTTTTTTAATTTCTAGGATTAATATGCTTAAGAGTTTGGACCAGAATATTGAAGAAGCAAAATATAAATTTCATATGTAGTATATACAGAATATACACTCTTCAATTCTGATTTTCAGACACACACACACATGAATGTGAATGTTCATACCTGAGAGTGTTGAGTGAGCACTGTGGATCTTCCAGTCTAGCAGAGAGCAGCTTCACTCCTGACTCTCCTGGGTGATTGTAGGTCAGATCCAGTTCATTCAGGTGTAAGGGGTTCGAACTCAGAGCCGATGCCAGAGAATAACAGCCTTCCTCTGTGATCATACAACCAGATAATCTACAGAAAGTGAGGAGAAAGAAGAGGATAGACAAACTGAAAAAAGTATGTCATATATTTTGGTTACTTTAAAAAGTTGACAGTTTCACACTACTATTTATTATCATTCATAAAATGTAAAACACAAAAGAATCATAATCTCATGTATAGATATTAGGAAAAAAAACACCCAGATTTTTTCCACAGTTTTTATTTATAGTCACTGCTTATCTATTTATAAGACGCTACTTTTGTTTTGTAATGTGAATGCCTTGCTATCTTTTTGCTCAAGCCAACCTCTTTATTAAAGTCTTGGAATGTGCGTCATTGTATCAGTGAGTTGTCGAGCTTTGGAAAAAAAGTTAAACACTGTCCTCAAAATTTAATTGTAATTACAAATAAAGGGTGGGGCTCGAAGGGTTAAACGTTACTAAGATTGTTAAGTAATAAAACATGGCCCACCAAATCTGTGCAACACTTCACAGTAACCCTGAGGAACCTCTGTGCAGTTATAAGCCTAAGAGACGTGGATAAATGCAATCACATAAGCAGGATTTCAAGCAATCTGGAATTATAAGATATTAATTAATTTAAAAAATAATGGTAATTAATATTAACCCATACATATTCCCCAAATTTGCCAGTAATCCACAAAGTACTTGCATATTTTGTCAGTTCACCAAAATTCAGTTTCATCAAAGTGAACATTTTAACATGAATGTAAAGGTTTTTCTATTTCTCCTTGTTGTTATTTAAATTCCTTAATACAAAATATTTGAAGACTTTTAGTATGTCAACCAACATCTGATTTATAGCACATTCATAAACACTGAATACAGTTTATAAAGCAACCTTTGTATATTTAAAAATGGTGTATGCCAGTCATATCAAAATTACACGTTTTGTAAATGACAGTATATTGACATAAGGGGTCTTAAACTATAGCCACATGTGTTTCGCACATTTTAACAATCATGAATCATTCCTAATTAAAAAGGCTTAAAAAGCTGAATCTTTGTTAAGGACATAATTTATTAGTTTCATGAAAATTGTGTTTCCTGTGAACATTTTTACATGTTTTCATAGGGTATAAATATACAGATTAAAATTAAAAGAAGAATGCGAAAAAATGCAAAAAATGTAAATTAATTGAGTAAAATTAGGATTTCCTCTTCTGTACTTCTGTAAAAAACCTTGGTTTTCTGACTGACCTTATTGCAGTCCTGATTGCAGCCTTATTAAGTTTTATTAAGCTATGGTTCTGGATGAGTTTGTGTTTTCAGTCTCCAAAGGATTATTAAGTGTCGTTAAGCAGAAAGTTCATTCAAGAACATGCTGCAGGTATGGAATTCAGAATGAGTGCATATTTACAAAAAAACTTAAGGTTAAACTTCAAATATTGTGTATTTATAGTGTTTTCAATATAATACAAAGCACTTGCAGGTTCACTGGTCTTTTAGGTTTGTGAATAAATGGCTTTATTCATGTTGTGTACATTGATCTTTGGTTCCTTTTATCATCAATTATAAAGTTGGTGAAATCAATAATTTTACTTTGAATTATTTTGTTGACTTATCAATATTGATGCATACTTTCTTATAAATTTGAAAATCAAGTTGGTCCTTATTGCTTGTTAAACAATGAATATCAAGGTTTAATATACCATTCAAGAATGAACTGACAGAAATCCTACCTTAGTATCTCAAGTTTACAGCATGAACTCTTCAGTCCAGCAGACAGCAACTTTACTCCTGAATCCAGGATGTCATTGTTACTGAGGTCTAGCTCTTGCAGGGAAGAGGTTTCCAGGTTTAAAACTGATCCCAGATCTTCACAAGTTTTTACCCCAAGATTACATGAAGCTAATCTACAAAGGGAGAATAAGAGATTCTTAGATTTCTAAACATTCTACACAACTATGCATTGCAGTGTACTGTGTAATATGACTGGCATTTGACCTTAATATGTCCTAGACATAACTGGTTAGTACAGCATATTTACTATATTTTGTTTACATATAAATATTGATTCATACTATTTTATAAATTTGAAACTCATGTTGGTCTTTATTGCTTGTTAAACAATGATCAAGGTTTAAGATTTCATTCTAGACAGACTGACAGACTGTAATGTTTGGGGAGACTGAGGAGGTGGATACACATGCAGATGAGGATTCAGGGTTTTAATAAAGTCCATGGTGAGGAAAAACAGGAACAAACGGTGAAATATAACAGAATGTAGCACAACAACTCACAGGAACTCACAGAAATGAATGTCGGACGAAGACACAGGGTATATAACGAGACACAAAACATGAAACACCTGGACACAGGAGGGGTAACAGATACAAACCAGGTGGGAGGCAGAGACACTAGGAGCACATGATCAAAACAAACACCACGCATACTTGACAGGACGTAAACAAGGACAAGTAGGGCATGACAGTACTCTCACTTACAGGCGCCATTCCAGAGGCACGTAAGTGAACACACCCCAGGAGCCCGCTTTAAGGAGGGAGGCCAGGAAAACCAAAACAGGACAAGGACCAGACAAGGCACAGGACAGGGAACAAGACCGGACAGGAGAACGGACAGACCAATGGAACAGGGACAGACAAATCAAGAAAAAACAGGACAGGAACAGGAACACAGACAGAAACAGGAACACAGACAGAAACCGGGATGAACACAAGAACCAGGGACGAGGGTGGATGACGAGGCTAATAGGGAGGAACACGTCAAGAAGACAAAGCAGAACAATGAGAGCAATGAGAGGGACAACGATAAGACGAAGAAGAAGGATGACGAGATGAAACGGGAGGAGGACGCAACAAGGACAAGGGAAACAGAAAACACCAGACGGGACTCAAAAATGAGAATTGGACAAAACACAAGACAACAGACCAGACAGGAGGCAGAGCAGAGGGCAAAACACAAAGACAGGAACAATTACAAAGACTGGGACACGAATGGACAAAACAAGGGGACAGGAACCTGGACAAAGACAGAGACAGGGACAAACACAGGGACAGGGAAACAAAAAATTCCAGGACACGGAACCACCAAGGGAACAGTACAGGGCGGACGGGAACGGCAGAGGCCACTGTTTTGTGGGCAGTCTGGGAAGTTGAGTGAGGAGCTGCCCGGAGAGCTAAGTCAGAAGCCGCCTGGGGAACTGAGTCAGAGGCAGCCAGGGGTGCTGAGTCAGGAGTGGCCCGGGACACTACACGGGGCGCAGGTTCTGGAGCAGCCCGGGACACTACCCGGGGAGCAGGTTCAGGGGCCGCCTGGGCCACCGCCCAGAGAGCAGGGACACTTTGAATTATTTTGTTGACTTATCAATATTGATGCATACTGTTTTATACATTTTAAAATCATGTTGGTCTTTATTGCTTGTTTAACAATGAATACCAAGGTTTAACATACCATTCAAGAATGAACTGACAGCAATCCTACCTTAGTATTTCAAGTTTACAGTGTGAACTCTTCAGTCCAGCAGACAGCAACTGTACTCCTGAGTCCAGGACGTCATTGTTACTAAGGTCTAGCTCTTGCAGGGAAGAGGTTTCCAGGTTTAAAACTGATCCCAGATCTTCACAAGTTTTTACGCCAAGATTACAGGAAGCTAATCTACAAAGGGAGAATAAATATACACATTTTGCAGTATTCAAAGAAAAAGGACAAACATTCAACACAGCCACTAAGACCTTGATATGTTATGCTACCTCAACCTAGAAACAAACTTCAAAAGATTCTTAGATTTTTAAAAGTTCTACATAAATACGCATTGCAGTGTACTTTAATATGACTGACATTTGCCATTAATATGTCCTAGACATAACTGGTTAATACTACATATTTACTATATTTTGTTTACTTATCAATATTGATTTATACTGTTTTATAAATTTGAAACTCATGTTGGTCTTTATTGCTTGTTAAACAATGATCAAGGTTTAAGATTTCATTCTAGGATGAACTGACAGGCTGTAATGTTTGAGGAGACTAAGGAGGCAGATACACACGCAGATGAGGATTCAGGGTTTTAATAAATTCCATGGTGGGGATAAACAGGAACAAACGGTGAAATATAACAGAACGTAGCACAACAACTCACAGGAACTCACAGAAATGAATGTCGGACGAATACACAGGGTATATAACGAGACACAAAACATGAAACACCTGGACACAGGAGGGATAACAGATACAAACCAGGTGGGAGGCAGAGACACTAGGAGCACATGATCAAAACAAACACCAGGCAGACTTGACAGGACATAAACAAGGACTTAGACAGGGGAGTACAAGCAGGGCATGACACAGACATCCTACCTTAGTATCTTGAGTTTACAACATGAACTCTTTAGTCCAGCAGACAGCAACTGTACTCCTGAATCCTGCATGTCATTGTTACTGAGGTCTAGCTCTTGCAGGGAAGAGGTTTCCAGGTTTAGAACTGATCCCAGATCCTCACAAGTCTTTAACCCAAGATTACAGGAATCTAATCTACAAAGGGAGAATAAATATACACATTTTGCAGTATTCAAGGAAAAAGGACAAATATTCACCGCAGTCACCAAGAGCTTGATATGGTATGCTACCTCAACCTAGAAACAAAACTTCAAGAGATTCTTAGATTTCTAAACGTTCTACATAACTATGCATGGCAGTGTACTTTAATACTAAATATTTGCCTGTTAAATAATGTCTTACGAAAATTATTGCATAAGTATCAAAAGTACTCTTGAACATGGTAGTTTTCATAGAGGATATTATGTTCTTGCAAATTATTTACCAGAAATTACTAGTAAGAACCACATGATTATCATTTACCTGTTGTTTAGCCTGCAGCTAGTAGCATATATTACATGATCAGAGATACACACAGCCATAACAAAGATTAATAATTAATGGGCAAGAAATAAAAAAGTAAATTATGCTCAAATTATGCTCCTGCTATGCACCTGCTAGAAAATGAATGAATATATCAATAATGCATGTATTATTCTAGCAGATAAATCTATATTTTTACAAATTAATTTGTTTATGTTAGCCCACAGTTTACAATATGCTGTACTATACAAAATATACATCATCTACAGTAACTTATTTAAATTATTAATACCTTTATTTTTTTAATACACATCAGTGGTGAAGCCATTCAAAATAAAATCCGGGGAACACTGTAACTTGTATGAATGTTGTTAAACGTTTTAACAAATACTTTACAATTGGGTAATATATGGAAATTGAAATCATGCTTACAAAGCTTGTCTTGTGTTTTTCACCACTGGCAGTAGTCTCCTCAGTCCTTCTTCTGATGGATTGTATTTCTTCAGTTCAAACTTCTCTTGAGTATCCTCTGATGTCAGCAATACAAACACCAGAGCTGACCACTGTGTAGATGAGAGCTTTTGTGTTGAGAGGTTTCCTGAGTTCAGGTATTTCTGAATTTCAGTTATCAGGGAATTGTCTTTCAGTTCATTCAGACAGTGGAAGAGATTCATGCTTCTGTCAGATGACATTTCCTCATGCAGTTTTTTCTTAATATAGTCAGCTGTGTCCCTAGCACTCTCTGGTTTTATCTTTAAATTTGGCAGAAGTTCAGTTAGAACATGCTGATTGTCCTTCAGTGAGAGACCAATAAGGAAACGGAGGAAAAGGTCCAGGTGTCCATTTTTACTTTGTAAAGCTTTGTTTACTGCACACTTAGAAAGATCATTTATTGTCTTCTTTCTGCGGTTAAGCTCGTTCAAGAATGTATTTTGTTTAAATGCATTCTCATTCTTGGTGCAGTGTCTGTAATGCACATATAAAGCTGCAAGGCTTTCCTGGACACTCAGATGCACAAAGCTGAAAATGTTCCTCTCAGAAACTCCCTCCTGCTGACTGAATATCTGTGTGCACACTCCTGAGAACACAGTGCCATCACTGACATCAATGCCACATTTCCTAAGATCATCTTCATAGAATATTAGAGTGCCACTCTCAAGGTTACAGAAGGCCAGTTCACCAAGCTTCAGAATGATGTGCTCAGCATTGACAGTTTTGGTTTTCTCACTGTATTTCTTTTCCATGATTTTTTTCTGCTGCAATAAGAAGTTTATGTACATTCCTGTCAAGGTTGTAGGAATTTCCTTATTACTGTCTTGAACCATCAGAGGCTGAAGCACAGTGGCAGAGATCCAGCAAAACACTGGTATTTGACACATGATATGCAGACTCCTTGATTTCTTTATGTGTGCAACAATTTTCACTGCCAGATCCTCATTACAGTATTTGCTGAAGTATGCCTCCTTCTGTTCATCATTGAATCCTCGCACTTCTGTGACCAGATTGATGTAGTCTCGGGGAATCAGATGGGCTGCTGCTGGTCGGCAAGTTATCCAGATAAGAGCAAATGGAAGCAAATTTTTGTTAATAAGATTTGTGATGAGTGATCCCAGTGAGGTCTGCTCATTGATGTCTTTTACTTTCTCTCCATCCTCAAAGCAAAGAGGAAAACGGCACTCATCCAGACCATCAAAAATAAACAAAACCTTACCATCACCCTCTGGAAGATACTTCAATTCAGTGTTTGAAGGAAAACAGCAGTAATTAAGTAATTCAATCAAACTGAACTTTTTATCTTTCTTCAGATTCAGTTCACGGAAGGGAAGAGGAAAAATGAAGTTTATGTCTTGGTTGTGTTCTGCCTTCGCCCAGTCAAGTATGAATTTGTTGACTGACACAGTTTTGCCCACGCCAGCAATTCCCATTGTCAGCACATTTGTGTTTCGTCTCCTGGTACTAGGATCCACCTTGAAAAGGTCACTGCATTTGATGCAAGCATTCTCATCAGCGTGTCTGTTGGAAGCCATTTCGATTTGCATCACTTCATGCTTTTGAATGACTCCTCCACTTTCATTCTGCACTATAATGGGATCAGTGTAGATATCCTCCAAGAACTTTGTATGGCCTGTCTTTGAATTCCCAATTAGTATCCTTTCATATTTCTGCCTTAGGGTGGACATTAAACTGGTAGAGTTCTTTTGATGTTCTGTTAGAAAAGAAAGAAACAAAGAAAAAAAAAAAACACATTGCACCAAAATGTGTTTTGCATTAATGGTGCCTTCATAAATATGCAAGGTTGGTTAAGTATTTTGTTATTGTCTACAACCCCATTTTCAAAATGTTAGAATGCTGTTCAAAATGTAAATAAAACAGAATGCAATGATGTGTGAATCATTTAATTCCCTTTATTTAATTGGAAATAGTATAAAGACAACATATCAAGTGTTAAAACTGAGGAACTTCATTGTCTTTGAAAAGTATACGCGCATTGTGAATTCCATACCAGCAGCACATTTCAAAAACTTTGGAATATTTCACAACTAATTGGCAACAGGTCACATGACTGGGTATAGCAAAAGCAACCCAGAGAGGCTGACTATTCAATGCAGTCTGGGAAGACACCATTAGTGTGTAACAATACATACAGGTTTTGGAGCAACATATATTACTATACTGCCAGTTGTTAAAATAAGTTTTGAAATTATACTGCAAATTAAAAAATGGGCATATATATTTTTAAAAGATTTCTCAATTATTGATATGCTGTCTTTGTATAATTTTCAATTAAATATAGGATTTAAATGATTTCACATAATTCCATTCTGTCTTTATTTGCACAGCATATATACGTTTTTTGATAGTTGTATGATAGAATATATCTCACATTTTATATATTCATTTATGATATAAATGATTTATTATAATTTATTTTGTATTTTTATTAACTATTTCAAGGCTATGTTTAGGGTCATTTATTGTACTGCTAATACTGGTTATTGGACCAGAACAAAATAACCAAAAAATTATGTAACATGTGTTGAGACTCTTGGACTATGTCTGTGACACTTCAGGTCCCTGGATATGGGCACCACCATATCCAGGGACCTGAAGTGGGAGAGAAACACGGTCTCCATAGCCAAGAAAGCCCAGCAGAGAATGTTCTTTCTAAGATACAGCTCGAGTCCATCCTCAAATCATCCATAACCATCGGGTTTGGTTCCCCCACCTCACAAGAATGAGCCAAACTCAGGACAGCGGAGCGGATCATTGGATGCAATCTGCTGGCAAAATTACAGCTGCCCCCCCCCTCTCATCCTGGACATCACATCTTCCAGACACTTCCCTCTGGCAGAAGACTCAGGACTTTCAAGACCAGTACAACCAGACATGCTAACAGCTTTTCCCCCAGAGCGGTTACTCTCATTAACGACAGTGGTTGCCCTCCAGAATGGTGGTCTCCTATTCCCAGTGCAACAGAGCAACAGTACAAGCTTCAGGTATTATGGGCTCTGGAAGGTGGTCAAACAGCAGACAGCAGGTATGGCCTGAACCACAAGGTTGTGTGCTCTCCCCTCAGTCTTTATACTGCTGACTCTGTCTATAAGGATCCAGCTGTTAGGATCAGCAGTTTGCAGATGACACCACTGTAATGGGCCTCATAGACAATAGTGATAAGTCTGCCTACAGAAAGGAAGTCTGTTAAATTTGTGTGAGATTTAGAATTCCACTCTTTCTCATCAGTTAGCACAACATACTTTTATCAGTGCAGTTGCAGTCGCTTATCACAGTTTTTGCTCCAATATTAAGGCACGAGGTTCCTAAATGAGAAAGGTTGTTCTCAAGTAGCCAGCTCATCCTTAACCTCCTCGTTCAAGCCCTAGCGGAATGCAACCATTAATGCCAACCGCTCTCTGCTGCAAGAATGCTGAGTTCAGTGGTATAGCCCACCACTAAACTCTTGCCCTGCCATACACAAAGGAGCCAGAGCCAAACCATCTCTCCACAGACTGAATTGTTAAATGTACCGAGCACGGTGGCTGTAAATAGGTCTGAGGCACAAGTGGCCACCCAGATATGGGTGTCCCAGGCAAGGGCCCAACCTGTTAGTAGTGAGATGAGGTAGGCTACTTCACTGTGTTTACTGGCAAATGTCGAAAGCCGCTACCAAAGGTGAGTGCACCTTGGATGAGAAACCCTTTAGCAGATACTGTATTGTTGTTTGTAAGCACGTCTGAGATTTAAAACAGCATACACATCACTACCAAGAACCAATAATTTGTTGATTTAAGCAAATTAGCAAATATGGTAAAACATCATAACTTGTCATTCATCAACTGTTTTATGAAACATTGTTTTGACCCCTGCTATGCTAACAGAGAGCTGTTACTCTCATTAACGACAGTGGTCACCCTGCACTTTAAATTCAAACTCATACTTAAACTGAATCTCAATTAATAGCTCTTATAATATATGTCTACTCAGACTCACTTATGTGTAAAGTATCCATTCACATATTCATATTTGGTTTGGAGTATTTTTGTTTCTTTTACTTAAATCAGTGTTTTTCTCGTGATTATATTCTGAAAAGGTCAACTGTGTTTAATTGTATAAGTTTTTCCATTTTGGCTTATGCGATTAGTGACCCTTGTAATTGTAGTGGTCAGTTTATTAGGTACTTGATGGCTTTACCTATGTTCATATATATATATGGCCATGGCACAATTTCCAGAAGAAATGTTTAGAAAAGTTTGGCTCCATTTACACATACTCCAATTAAATGTAAACAGAAACATGTATGCACTTTATTATTTATGTATAGCAGGGAAAACAGAATCAGAATCAGAAATACTTTATTGATCTGATTCTGATTCTGATTCTGTTTTCTCATTTGGGGCTAACCCTAACCCTGAACCTCTAAGCCTAAAATCGCCCCTGCTATACATAAATAATAAAGTGCATACATGTTTCTGTTTACATTTAATTGGAGTATGTGTCAATGGAGCCAAACTTATCTAAAACATTTCATTTTAAAACCTACATTTTAAAGTCATTTCATTTATTATATATATATTTCGTTTTTTTTATATATATATATTTTTATCATATGTAGTGTAGTAGCAGTCTGCAGTTTGGGACGTGGCCAGAGAGTAATGTAACTTTACGTTTCAGAGTGCTTTTAGAGTGCTTAAGCACCCCTAAACCAGGGCTAGCTACACCCCTAATGCATAGTGATGATTTTAGTGATTATGTATATTATATATTTTCATTTTCATTATATGTTAGTTACATAATACTATTCTTTACTAAAAATGAAAAGTAGGAAGCTGAAGTTTCTGCCTCTAGTTGTGTAGATGTAACTGTGTAGATGAAAACATTGACTTTTAACTGCATAAATTAACACATTACTTTTATGTTGTATTTAATTTAATGTTGAACAGAGCACATAAATGATAAATTAATGTGACTTCTAATAATTTATTCATTAATCATTAGCAAAGATAAATATTACATTAATACGCAAAACTATGCACAAGAGCATGGAACAAACATAGTGAAGAGATAAATTATGAGATTAAATAGTCAATATGATATTAAATCTATTACATTCTCTGAAGTTGGTCTGCTGGGCCAGTTGGTTCTGGTTCATTTTCGGTAAAATTTTATAATAACTTTCATTAATATACCATTAACTAATCATTAGTTCATCAGAATTGAAACGATTGTTTACAAATGATAGTTCACGTAATTACACATGCATGTATTCATATTCTCAAATGTTAGTGTTAGTGGCAGTGTTTTGGTTTTTTTGTGCATGTTTTTCTCTCTTTTTTCTTTTTCCTCTCCTTTTCCTTTCCCTGATTTCAGGTGGAGCTGTCTCCAGATTTGGCTGCTGTGGGCAGAGTCTTGCCCAGAGAAGGTTAAAGGTGGAGTGAGTCAGGAAATGATTCAGAGAGGGGTTGGTCTGGAACTCTGACTCTTATGGTTTGTGTGTGTTTGTTGGATTTTGAGTAACTGTGTGAACTGTGTGTAAACCAGCTTATTGGAAGTTTTATAGGTATATTTATACATATCACTTTTTTAAAATATTGTCTATTGCTGGAAGGGGGGAAGTGCCATTTGTTTTCATTACCTACTTTTTCTCCTGGTTTTGGCGTAGTTAGGGAGCTAGGCTGAACCCTTGTCTTCTATTTTCTGTTGTTTTGTTAGGAAAAGTTAGTGTTGGGTTTTGTTTATTGTTTTGGCCTTACTTACCCTGGTCTGTGGTTTTATTATCTGAGTATATCTACCTACCTCCACCTCATTCCTTAGATTGACCTGTAACAGTTAGCAAATCAGTTGTTAATCAGAATTTATATTAACAAATGTTTACTCTTGAATTTTTTTCTTTAATTGCTCTTTAAAAAATGTTTAATGTTTGTTGGAATGTACAGGTCTAAAATGTGCTAGGTGCAACCTATTTTTCAGTTCATCTGTCAGTATACACCATTCTTTTCCTTTTATTGGCTGAAATTGTGGGTTTCTGGACCAGGGTGTTTCATGATTGGCTCCCTAGTATAGAGGGGCAGGATTAGAGAGGAGAGTAGGGAGCAGAGAAAAGAGTAGAGAGAAGTGAGGAGGTTGAGCTCGCGATAATAGAAAAAATAATTTGGAACTTCAAGGCTTTTGGAGTAACGCTAGGAGCAGGTTTAGTAGGTGTCAGACAACTGGTTTTGGCTGTTTTGTCCGGTGTATATTTTTGATTATAGTCTAGCTTTCAGTGTGAAAGTTAACAAGCAGCATACATCAGTTTGGCAGGCCAAGCCAAACGAGTTCAATGCCCGGATTCATGGTTCATGGTGAACGTGGGCCTTTTTACTGTACTGCTGCTGAGAAGTTTAGTGGGACTGTGACCGAAAACTCTTCGTCAGAGCACCTTTACATGGAGCCTCGACGGGGCTCACACTGTCGCAGGCGACGTGACTTCACCATGGGCGAGCAGGTGAAGGCTCGAAGAGAGTAGGAACGAGTGAGACACCACCCATGATTTAAGGTACTGTTGCGCTACTCTTTTGTTTTCTGTTATTTGGCTCCATCTGGACTGAAGCGGCCTAGCTTTGAAACAGGCCTGCAACAGGGTACAGACTGAGCGATACTGTGTTGGTTAAGTGAGTGTTTGTTAATGGGTCGTAAATATGATTGTTTTGATTGAATGCTAAGCTGTGTGACTGAAAAGGAATCACTATATTGTACATTTTGATAAGAAGATTAAGCTACAGTTTGTATGTATTAATAACCTAATAAGTTGTTAACATATTTGTATATACTAATGCACATACTGCCAACATGACCTGCCCTTGGTAAACATTTGTTAATTATTTTAATTTTCATAAATGAGTGATTTGTTTATTTTATACATTTTAATGAAAAAATGATTTGCTAATGTTTGAAAATATGAATGCATGCATTGGTATCTTAATGAACTGTCATTAGTAAACATTTTTTAATGTTCAGATTTAGATGAACTAATGATTTGTTAACAGCTATTAATCATTAGTTAATGATATATTAATGAGAATTATTATAAACTGTTGCCATTTTTTGTTCTATAAAGCTATCAGTAGACTATAAAATTAAGTTTTTATTTTAAACTTCAAATATTCAAATTTCTTCCTACATTTTATTCCCATTATTTCTATTCATTGTCTCTGTCTATATTGGAAGGACTGTCAAGTTATACAGTGACTGATTGATTAAAGACTTCATATAGAAGCTTAGACTTTTTTAGATGGCAACATATGCAAGGATGAGGACCACATTGCCGCAATGTACAGATTCAATATACATTTCACAGATTGATTTTTGCTGTGAACAATATTTTGCTTTCAATTACAAATCTCTGTTTAAAATCATATGTAGTGCTTAATACCTGTCCAGAAAAAACGGCCCACAGTATACAAACTGCAAATCACTTAAAATATGCAATATTGAATATTTATATGCCACTTCAAAAGCGAATATAAAAAAAATTTAATGTTTATGCTAAAACTGTTACTCATTGCCATGCATTAGTGAAGATGATAATGGTGATGTGTTGAGTTGACTTGTAGTGGGAGCACTACCTGAGTCTCCAGTATGAGCTGCAGTGCAGGAGGCCTCTGCACTTTGACCAGTTGTGTCTTCACTTTTATCTCCATCTGAGTGAGTGAACATTAGCACAGTATAAGAAATAAAAAACAAGAACCACACAAAAAACATTTGTTTGAGTAATTATTATATATTTAGGAGAATTGCTGCATCGCATTAGGAGGTCCAAAATATTTGTTTGTTTGTTTGTTTTCTGTGTGTTCAAGATGCACTGGATCCTATTTTACATGTTTTGTAAGTTTTTTTATATTTATTGCACAGGTTCTTCTGCACTGTGTGTATGGTTTTGCAGATGTTTTTTGGTCCATGTTTTTTGCACAAAGGTTCTGGAACATTGTTTAATTTTACTGTGTACTTGTATGCAGCTGAATTTATTCATACAATTGTTTTCCTCTTTTTAAGCCTTCAAACTGCCTCAGTTACCTTTGTATTTAGATGCAGCTCCAAAGCTGATGTTAACTGTGCCATGAAACACATTTCTATTAAGTAGAGTTGTATTTACTGTTCCTCCAGTCTCAGCTGTGACAGCCTGCACTGGTTCATTCTGAAGTGTGGTGGTCTGGACTGGAACAGTTTGATCTGTGTTCACCTTGACTGACCCAAAGGGTTGTGAACAGTGTAACCACATTTCTGCTTTTAAAACTCAAAACAACAAATGGTTCTCCGAGGTTATCATCTAGCCTTAATGCTGTTATCTATACCAATATTGTGAAATAATCCAAGACAACAAGGTAACACTGGGTTTGGAAGAATTGCTAGTGCTAATGTTTTATTTGTAATACATGATATGGAACCAAATGTCTCCTTATAATGGTATTCTGGGATCCAACAAAATATTATATACCAATTTTAATAATCCAGTGTTACAATGTTTATAAATATGTCAAATGAAAGTTAGTCTACTGTCTAAGTTTTTTATTCAAGTGAGACAGCCTGAATGTGTTTCAGATAAAAGGAACATTTCTTAATTAAAATACTTTAATAACAAAGTTACTTTACCTTGTTTATCATTTGTATCTTGCAACACTGCTGGATTGTTTGCCATTTTGTACAAAACTGAAAAGAAGGACAACAGATTTAGGTTTATAGGAGATTTTGAGTAACTGAACAGATAAAATTACTAAATGTTTCATTTAGGTTTATAGGATTATATGAAATGTTTAATGTTCAAATGACAGCAACAAGATTTTTTTTTTAGAATTTTTTTCTTTACTCTGTCTGGATCCACAAGGGATGATAGAAATTGTTATTTATTTGCAAAAGTAAATGGGTGGATATGGAAAGTTGAAACTCCATCTCCCAGAAGCACTAGCACTAAATAGGGCTGGACAGTTACCCCTGCTGGGCTCTACATAAATGTTTTCTCAAGCAGCAGCCCCGTGATACACTTTCATTGAGAGGTAACCGCTACAATATTCCGTAAGGTGGTTGCATAGTAAAGATTATATAATGTATTATATAAGGTTTGGAGATGATTCATTCATTCTGTAAAACTTCTGGCTTGAGATTGGTATATTCTTTAGTGTGAAATTCTTTGTTTATACAACAATTCTGAAACTTCACTAGAAAATATTTGCATTAAAGAAAATGTGAAATATCTAGGTTTAGATAGAATTTTGTTAACCCAAGCAGAAGGATTATTACGTTTTATATTCCCAGCTTTGTTATTGTTTGACCAAGATTAAACATGCAAGCAAAATAATAAAATAATGCTTTTTAGAACCAATGAATATGATCATTTAAAAAAGGCTATTTTACAATAAAACTTTTAAAATCAATTGTAATAGAATATGTATCACTTTATCAGACAACGTCTTTTTTATTCCTCACAATGTATTTAAAATGATGGGTAGACTAATTTAATTTATCTTGCAACTTCTCTTTTTCCAGACTCCCTGTAAATTTTTCAAAATTTCATGAACAAGCCTCTAGGAGCTTTGGGTTGTACATGTTACTTTCTTGAAATGTGAATGTGTAACATGGAATGTAAATGTGTAACTTGTAATGTTAACTGAGTGACAAGTTCTATCAAGTTCTTGGTCAGACTTTCCATTTTTGTTGCAAGAAAAATGATCACTAGTTTTAAATTAAACTTATATGATACAATATTTTGCTTAATATAATGCAAATCCTTTAATGTAATATATTGTAATATTATTTTAATGTGCAAATACTATAGTCAGAAGTGTAAAATTGTAATAAAAATTCCTGAGTTTGACATCTTCTTGATGGGCTTTCCCCTTATAAACTTTTTTGTTTTGTTTGTCCCAACCCATTGTGTCTGCCAACTGTATCATTGTTTATTGTAATCATTGAAAGTATTGCAATAAAAATACTTAACAACTACAGGGAAAAATAATTTTAAAAAACGGCTGCAAACTGCAGTCAGAGCTGTTGCTGCTAGCTTATGTTTAAATGTGTTGCTATTGACTCCTGCTTGCCTAAATTTAGGTCACCATACTTGACTTTCTAGATTTATACCATCAACCTGGTGTGGACAGGTAAGTACTGGCACCTGTACACTGCATGATAGGAAAAACATTGTACATAAATACTAGGAAAGGGGTGCCACACCTGTATTTATCTGTCAGCTCTTGTTTTTCAGGTAGGCTGTTTTCATTTTCTTTTGTCCCCATCCACAGTCCACCCACTGTGGTTGGTTTAAAGCTCATTAGTAGTTCCACTAGTACAGTTACAATTACACTCTGCAATCTTAACCTGTTACTGTTATTAGACAAGCAATTTGTATTTAATGTTCATCTCAAGAGAGACTACTCCACTGAAAGAAAGGCCCTTTACAGTGCCACAGTTAGTCCCATTTAAGATTTGATTAATACCGCACCACTGACTTTTCCTAAATACCAATTAAAAACTATTAGCCAATCTCTCTGTGTTGTAGTTTAATAAAACAAGTGTATCTTGTGTATTTTGTTTCCATCCCTGTAAAATAACCCTAAAACGCATCTATCTATCTATCTTCATAACGTTGGTAGCTTGCTAACATGCTGCATTGCTAGTCTGTAATATCACACGTGAACCACGAATAAATTTGTGATTAGACGTAATATAAAATTATTCAATTGAATATGTTGATACTGGCACATAACCAATATTTACTATTCTAATTTGCAAAGAAGGAAAAACTGTGGCCTACAATACTCTTGCTACCAGGGTGGGTGTGCAAACCAGAACTAAACACTTGGTAGTTTTTAAGGTTGACACTCAGTTTTGCAGTTTTCTTGACATGATGGAACCCATTTATTTTCAATAAAGTGCTCTATGCATGCTGAGAACCAAGATACATATTTTTAGGGTGGGTGACACTGTGCAGGGTGAAGAGCTCAAAGCCTCATCCTGACTTTTTCTCTCCCTTCACATTTTTGTGTGCATTAAGCTGTGGGAGAGACAGTTTAACTGTCTTAATAAAATAAAAATATATTTTTTTAATCAATATGATTATTAGAGAAATATGTTACCATCAATAAAATCAGCTGCTGTTGCTGCAGAATTTAACGGTAAAAATGTACGATACAAGTGTCAGTTAATTTATTCAGTTAGAAGGATGTGATTTTGTTTACTGTTTGTAGAGGTACTCTATTACTGTAAGCTAACATTCAGGACAAAGTATATAATTAATTGAGTAATATTCAGGTTATTATTAATCAAGAAGTCTATGTACCATACCAGAAATATAGACTTAAATAACTAATAACACACTCTGATAAACCTTTTATGGGTTCTTTTACTAGAAACAAATAAACAGACAAACTTTATATAATCATCTATACATGAAATACATATTGTCGCTGTCCAATGAAAAACATGTATCTCCATTTTTGTCGATTTTGAGTTTTCTGCATCAATTTCATGACGAATGGACCAATAGAAGTGCTCCAAATTAGCTTGGAAACAATTCTGGTTCCATTGACTGACATAAAAAATAAAGTATGTTTTTGGTCTCTCCTGTAAAGTTGCAATTTTGGAGATACTTGTTTTTTATTGGACAGCGACGATCTAGTTCAACGCAGACCTTGTTTCTTACACAGTTCACATGAAGCTGTGTAACTGTGCACCAGCTTATCTATAATAATTAGTTTTCCACTATTTTTCTAACCCTGTATCATCATCTGCTTTAGTTTGTTTGTATATATTATTAACATTAATGTATTTATATTAAAGACTATGAATAGTTGTAAATATTGTTTCATAACTCAGCTTTATAGAATGGGATGGAATGGAAATTCAGTCCTTAAATATAGAAGTCCTCAAAAGCCAACTGCAGTGCATATAAATGCAGTGAACTAAACATCCTAAACCCAAAATAAGCATAATATTAGCATTTTTTAATGGTTACAACTCAAAGCGTAGCTGTTCTACTAGCCTTCATAAACTTTTGCACAATATTACCCTAGGGTTCTGAGAGTTAAGCTAAATTTCAAGGCATGCTGAGGCCAAAATGTTATGTTTTTGTACATTTTCTTAATTTAATAAAAAAAAAATTATTAGCATTTATTGGTTCCAGTTGTCATGGAATTGGGTTTGTAAATGCATGTGTGAGTGTTCATAGTACAAGCTTTATCCTGTTGCTCAGTAAACTGAATCTGACAAATTCCCCTTACTGTGGCTCATCACTGTATTTTCCAGTTCTCTAAAATACTACTTCTTTACCATCTTTGAGTTTGGTGCTGAGCTCCTCATACAGTTGATTCTGGTTCATCTTCTTCAGGATAGCAAGTGTGATCGTTGCAGCTTCTTTGCGTCCATATCTCTGCACCATTTCGTTCACTGTATCAGGTCTGTCTACATTCTCCAGGGGAGCCTTTGGGATGGGGGTGAATCCTTCCACATTCTCTTTTAGATGAAAATGGAATGTTTTCAGGTCTTTTTGTCCCAGGTTTTCAAGAGTGTCTAGCAACTTTACTGGAATGTTTTCCATTTTTTATACCTGCAAATGAAGATAGACAGTGGATCAAAGTATAATAGTGGGTTCTGGCGAATACCGTGACATTTTGAACAGGTACTACAGGAGTGTTGTTTCTGTTGGAATGTTTTCATTACCAGTAGGTGTCTACAAAAACTGACTATTTGTTGTGTAGCGGTTTGGCCATTTTTTATTAATAAACATAAACATAAAAAACACCCAGGAGAGGACAAACCCCTGAATTTACAACTCAAGATTCCATATGTCCTTGCTGCCTGTTAAGGAAGGGAGACCCTGAATTCCAGAATGCAGAGGGACCTACCAGACTGTCTCTCATCCATCTAACGTCCTTGTTTATAAGGCCTGGTCTTAAGATGCCTGAATTTTTCTTGATGGCGCTGTCCCTCCCCCTTACTCCATCTATACTCTTAAAAATTGCTAGGTTTAGTTTCAAGTTTCAAGTTTATTTGTCATTTGCACATCATGTCAGGACATAACATGCATTGAAATGCTTTGGGTGAGGCTCAGATAAAACTCTACAGCAGGGCAGCATTATATATATAAAACAGTACAAACATACAATAAATAGACAATATTAAAGTAAAAATAAGCTAAAAATATACATATAGTTATAACTGAAATATATAAAGGACTATACAATACACAAGATATAAACATAGGATATACAGGGGGACATCTGTGAAAATTTTTGCATAGGCAGGTTCTAAGTAGATATATCTATATCTATTTAAAGTGATTTAGTGATATGATGATATTGTCCATAGCAGCGATATCAGAATAAATCATATAAAGTGTACAATGTGCAGTGGTCGAGTGAACGGTATTGGGGTCTTTCAGCCTCACAGTTTGTTCAGGAGCCTGACAGCCTGTGGGTAGAAGCTGTTCAGTAGGCGTGTTGTTTTGGCCTGGATGCTGCGGAATCTCCTGCCTGATGGCAGTATGGTGAACAGTTTATGTGTAAGTGTAGTATTATATAGGGATAGTGAGGTTATAGTTATGGTTATATTTAGGTGTAGGTGAATTATTACGTTTGGGTATTAAAGTTAAGGTTAGTTTTAGGTGTAGGTCTAGTATTACTTCTGCATACTGAGGTTAAGGTTAGGTTAAGGATTAGATGTAGTATTATTTTTGGATACTGGGATAAACGTTAGAATTACATTTAGGTAAGGTTAGGGTGAGGATTAGCTGTAGTATTCCTGTTGGATACAGAGGTTAAGGTTAGGGTTAGGTGTAGGTGTAATATTACTTTGGATACAGAGGTTAAGGTTAGGGTTAGGTGTAGGTGTAATATTATATATATAATTTTTAGACCTCTCAAAAACTGAGGCATGAGATCAATATACAAACCACTACTATATGTTACTAATTTGTAATACTGTGTATATACACTGTGAGTAATTATCTGTCTATAAACCAGATATGTGATGTAGTGTCTTTCTTTTGTTACTGTTAGCCATGTAGTCTTGTTAAATGTTAAACATTTTAAAGCACTTCACTGCTATGGCTTATAAACAGCTGTTATAAACACTGTTTTAGTTGAAGGACAGCGACAGCCTGGAGAAGAAAAATTATTATGCAGTAATTTGGAATTCTATTATTAATTGCGATGTTACAGAAATGTGGAATGGGACTGTTTAATTTAATAAATGAAGTAGACAGACCCCAAAATAGCTGAGGCTCTTGTAATTAACCATTTAAGGAAGGCACGTCGACAGTCTAAATGTGTATGTCTGTCTTATCTTTGGATCAAATATTTAAAGACAATTGAGTGTGAAGCTACACAATCCTGTGACACTAAGAGGGACTTGCCCATCAATCACACCTCAATGATGATATAACATCATCAGATACTTTTGTCTGGTCATCACAGAGCACAGCCTCTCTCTTTCTTTCTATGTCTCTCTCTCTTTCACCCTGATCTCCCCCCAACTCTGTCATTCTCTCTGTCTTTCTCTCTCTCTCTAACAGCCTTTGTTAATTTCTGACAACTCAGTAATGTTTTTTAGATTATGATTTCAGATATATAGATAACTCAAGTAGTTTTTAATTAAGCACTAATTTATTCTTACATGAGTAATATCCTTTATAAATACCTTTAGTAGTTTGATAGATTATCACTATATTAACAGTACTTTTACCTAAGTAGGAATTTTCAGCACCCCTGACAGAAGCAGCTAGTCCGGCCTGTCCTGTCTTGCAAAACCACTTTCTAACCTCTTGTCAGTCTTGCTGAAGGTTCTGCTCACAGATCATTTAAGCAGAGGCAGCCAATGAAATCAATATTAAACATAACAATCGTTTTGGCAAATGACCATCATAACAACTGTAAGTTTAACAGCAAACAAAGAGTGATAAATAGATCAAAACAAGAGGAAACACTGGCACAGCTTTCCACCACTGGGGACACTCTTGGAGAGTAAAGGGATCAATTTGAATTAAACTTTTTTCTAGACGGTTAAGAACTGCAGAGGGAGGAAGAGGGATTGATGATACGTTGCCCCCTATTGTTTGGTGTAGGGATTTGACAGGTTGTGTATTCCTACAAATTTCTCCTTTAAATTTTAGACTGACACTGTTCTTTTTTAGATACAGATTGCTAGTCTGGGTCTGTAGTTAGGGGTTATAAACGATACTCTACAGAGCAAAATGACCAGCTAGTCAATCCCACAAATACACACACACATTGCTACTGGATGCTACCGGTCATTCGCTTTCTTGTCCTGAAAATTACACTCATATTCTACAGTCAGAGAAGATTTCCTCAGGCCAGACCGTCATCAACTTGTGTTATGATTCAGTGCCTTATCCTGTATATGGACGTAGCCTAGTATCAGCATTTTATGTCATCAGCAACTGAAAGATAAAGCAATTTACAAGTACCATTTAATATATTTCAGCAATATTTATTGTTTTAAATGCTGAACAGAATGAATTATTTATAATACTTCAAATAAATTATTTTTTCTCACTTCAAGTAAAAACATTAAAAAAACAGAATGCTTTAAAAAAGTGCATCTTAAAATGTTTATTTATAGAAACAGTAAACAAAACGTGCGTCTTTTTGTTAACTTAGTTTCACAAATGTTGGTTTTGCATAGCGGTTTTCTCCAAAACTAGGTAAGCAGGTCTCAGTCCATTCCTGCTTAAACAGTCAGTTTTTACATTTGACTTTTCTTCTTTTAGAGCACATTATTCTTTCTGACTTACTTTATTCTTCAACTGCTTCTCTTTATTCTTCTCGCTTCGTACCTCGCCTGTGTGCGTGCCGCACTCCCGAATCTGCACAGATCTGATTGGCTGAGGAGCACCTTTGTTGATCTTACAATGCACGTGATTGGTCTGTGAGTTTACTGTGCCCGTATACTGTATAGTGTAAAACCTAAAGTGGGTTTCTGTCTCTCTTGCACTAGTTCACCTCAGTCTTGGGCCGTGGATTGGCAATGGGTAGCGTGGTGAAACAGAGAAATGAAGTGGAGGAAACTCAGTCATGAGTGCTTGTTGGGTGATAGTCGAGTTTGTAGTGGTGAGACTGTGAGTGGTGTGTTACTAGAAACGGGTGGGTTCCTCTGACTGACTACAGTGGGGTTTGTTTTTTTACCTGCTCTTCTCCCTCTTGTGAACAAGTTAAACAATAAAGTGTGATTAATTAGTCCATTCCTGTGTGTCGGGTTATTCTGGTCTCTACTCCGGACCATACCAGGTTAACACAGGTGGTGGCAGCATTATGCTATCTAGTTTATAGCGGAGAATTATTACAGTATGAAGCGTTTAGTTTTATGTTCACATTTTCCATTCCACCTTAAAACACATTCCACCGTAAAATGGTGCATATGTTACATTGAGCCGTAGCAGATGTGTGTTTTATGAGTTTTATGCATTTCTTCTCATGCTGTGCGGACGTTACAAACAACCCACATAGAACTAAATCTGGATTCCTATTTGAATGTTCTTTTCCACCTTAAAAGCCAAAGATGTTAAGTTTAAAGCGCCTAAAAAGCAAATCTTAAGCCTGAAGCCTGTGTTGCCACAGCAGCATTTAAGGTGAAATGGTAAATTGGAACAACGTAATGTAACATCTTCATGTGAGTGATTGACTGAACGTAATAAAGTGTACATAAGAAAGCTACATAGCAGCTACTCACACACAGAGCCTTGGCCTGTGCAGCTTAGTGAAGACGCAATCCACATGACCAATAATCAGCGCCAGACGGCAGACGAGAGGGATAATTACTAACAAGGAATGGTATAATCCACTTTATGGGTGTGTGAAATTGTATTAGAAGATTCTCCCAGAAAGGGATCCTGTACATTTATTATAATATTTAACATTATATGTTAGAAGGATACATAAATACTTTGATAACCCCAAAATATTGTTTTTACCCATTTTGGGGTGGTTTAAGTCTTAATCAGGGGGGTCAGACTCTCCCAATCCTCCCCGTAATTCATAATGTGACCTCAACTCTTCCTTTTTGAGTTTGTTTGACACTGAAGACAGTAGTAAAACACATACGCACGCATGCATGCATAACGCACACACACACACACACACACACACACGCACACACACAAAGCCTGCTTTAAGCTGTATAAACCATTAATTCTCAAATTAAAAATCATAAAACAGCTGAAAGTATTTTTTACCTTTTTCTAGGTTTGACTTTCTTTGAAACATCTTCATCAGAATCAGCAGTGTGATAATGTAAACTATGTTCAGGGGGGCAGGTCTGCATTTACCTCTGCATTTCCGTACATTTTGGGAAGACTAGAATAATTAAGCTAATCATACAAACACCTCTACTGTACATTAGATAATATTGTAACAGTTTGCTGCAACCAGTGCAAATGGAGGACAGTTTCTGTTTGTCCAGCTGTTTGTAGTCCAAAAATACTAAACAAAGTCTAACTTTACAAATACAATTAGCCTACTTTATAAACTACAGCTATAATTTTACTTGAAATCTTTTAATTTACCTTCCTCTGGCTTTGTTATCAGTCTTCAGATAGAAAAGCTAAAATGTCCATCTTCACCTCCCAGTGTTAGTTTACAGAGCTACAAACACAAAAGAACACAAAAATATTTTAAAAATGTGTAATTTACAAAAAAGTTACAGTGTATGATTAATTGATCATTGGATCTTAGAGTACACCCTAGACCATTTTACTAACCTTCTCTCCCTGATTTAGTGTGGTAGTGCAGACTGTGTGATATTCTGGCTTTTTTCCCTTTTCCACATGAGCTTTCACCTGAAAAACAAAAACCTGTCAGAACATATTCCAGTCAGATTACATTAAATCAGACAAGTACAGTTTAAGTTCCCACTAAATACCTAATACCTAATGCATAACAAAGCCTACCCAGCACTCCTCGGAAAGGCAACAAACAACCTGCACAGGCTGTTAGTCAATCAAAGGACAGACACAGATATACACATGCACACCTGAGCTGCATGACTACAAACTATGGGGGGGCACCAAAGCACCCAAACGAAACCCACACAGACATAGAGAGAACATGAAAACTCCAAACTTCTGCTAACACTAAAAATAAAGCTGGATTGAACTAAACTGTTAAATCTAAAACTGTTAAATCTAAGACTCAAATAAGCCGGCTGGTGCAACCTCCTTTCTTCACAAGCAATTTACAAGTATTCTATTATTTTCTTCATTTGCTCCCACTTTTATTTTTTGACTGCTTGTAATAGCAATCAGTATGAATACTAACTAAATTCAGACAACTTAAATATAGTTACCCATAACTGTGTTATTTCACCCATTATTAAAGTTGCTGTTAAGACCCATGATATGTTTTTCTCCAAAAGTGTGATACAGTCCAGTGATAACATACAGAGAGCAAAGAGCAATCAAATACAAGCTCAGTAACAAACACAGACCGAAGAGCAGTGTGTGTATTTGTGTGTGTGTGTGTGTGATTAGTATGCTGTTATTGTGTTGTTCTCTGGAAATCACATGTTATTTTACAAATAAAATTACATATAACCGTTAATTAGAGATCGTTATATTTATTAACAGTCATAGGAATGACTTAAATAAGAATACATTGTAAGTTGTGGAGTACTTTTTTTGTTTGTTTACCCTTTTCTCGTTTTTAGTTTAGGGAGTAAGTTTGTAGAGTTTCTTTTTGTGTTCAGGTT
Organism: Megaleporinus macrocephalus; assembly: GCA_021613375.1. NCBI lineage: Eukaryota > Metazoa > Chordata > Actinopteri > Characiformes > Anostomidae > Megaleporinus > Megaleporinus macrocephalus. The sequence continues at coordinate 4,224,677 of CM038722.1, read as the reverse complement.
CTGGTTCCTTTCTGTGATCTTTAGTTGTTTTGTTTATTCTCTTCTCTCTCTCTCTTCCTTTCTCTCTCTTTCTTCCTGTATCTCTCTCTCTTCCTGTCTCTCTCTCTCTTCCTGTCTCTCTCTGTCTTCAAGTGTATATCAATTCTTAGTCTAAACACATAAACAGTTGTCACATATTCAGAGGTATCTCTCTACACACAGGCTATTTACAGTGTTTCTCTACACAAATATATATAAACAGAACTTTGAGCTTTCATCCTCTGTCTGTATCTCGTTACTGGTTTCACTATCTCGACCAGTTAGTTTAATACACCACTGAGTAGAATTAAAGAATTAATATATACAAACACACAATGCATCGTGCTGTCAATCACATGAACATATTCTACATGACCAGTTGTTATATGTAAAGAACTCACTGTGTGAAATCCAGGGTGGTGAAATCAGTAAACAGCTCCGCTTTTCTAACGGTGTAAGCTGAAAGTTACTTTCAGTTCAGTTTCTATTCATCACCTGATCACCTGCTCAATAGCGCCATCTAGTGGTAACATGTGAAAAATAATACTTCCTCCAGGTTCACTCTCTGTGCCTTTCTGGTCTCAGTAGTCAGTAAGAGTAGTAGTTGTGGTCAATGAAGGAGCTGAATGAACAGTTTTACTGCAAATGTACTGCCAAAAGATCTCAAGTGTTATCGGCCACTCTTAAGTTTTTGGGGCGTGGTATGCAGAGTTGTACTGTGCGTCCTGCCCCCCACTTCAATGAGAGAGATAACTGTGGTTCATTTTTTGTTGTTAATGTTGTTATTGGGTTTGATTGGTATGTATGAGTTGTTTGTAATAATGAATAATAAAATTATATACAAAATATACAAAGTATAATAATATAAAAAGTATTTTTTATATAGTTAAAAAATACAAAATAAAAGTTAAGTGAGCTTTTTTGTGCAAGGATGAAGAGCAGCAGCCATAAAGTGCAAGTTGCAAGTAACAAATGTAAACAATAATGTTTTGTGCGAGTAGCGAATGTAAACAGTATTGTATGTAAACAGCAGTACAGTGAGTGTAAGGCACAGTTAAAATCAAGACAAATATACACAGTTTATTTACAATAAGAACAACCAGTGAATCTACACGTGTCTCCTGAGTGTATATGGAATGTTGACAAAAGTAAAAGGGTCAAAAATCCTGGGGAGGTAAAGGGTGGTGGGGGGGTGGGTTTTTGGGAACTATTTTGCTTCACAGCACCATGCAGGTACTGTCCCTCCACTCCTATTCGTTTCATAAGAAGAGGGGAGATGCTAACGTTGCTGATGCTTTGTTGATTAACACTCACAATTTGTCCATTTTCAACAATAGTGTTTGTTTCCACTTCAAACAATTATTGACACTATATATAAATATAATTTAAAATAAATATTATTTATTTCTATTTATTTATTGATTTAACTGTAATGTTCTAATAAGAAAGCTTGTCTAATTACTTTTGATCACAGTTGATCTGAATTTTAGTGTAGTCCAAACACTGAGACTCCATTTGTGGCTCCGTACATAAAACTCTAGGAAGGATGTTTTTATATCTTATCATAAATAACAGTATTTATGCTACAAAGCTGCCCAGCTGGCACACAACCGACCTTCAACTTTAAAATATGGTTGAAATAACGTTAGTTGTTGTTTCAATGTTAAAACAACATTTAAATGGTTGCGCAAACACTGAAATTTTAATCTTGAATCAACATAATGTCTTCAACATTCTACCTTTTGAAGAACTTCATTACATTTATACACGTACAGAGAGAATCAAAACAATAAAGTTGTTCATTTTCATCATAGCATACAGTTTATTTTATCTCCCATACAATTTTGAGCATCCCAAATGTGAGCTATGGTTTATTCAAGGTTGAAAGACCAATGTTGAGACAACGTTGCCTTATCAACGTTGATTCACTTTTCAGAATCAACACCAAATCCAACGTTGATTCAACCATAACAGTAACGTTGAAATGCCACCTGGGTGAAGTCAGGTGTTCAGAAATGATATAGTAATATTTTTCCAAACATACCAGAGACCCCAACACTCTCTGGAGCTGTTCTCTGCGTGGTACTGCGCTGATCCAAGTCCTGTGATTGGGCAGGGATGGATCATAAAGGACAGGGAACGTGAAACAGCAGTAGTGAGCTGTTCCTTCAGGCTTCATCGGAGCGTCTGAATATGGAGCGAGTGGTTCATATGCCGCGGCTTAATTTGCATAAAGTTCATCTTTTCATGGCACCGCATCCCCCGAACTCACGCGCCGGACCCATGATGCACCGCGTGGCCGCATCTGACGGAACCAGCGCTTCCTACTGAAAATGAATGAGATACATCACAGTGTACATGCAGCGTCACTCACTGAACATATACCATCCAGGAGAAAAGAAAACACTGCCCGCCCACACTCAACACTGATTGACTGACTCTTTGCAGAGAACAGCCCAATCAGAACCCTCCCTATTTTGCATGAGCTTCATGAATATGTGTAGCAGATAGAAAATGTTATATATATGTATTTTTTTATTTTATATAAATCTGCATCAGGAAAAATGGTTTATAGTTTAGGACATGTAGTGTATATATTGTGTTTTGTGTAATAAAATGGTGTTAAAAGGAGGTAACGTGTTTAAAAACAGTTAAAATGTGTTTAAAGAGAGATCAGGAGTAATCCCGGTTAAAAGCGGTGCTGTCTCTTTAAGAGGTGTACGTCACTCTCAGGTTCACTCTCTCTGTCAGCCTGCAGTGAGAGCTGAGGGGAGAGGAACGTAGAGTAAAGCTGAGCAGATAAAAGCAGTATTAAGCTCTAAATATTGTGGTGAATGTTTATAAAAAGCTCCAGTTTGATTGTTAAAGTATGCTGTATAGATTAGACCCTCTTTTATTTCGTCCTGTAGTTGTAAAAGTGTGTTTGTGTCGAGTGAGAAAGAGAGAGACAAGAGTGTTTGTAGCTAACTCGCTAGCTGTACAGTAGATCAGCTCTGTGTAGTAACTGAGGTACTGAGAGTTTGTTCTCTTATTGTCTCAGAACTGTCTTCTCACTGACCATAATCAACTATTTAGTCTTTTACAGCACAGCTCTGCTGTTTTACCCTGTATTACAGTCCTCTGTACAGCAGGGGGCAGTGATAAACATCTAAATGTCTCCTCTTCAAGTGTGTGTTTATAGAAAACGGAGGATGCCTTTACAAAATAATTACTCTGCAGATTTTAATAATAGTATACAATATATAAGTATTTTCTCAGACTAGCTTATAAAGTTTACTATTTACAGTTTATATGGTGTTTAGTTTCCAGATGTATGTTTTTAATTCAGAAGTTATTTTAATGTTATTATATATTATAAAGCAGTATTTCATTGTGAAGCAGTCACTGTGTAATCTCATTTATTTTTATTCTATTACAGTAAATTACTCTTATAAGAGTTTCATGACATTGTGTGAAAAAGTTTTAGCTCAGTGTGCAGTGAGAGCTGAAGGGAGAGGATGTTCAGATTGTCTTCTCACTGACGATGATGATCTGTTTATTCTTTTACAGAAATGAATGAATGAGGGACAGTTTATTCACACTCATATACACAACACAGAGAGGGTCTCGGTGACTCGGCCAGCAGAACAAAGCCCGGCTACATACGTACACGAGGATAGCACGTTATCACGTACAGAAACAGAGTTTACACAGACTGATAACACCATACAACAACAATGACCAACAAACAGAGACTGCAGACAGAGGGTATAAATAACACAAGAAACATGACACACCTGGACACAGGAGGGGTTTCAGATACGGGCCAGGTGGAGGGCGGAGACACTAGGAGCACACGATCAAACAGAACCACATGGACATGACAGGACTTAAACAAACAGGTGAGGGATGAGGATGAGGGCTTGACAGCGATCAGTTAAAAAAAATATGACCAGGTGATTTTGTAACAATAATCTTAACAGACCTACAGCTGGACACTGTCAGCTATATTCCACATTGTGAAGTGAGCCAAAGGAACAGAATATTGTAGAAACACCTAAAAGTCACACGACTGCATTGTTAAAATGGTTGTTGGCATTAGCTAGAATAGCGTACCCAATTTTTTAAATGTGTGCTCCCAATGTTAAATCTCTGCTTCTGGTGCACTATTTTTTAACACCATCTAAAAACTGCAGAACTGTAATTGCAAAGCAAAGAGAAAAAAATTAACTGCATTAAATTAAAAGTTAACTGCATTAAACGTGGCATACAATAAAAAAAACTGCATTTACATTCTCTTAGTTTCAACGTGCCATAGAATGCATTTATTCAGTAATAAAAACTGTTCTCTGATATTCTACAGAGACGTTGTGTGACACTTGTCTGGTTTAAAATGACCAGATATGATTCTACATGTTCATTTATATTGTATGGTATGGCCCTAAAATGAAAGAGCTGGTTTCTCTTGTTTGCTGACATCATTCTGGATGAAATAGAGACTGTTGGGTAATATAGGTGGATTTGGAAATCGGTTTGTTTCACCATCCCTGTTTTGTAAAGCAGGATTTGTATTTGAAGGAGGAACAACAGTGTTTGAGGTTTACGGTATGTCAGTTATTATTATTCAAGTATGACAGTTTAAATAGTTTTACATTCAGTACACAGTATTGTACTCTATATAATACATGTACAAGTCATCTTCTATGTAGAACATCAGAGAACAACTTAGAATGCATTAATTTAGTATTTTGTGGCCCCAATGTGTTTGGTGGATATATCAGGCTGTGTAACCTCAAATACAAAATACCATTCAACATGCATTAGATTATTCAGATTCTTCAGAATCTGCTAAACTGTGACTGCTGCGCAGATCTGCTGAATGAAACCCAGATCTGAACGGAGTAGTCTGCTATGTGGGGAGGTCTGGGAACTGGAGCTAGCGGAGGCTAGGAGCTGATTTACCAGCTAAACAAGCTAGTGCTAACAGAGGAATAATAACTGGAGTTAGCGGAGGCTAGTGTTGACAGAGCAATAACATCTGGAGCTAAAGGGGGCTAAGTGCTAAATTATCAGCTAAACAGGATAGTGCCTGCAGAGCAATAACAACTGGAGCTAGTGGAGGCTAGGTGCTAATTTATCAGTTAAACAAGCTAGTGCTAGGTCATTATTTGCCAGTTAAATAGGCTAGTGCTAGTGGAGCTAAATGACCATTTGCCATACTTACTCTCCTACAGCTTTATAAGATGAATCCACCATAACTGAACAGCTCTGAATCAGTTCTTTATTGTAGATCTTCCATTAATTCATCATCATCATCATCATCTCCAACCCAGAGAAATACAGAGTAAAATACATTCAAACACAAATCTCTTCTAAACACCCACCAAAGATTCCACACCAACACATTTACATACATCCACCTGTTCAGCCTACAGCAGTTTAGCTCCGCCCACTCACACTGAAGGTGCTTTTTAAATGAAGTACAATACAGCACAGCCAATCAAAACAGAGCTAATTTACATATATCAGTCTTACAGGCTCAGTAATATAAACAGTGTGTTTGACTGTAAGAGATAAGAGAGTTTATAAAATCATCATGTAGAAATTAATTATGACAGATTTTCATTTTTTATGGTACATAATTAATATTTTATAAAACCACATAAACATTAAACACAGAGAGAGACTTTTACACCATCAGCCCCAACTCGACCCACACATCGTACGTAAATAACAACACAGTTCAAAGATAAACACCATCAAATACACACCACATCTCAGATACACACTCAAACACACACACACACACAAAGAGAATGCTATTCTATCTCAGACACACACACACAGGATGTTTTTCTATCACACACACAGGATGTTATTCCATGTCAGACACACAAACAAACACACAAACACATACACTCAGGATGTTATTTTATTTCAGACAGGCACACACACACACACACACACACACACACACACACACACACACACACATACACACACGAAAGATGTTATTCTATCTCACACACACACACAAACACAGGATGTTATTCTATCTCAAACACACACAAAAACATACACACACAGAATGTTATTCTATCTCAAACATACACACAAACATACACACACATGAAGTTATTCTATCTCAAACACACACCCACAGGATGTTATTCTATCTCAGACAGACACATACAAATGCAGGATATTATTCTATCTCAGACACACACACACATACACACACACACACACACACAAGATGTCATTTTATCTCAGACACACACACACACAGGATTTTATTCTATCTTGGACTCACACACAGGATGTTATTCTATATCAGACATACGGAGGAGTCATGCTCGACCCAGAATCCAGCGTGTAGAGTTTCAGTTTGTAGAGTTTTAGTGAATGAGGTGTAGAACGTGTGCAGGTGGGTCAGTGTGTGTTGATCAGAGGAGACTCTGTAAAAGGACAGAGTGCCGGCTGGACAGTCCACATACACTCCTACTCTCTTACAGCCAGAGGGAGGAGTAGAGAGATCAGTTCTTATCTTATTGTGAAGGACAAAGTAAATGCTCTCAGAACAGATCAGACTCCAGGACTTTTCATTCCGTCCAAACCCACATTCAGGACTGTTTCCTTTCCTCCTGATTGATTTATATGTCACTGCTATATTAACAACTCCGCTCCACTCAGCCTCCCAGTAACAGCGTCCAGTCACACTCTTGCTATTCAGAACCTGATCCCAGTAATCAAATCTCTCTGGATGATCCGGATATGGCTGATCACTCAACACACGCTTCACCTTCCTGTTCCCGTCAGACAGAGAGAGACGTCTGTACACTGTGTTTGGATCCAGAGTGAACTCACAGTAATCTGTACACAAGAAGAGAGATTAGAGTGTGTGTGTGTCTGTGTTTGTGTGTGTGTGTATGTATATATTTATATATTTGTGTGTGTGCATTTGTGTGTGTGTGTGTGTGTGTGTGTGCGTGTGTGTGTGTGCTTACATTTCTTCAGTCCTGGTTTGATTCTGTTCTCACCTCCATGTTCCAATCTAAACACACACGCATACACACACATACACACATACACACACGGATGTTAATATATACATTCACATTCTCTCTCTCTCTATCTCTTCTTTGCAGTGGATTAATTTAATTTCCTTTAATATTTTAATGACTCGCTGTTTCTCGGACTGTGTGGTGAATGAATCAGACACATGGCAGAGCCTGACTGGGACTGAGACCCCTGATGTAGCTAAAGGACTGTTTTGTTTACACTCCAGTACTACAGCACTGATGAAGAGACACAGTTAGCAAGTCCTAGTTGGCTAGCTAACAGGTACAGTGTTTGGTAATACTGTTATGTAGTTAATAGGTCATTACTGAGGAACTTAGTGGGAAATAATGAATAGTGCTGCATTTGCACAATTATTAGCTATTATTAATTATTACAGTGTATTAGTAACTATTATTAACTACCAGGGAGGACAAGGTAATTACTTAGTAACTAATAGTGAACATAGAGAATTGCTTAAAAACAATGTTGTCTTAAAATAACTACTCATAATTGAATTATAATTTAATTTAATTTCAATTTAAAATGAATTGTCCAATTGTTACAAGGTTACCAGTGAACTAATAACTGACATGGTGTTACCAACACTGCATAATAAAAGTATTGTTACAGTCCACAGTTAATAACTTCTATACAAAAGAATCAACACTGTCACATATGTTCCTTGAGAAACCATGATGTTTTCTATCCTAAAGGTTAGTAGGCTTATCTACTGAATACTGTTGTAGACCAAACAGTCCTGTCGCAGTACTGCCAAATATAAAGAAAAGTGCATTGGCGTTTACAGGTTGCTGACTGAAACACATAAGGTACACATTCAGCACAGTATGGCAAGGTAACTCAGTAGTTATTGTTTAGTTAACAGTGAACCACCCTTATCATCAGCGTACTATAACCTACTGAGTAATCATCTAGTGTTCCCTAGCAGTACTAAACACATGGATTCCAAACTGAACATTCATACTTTAGGAGGCAAGAACTGCCCAAAATTATCTCTGTAGGATTTTGAAGCCCAAGTTACTACTGACTGAAAGAACTGCCATGAACTGCCATAAACCAACAGTGTCCTCCAGTGTCAGGACTGAGAACCGTTCAAGATCACACCTCAGTAACAAACTTCTCTCGCCTGAGAAAGATTTGTTTTGGTTGAACACTCACTGTGAAATGTTGGGATGATTCCCAGTAATGTTCATTTCTAGATGTTATTTTCAGGTCTTTATAATGTTTTCAGAATATCGATGTAACTGCAATTTGCTGGTCTATGATTTTCGAACCATTATTCAGTTAAGCAAACTGAATATAAATAATTTAACTTTATGGATTCTTTATGGGGGGGGGGGATTTTGAAGCTCTTCACCAAGTTAAATCCACCAATCAGAACACAAACCAGTGAATATTTTACCTGGCTCGGCCTACTACGGGAACCTGAGCCCAAACAAAAGCTATGCAGGCAGGTAGAAACAGAAAGGACTAAACTAAGAGTTTAAATCTTAGTACATTATCAGATCTAAGAAGTTAAGTTTGTTTGTGTTTTTAAGTGTTTTGTCAATTGTTTTATGCTCACTGAAAGCCTGCTTCGAGCCATGTTGAGAGAGAATGAGAGTAACTAGCCTAAGACTAAGGTGACTCTAATTCACACCTTAGCGCTGCTTAAGCATGCTAGTCCACAGAAAGTGTGTGGCCTCAAATTCTGAGCATTTCCCAAACAACCTCACAGCTGTGCCATGGAAACTTTTGGTTCAAAAATGGCAAATCTTGGTCATGCGACCATTACCACGAAGAAAGGCCGACTTGTTCTGCTGCTTTCAGTCATGTAGCCTGTAGGCCTGCTGCCTGCTACCCCAACTGAATCTGTTTGTGGAAAGTAGACGACTCCCAGAAGCAACAGAAAGTGGATTCCCAAGAGAATCATGTTTGAGCTTTTGGAGTGAGCACTGCTCTGAGACACCCTCAAGAGAAGGCCATCTCTCTCCAGAAGGTGACCCAATCTTCCACTGCTCGCCGACTAAAAGTTTCCCAACTTTGACCAAATAAGGTGGCTTATGCTCATGTGCTCAATATTTCACGCAGATAACATAGATTCCAATTTTCTACCTGGTTAACTCAAGTTGCCTTATTCCTGGTAACACAAATAAAGTAAGCCAAACAGGAAGTATTTGAGAGTTGCCCTATTAAGCACTCTTTTCTTGAAAATTTGAAGTGCTGTCTTATTTTCCTCTGTGGTTGGTTAAGATGTACTATTGCTTTCTTAAACCTGCAACTATATTGTACAACTTTGTTAGATTTGAAGTGACTATGCTGAGCTAATGCTAAGGCTAAGTCTAAAGTGATTTTATTTGGTTTGATCTCAAAACCATCATGTTTATTTTCTTATGCAGACACATAAGACACATTTATATTCTTGTATATATTTATAAGCTGGCCTATGTCTGGAGTGCTCTGAGGAGTCCAGCTGAATATTTTTGATACTCCAGTACCAAACACACCATCCATCTAACATCTTCTATCCACCAACAGCTACAAGTTTTGAGGCTTGTCATACTGCTGGTGGAACCAAGCAATTATCCTTACTGCAGCTGGTCAAAGACTTCGAATTTAGCCAGCTAAATACACCAATCAGCCATAGCATTAAATCCATCTCCTTGCATCTACACACTGTTCAGTTTATCAGATCAATTTACAATATAGGAGCACTTTGTAGTTCATCTGATTCTCTGTATACTTTGTTACCCTGTTCAATGACTAGGACCTGCCACAGGACCACCACAGAGCAGGTATTATTTGGTGGTGGGTCATTCTCAGTGTTGCAGTGACACTGACGTGGTGGTGGTGTGTTAGTATGTGTTGTGTTGGTGTAAGTGGATCAGACACAGCAGTTTTGCTGGAGGTTTAAATCCATTGGTACAAGTGCAGAACATTTTATCCACAATCTTTCAACCAAACAATGAGTGGGGAGAACATAAGAGCAGTCTAAGAGACTGAGAGTTGTTGTCTGGGACAGTGAGCTGCAGTCTAGGAGAGTGAAAGTAGTCTAGGAAAATGACAGCAGTCTTAGCAGTCTTGTAAAGTGTGAGCAGTCTGTCTAAGAGCATGAGCCTAGGAGAGTGATTTGCAGTCTTATAGACTACGAGCAGTCTAGAAGAGTGAGCCGTGGCCATAGACAACAAGTGTACACAAAGTAAACTAGGATTAATATACTGAAAAAATATTTATAAATCAGGGGTCTTGAGTAATTCGATCATGCTGGAGCCAACACACACACCTCTCTGAATGCAGTTGTTCATACCTGAGAGTGTTCAATGAGCATTGTGGATCTTCCAATATAGCAGTGAGTAACTTCACTCCTGACTCTCCTGGGTGATTGTAGGTCAAATCCAGTTCTTTCAGGTGTGAAGTTTTTAAACCGAGAGCTAAAGCCAGAGCAGAACAGCCTTTCTCTGTCACCATACAACCAGATAATCTGCAGAGAACGTGAGAGGGGAAAAGAGATTATACACAGATCTTAACAGATATATGCATACAGTGCTTTTGACCCTTTACAATTTATGCATAAGGATAACTTAAGTAAACACAAAATAACAAACAACTGAAGATCTGTAGGCCTCACTTGTCTCAGTTAAGATGAATGTGTATAATAAGAATGACAGGCAAATATGGCATCCAGAGAAGAGTCACAAAATGCAAACCAATGCTGACCAAAACAAAAAGGCTTATCTTGCCTTTGCCAAATAAGACATCTAGATGACCCCCAAGACTTTTGTGAAAATATTCTGTAAGTCAAAGGTGAACTTTTTGTAAGATGTAACATCTGGCATCAAGGCATCATTGCATTCTACCATAAGAACATCATATCGACAGTCTACACAGTGGTAGTGTGATGATCTGGGGCTGATTTGCTTCTGTAGAACCTGGATGATTTGTCATAACTGACAGAATAAATTCTGCTCCCTGACAGAAACCCTGAAATAGAATATCTGTTCGTGACCTAAAGTTCAAGCACAGGTTAAAAAGTAGGGCAAAGATCCAAAGAATATAAACAAGTCCAACTCCAAGCCCTGAACATCTTAAAATCAACTAAATGAAGGTTTTAGAGTGGCTGAGTCAAAGTCCCAACTTCCCACTGAGATGCTGTGGAAAGACTTTAAACAGGCAGTTAATTGAGGAAAACCCTTTAATTTAGCCAAATTAAGAAACTCTGCAAAAAAGAAAAGTGGGCCAGGAGACTCATCACAAGTTATCACAAATATAATGCCAAGGCTGGCACTTTGTAGTTCTACAATTACAGACTGTAGTTTATCTGTTTCTTTGTATACTTTGTTACCCTGGCCTTTAATGGTCAGAACCATCACAGCGCAGGTATTATTTGGGTGGTGGATCATTGTCATCACTGCAGTGACACTGACATGGGGGTAAGGTGTTAGCTGATATTGTTCCAAAATATGTTAATATACAAGAAGAACAAAAGAGGCTTCATTTGCTACACCAATAGTTTCAGCTGACTTGTACTGACATATTCATTTGCTTGCTAACTCTTGACATTCTCTGTTTGTCTTCTGAGTTGTTCAACACCATTTAGCTTCTTATACACTTTTTTAACATGACTTTACCAAGTTTAGCTACACTTTTACCTCTATGTTTTTTTACCCAGGGTGACAGACCAGCTATTTTTATTTGTTTGTACTTTCTGTGTAGGTAAGATGGTATGTTTCTCTTGGAGTTTTCTTTGTTTCATTGGCTTTGGCCAAACCCAAAGTTTAACTGTTTACTGTTTCTGGTGTCCTACTTTCTAACCCCATGTTTTAAGCATTTTTCTACTGTATATGCCCATCAGCCAGAGTTAGGGGAAACACTATTGGAACCTGGTTTACCTTACTCCACATTACACATGTTATTATTACATGGCAATGTGAAACCAGGGAGTCAGATCCATTTGAAAATATAATGTCTGAAAAAATACATACATACAACACATTCATTAGTTGCATAGTTCCTTAAATACAATAGCAAAATTTCAGCAAATTTTGGGATTCTGACCTGAGTATCTTTAGTTTACAGTGTGAATTCCTCAGTCCAGCAGAGAGCAAATTTACACCTGAGTCCTGTAAATCATTGTTACTGAGGTCCAGTTCTTTCAGAGAGGAGTTTTCTTCTTGTAGAGCTGCACTTAAAGCTTTAATGGATTTTGCAGTGAGATTACAAGAAGCAAAACTACAAGTGGAGAAGAAACAAAGTATAAGTAAAGTATGAGTAAAATATATAAAGTTTAGGAACTTGTGCTTGACATTGGTATTGTCAGAACAATAAAATTTAAACTGAGATTCTACATAATGATCCATGGCATGATTTAATCTGATTAGCATCCAAAATAAAACAAAAAAACTACATTATGCAAACAAATAGATTTACCAAAATAAAATACTTACTATGAAATATTCCCAGTCTGCCATAGACAACAGGGAAAAATCTTATTTAGCCCATTTATTTAGGATTATACTTTTGTTTCTCAGTAACTTTCATCCCTTAATATTGTAAAATATATCAGAGGGAAAAATGGTGGATGGCATAGAGTAGACTTGCTTTAATTCAGCTCCCGTGCTCTTTCAAAAAAAGTTCCCTTTTAGGAACCCACTGCTCACTTTTTCTGAACAGAGTTTGTGGCTTATCGGTTAGACATCGTTTTTGAACGACCAAACTTCTGTAAAATGACCTCCAAAGCTACCAAGACGAGCAAGAAAGACCACGCGGCTAACACAGACCCATCTGAAGCAGCTCGCAATGATCTGAACATGGCCTCTCTAACTCGTCTGCTTGAGGAGCACCGTCAGTCTCTCGCTACAGAGTTCAGACTTTCATTTTCCAACCTTGAAGCAAAATTTGAAAAACTACAAACCATGGCCACAGAACATGGTCAGAAAATTGCTTCCCTTGAAGGCAATGCTAATCTGGTGGATAAACGGCTGCTATCACTCAAGGCTACATGCACTGCACTAAAGGACTCGAATACCAAGCTACAAGCCAAAGTTACAGACCTTGAATCACGCAGTCGCCGCAACAATATCTGAGTGACCGGCTTACCGGAGTCGCTCGAGGGTCAACACTCTGCAGGGTTCTTCTCCGAGTTCCTAATGGAGGTTCTGGGGTAACAAGTTTTGCCGTCTCCACCAGAGATCGACCGAGCGCACAGATCGCTTACCAACAAACCAAGACCGCATGAAAGACCGAGGCCCGTCATCATTAGGCTCCACTACTACCAGCAAAAGGAGAGAATTATCCGGGAAGCGCGAGCCAAAAGAGGCAGTCTGTTATACCGTGGGAACCCTATAGCCATCTACGAGGACTACGCTCCGGAGGTGCTGGAACAGCGGGTCAGGTATCGAGAGGTCCTCGCGGGCTTACTCTACAACTTGGGCTTTAAACCCGCACTGCTCTTCCGCACAGCTCGTCATTTCAACCAAAGAGGACGGTAAGAGAAGGTTTTCCTCAGTAGAGGAAGCTAAAACCTACCTGTCCAGCGTGCAGACAACATCCTCCTAACTTATATAACTTATATAGTCCTTCATCGCCATACTTTGTGGCCACTGATGCTGGTTGCTGGTGCGGCTACATAACCTGGGCTAATGACAGGCAGGAGTTACTAAACAGTGGTTTTTAGCATAGGGTTGTCAGCTAAGAATAAACTCCACTTTGCAATGACTGCATATGCATGACGTTTGCCTTGAACATGCCTTAATACGTGTACTGTTTACATGTGGCAAACCCTTATTAGATGCCTAAGACTTAAGTTTATAAGTTAACTTTGTTAGTATTATTATTGTTTTTATTAGTAGTATTATTATTATTACTATTATTATTATTATTATTATTATTATTATTACTATAACTATTATTATCATTTTATTTATCTATTTATTTATTTAGATTTTTTATTTATTTCTACACAGATTCCTCTCTCATGAACCTATGTGTTCTGGATTCTCTACGGAAATAACAATTTACTTTTTGTCTTTGTGTGCTTGTGTAGGTTTGTTCATGTGCACATGTGTGGGTATATATAGATGTATATATGTACTGCTACACTTGTGGTGACCCCATTGCTCACCTTAGGCCACTGTTCTATACTGCCTGTCTTATTACTACCTTACATAGTCGGTCTGTATATAGTATTGTGATAAAGTTTCAGTTTTATCTTAGACTATCTGGTGGGTCTATAATGAGGCCTAAAGGGTTTTGAGTTGTTCTGTTTTACTATTGCGGGTGCCGGGGCTTTAGTTGTTAGGGATTTTAAAAAGGAGCTCAGAAATAAAGGTACTCAAGGTATAGTCAGAGGGGTAGGAGTTCAGCGAGGGTTTATTTGGGGTAATCGAAGAGTAGCACTTGTATTTACTTGTATGTATGCTGTTGGTTGTTGTTTAGTGGTTGTGTGTGTGTTTTTTTTGTTTTGTTTTTTTTCCCGTTCTTTTCCAGAAACACCATTGGTTTGTCATCATAAGTATGTACAGTGAATATGGCTATGGGACATGGCCTACGGTTGGTCTCATGGAATGTTAAAGGGCTCAATAACGCCATAAAAACTGGTAAGATACTAACCCAATTACAGCAGTTGCAAGCTGATATCATGTTCTTGCAGGAAACACATCTAAGGACCATTAATATCCCTCGCATTAAACGGGCATGGATGGGACACCTATTTCATTCAGTATTTCCAGTTAGAGCAAGAGGTGCAGCGACTATTATTCGTAAGAACATAATGTTTGAGCCAACTAATTCTATGACCCTAACGGTCGTTTTGTCTGCGTCTCTGGCATGCTTCTTAATAAACCAGTTACTTTAATGTGTCTTTACGCACCAAATTGGGATGATGATAGTTTTTTTACTAAGCTCTTTGCTAACCTTTCAGATGTAGACACTCATCATTTAATTTTAGGTGGAGATATTAATCTTGTTCAAGATGTATCTTTAGATAGATCATCATCTAAGCCATTTCCCCTTTCCAAATCAGCCAGGGTGCTACTAGAGCATACTACCCAACTGGGCCTCTCTGACCCTTGGAGATTTAAAAATCCAGATCGCAAAACCTTTTCTTTCTTCTCACATCCGCACCACTCTTTCTCACAAATAGACTTTTTTCTTATAGACAATAGGCTCATGCACTTGGTTAGTTCCTGTGATTATCATGCTATTTCTCTCTCAGACCACGCCCCTTTATCAGTTCTTATTAACTTCCCCCATAGTAAAAATTCCCTAAAACAGTGGAGACTTACCTCACATGCTAGCTGACAATGATTTTAAAATATTTATTTCGACTCAGATTAGAAATCAAGAAACTGGACGCAGTCTATGCATCCTCACCCTCCCCTGTTTTATACACAAAACGATGCCAGCTACAGCTAGAGTATGATCTCCAGATGACTGATCTCACAGTGAGGCAGCTGAGACAGACTAAACAACGCTTTTTTGAGCAAGGCGACAGAGCTGGAAGACTGTTGGCCCAACAAGCCCATGCTGCCTGTGAATCCATATTTATACCTAAGATCAAATTGCCAACTGGTGATCTTACTGTAGATCCTGTCAAAATTAATACATTTTTAAAGATTATTTCGCAGAGTTTTATGCTGCAGAGTATCCTTCCGACAAATTATTTCCTCAACATATGTTCGAATCTTTGACTTATCCTAAAATTAGCACTGATATAGCCAAAGACTCGGGCCACCTTATCTCACCTTCTGAAGTTCATGATGCCATTAATTCATTACAAAATGGAAAATCTCTGGGACCAGATGGCTTCACAGCCGAATTTTATAAAACAATTGCAGCTTTGTTAGTTCCTATTTTGACCAGAGTCTACAATAATGCTTTTTTAAAACTGCCACAATTCTTTTTCAGCGCCTCGATCACTCTGCTTTTAAAGAAAAGACAAAGACCCCACTCTCTGCAGCAGTTAGAGACCAATTTCTCTTCTAAATGTTGACTTAAAGATCCTCTCTAAAATATTAGCCCATCGGCTTCAACAAGTTATGCCAGTTTTAATCGCTGCTGACCAAACCGGCTTTATCCCTGATCGGCATTCCTTTTTCAATACCAGAAAACTGTTTAATATTCTCTACTCGCCTCCCTCTGACTTGTCTGAAATTGTTGTTGCTCTCAATGCTAAAAAAGCCTTCGATAGGATAGAATGGGGTTATCTGTTCGCCACAATGACAAAATTTGGACTAGATTTAGACTTCATTAGTTGGATTCAACTTTTATATACTGAGCCTACGGCCTCTGTTCAAACCAATGGTATGCATTCTTCTCCCTTTACCCTTCATAGAGTGACACGTCAGGGATGTCCTCTCTCTCCCTTACTGTTCAATTTGGCCATAGAGCCATTGGCGATATGGCTTCGCAGCCTTTCACCATTGAAAGGCATTATGCGCTATGGTCTGGAACACAAACTTTCTTTGTATGCGGATGACCTTCTTTATACATTTCAAATCCCGTCACCTCTCTGCCTCATGTTTTGGAGTCATTCTTGTTAACCCTCCAGCCAAGGCTCTTCCCCATTCATTGTTCCCATTCAAGGTATCAGAGGGACTTAGATACTTGGGAGTTTCGTTTACCAGTTCTGTAGATAGCCTTTTCATACACAACTTTTTACCGTTACTAGAAAAATGCAAAGCGGACATAGCAAGATGGGCTACTTTACCCCTGCCGGCAGTAGGCCGGATTAATTTGATCAAGATGGTCGTCCTCCCCAAATTTTTATATTTATTCCAACACATTCCCATTTTTATAACCAAGTCCAAGTGGTGAGGTGTGGGTGGGTGAGTGGTGAGGTGTGGGTGGGTGGGTGGTGAGGTGTGGGTGGGTGTATAAGGGGAGGTAGGTTGTGACAACTAAATGTAAATACCTGTTCAAGGATACTTTCTGTTGTACAATGTTAGTCTCATGCTATTAATAGAAAATCAATAAAAAAGATCTTCAATACTGTAAAATATTTTACATAAACTATATACAAACTAACTCACAAAAAACAATATGTTAACTCTATTAAAACCCCAGTTTTGTTACACCTTATTCAAATGTTAAGAGAGATTAGTCTGAAACTTCATGTTGCTCATGTGTCAAAACATACAAATTTTAGCCTAATATTATCTGTGTTAAACACTCACCAAGCCTTTCTGCAGTTCGTCATAGCTGGGATGAGTCTTCTATAACCCTCTTCTGATGTGTTGTATCTCTTCAGGTCCAACTCTTTACGCACATATTGTGATTTGACACGCATGTAGGCTACAGCCGAGCATTGCAAAGGTGACAGTTTGTTTTCTGAGAATTTATCTGGAATCACAAAGAAACGGGAGGGGGCTTTCACAAACTCAGTGACCAAAAGGGTTAAAACCAAAACTGTTAAAATAGTTGTGTTAAAAGGAGTGTTTATATGTACATTTATAAAGTATGTCCTTCTAAGGGCTTTAGTGTGTGGTTTGTGTTTCAAAACATGACACTAATAATATTTATTTTTTTAAGTAGTTCTCCTTTTCTAGTTAAGATAAACATATGTTTTATGTGTCTGGGGATTTCCATCCTAGTTCCGCTATTTACAGTTTTCACCATGTCATCATTTCTGTAACCTGCAATTTGTTCATAGCTCTGTCATTATATTGTGTCTTTAGTGCTATGAATTTTTTACTATTGTTTACTAGTTTACTAGTGTTGCCTTGCAGCTATTGTTCTATACTCCAATGTTTTCAGTATCTGATTTTTTTTTAATCTCTTAAGGACAATGGAGGTGTGACACCTGAAAGATAACAGTATAATAACTTGTGTTACAGTTCTACTAATGAAAATTGGTGTATTTTGATGTTCTGCATTTGGATTTCAGCTGCTTAGTTTACTGTGGAAAGCTGTGGGTTTACAACTTAAGGATCTATTTGTGCAAAGTCAGGGAAGACGGTGATGAACCCATCCTTGCTGTTTTTTTAAATTAAATTAGATAATTCTACAGCCTGTACTGCTGTATGCAAAACACAAATTACACATTTTGTTGATTTTTAAGTAAAAATAAATGTTATTTAAAAATAATGTTATATAAACATAAATGTATTTATTTACATAAAACAAACCAAAATATGACATTCCTGCAAATTACAATTATAATTTATTTGTTCATTTCAACAAGTTCTAAGATCTATTTTTTCTGTTTTAGCATTTCTTGGAGAATGCTTCTAGTTCAGAAATATGCACAGGTTGTTTTGCGTGCACAGCTTGTTTAAGGTCTACCAACAGATTTCCAGAAAAAAAGAAAGTCTGGAGACAATAAAAGCCAGTTCAAGGTTGATTTTATAGTACATTGGCTTCCAAAGGAAAAACAAAAGAGATTTTGTGATAATATCTCAAATTAGATTATTTTCTGGTGATTACACTAGACTATTATTATGGTCTAATTGTCAAAAAAAAAAGATATTACATAGAATATAACATTATATAATAGTAGTGGCTTAAGCCATGCAGCTAGTTGTGGCCTGAAGGATAGGGATCCGGTCTTGTGACCGGAAGGTCGCCCGGTTCGATCCCCGGGATCCCCCAGGCCATGAATGAGGTGCCCTTGCGCAAGGCACCTAACCCCAACTGTTCCCCGGGCGCCGTGGATAGCGCTGCCCCCTGCTCCAGGCACGTGTGCTCACTGCCCCCTAGTGTGTGTTCACTAGTGTCTGTATATGTGGTTTCACTGCACGGATGGATTAAATGCGGAGGTTAAATTCCGCTGTGTACAAAAAACACATGTGGCTAATTCTAACATAGAGGTTGGTTGTCAGAAAACTTTGATATGATGATTTGATTTGATATTAACAGTAAACAGTTGGAATTAAATTAAAATTGAAAACTTGATTTGGAATTAATTTGTATATCATTTTTTATGTGTTTTGCATTGAATACAATACAACAGCACATGATGCTTTACCTTATGAATTTTACTGATTATCTTTTAAAATAATTTGATTTCAGTTTTTGATTTCAAATTCTTCCAACCTAATTCAAAAATGCTGCGACAGTAAAGTATTTACCATGTCATAATTTTGCCATTGCTTCAACACTTAGAAATGGAAGACACCAAGTGATGATGCATTGCAGGTTTAATTTTGGGTCTTTTTGGGTCTTTGTTATGACATTAATTTCCCAGTTTTAAAATACGCAACATATATTCTTTATTGGGGACAGGTCAGGACTGCAGGCAAACTAATCCAGCACCAGCACTTTCTTTTTCTGCAGCTATGCGTTTGTAATGTGTGCACCTGAGTGATCAGCACAGTTATTCTGCCTATGCTTGTGTACTTTAAGCACTGAAATTTCTTCAGATTCCTTGAATCTTTTAATTATATTATTCACCATAGAAAGTGAAATACTCAAATTTATCCTTGGCCTGTCTTTGCTCCTAAATGACTAGGCTTTTCGTGGATACTGCTTTTGTACAAAATCATGATTACAATCACCTGTTGGCATCACCTGTTTCAAATCATTATTTGATCATTTTATACCTCATTACTAGCCATAAATGTCCCAAGTCCCAACTTTATTTGGAATGTGTTGCAAACTTGAATGGCAGGAATGTGTGTATATATATAAATTAAATTAACTAGACAAATTGTGAAATATCTTGTTCATGCTCCAATGGAATACAAGTCAAAGTAAATTTATATGTTATTGCCTTTCTTGTGTATGCATATATATCCAGTGTTATTTTTACCAGTTAAATGTTATTTCTGACAATTATTAATACAAAAATTACCTTTCAAGATGTAAGCTGTAAAGCCCATTAATATAACAGCAAACACTGATAAGCAGATGATAACAATCTTCCAGGCGTGAAAATCTAGTTCTGAAATACAAACCAAATGAAAGTTTACAGCACACCAAAAAGCAGTTGAAATACTGTAATTGAAGTTGATTGATGGCTTAGTACACTGAACATAAATTAATACACCTTTTGCAAAATTAATTCAAAAGTTAATTGTTAAATAAGGATAAACTCAAATTGTGTTGTCACTTACCTTTAACTTCAACATAAACAGTTACATCATCATACCATGTTCTGTACTGAAGTAAACATTTAAAAGCTCCCTCATCAGACGGTTGGACTGCAGAAAGTTTAAGTGAGGCGTTTCCTTTCTGCAGTTCTTTTTTATATAGAGCTGTCCTCCCTCTGTAAGATTCAATCTGATCCTTGTTGCTCACTCTATGATCTTCATAAAGATGCACTAGATTGCTAGTTTCAGTCCAATCTGGTCTGATCCATTCCACCATCATATCCTCAGCACTGATGTTGTGTTGAAGAGAACAGGGCAGAACCAGATCTTCACCAGCTTCAACAACAAGAGGAACAGCTGGACCAACTACTTTTGAATGTACTAAAATAAAAAGAAAAATCAAGTCAATAAAATAATACATTTTGCATATCCAGTTTTCCTCATTATTTTCACAGTAACCAACTTTTAACACAGCGCTTAACTTCCCTATTGCACACCATCTTTACATGAATACTCCAATTTCTTTGTGAACAAGTTCCCACTAATAAAAATGTTGTCAGGTTTCCATACATAGGACAACTATTGGTTATAATAGAAGTTAAAGTAACCTAGTGGCATAACTGTCGGTTCAGTCAGTTCTGTTTTTTTCAAGCTGGAAATCTGTACAATTTGTTATTTTTGACATGGGATTAGTTTTCCAGAGGGACAACGTTGTTACCTGTGTCACTGTGGATGGAGTTTTTAAATAAATCATACAAGTCTGAGAACTGATAATAAAACTGAACGTGAGAGAAAAAAAGATAACAGCTTTTTTCTGTGCTGCTCCAGTGTTGTACAGTTGGATAAATTGTAATAAGAACAACTTTGGGAGAAAATTCAGTCATGTTTCTGCGGTTCTAAAATCTGTATTATTAGTGTATGATTGCTGATATGTTAAATTTGTGTTGTCATATATTTCACACATTTATTTGTAGCATTCTCAGTTTCTAGTGAATAACTACTTTCATTAATTAAAGTATTTAAATTGTCCTTACCTTTGACTTGTACAACACGAACAGTTATGTCATCATACCAGGATGTTGATTTAACAAAACATTTGTAGGTTCCCTCATCAGAAGTCTGGACCACTGACAGTTTCAATGAAGTGTTGCCCCTCTGCAGTTCTTCTTTAAATAGAGCTGTTCTTCCCCTGTATGACCTAATCTGCTCCTCATTTCTGTCTTTAAGATCTTCATAGAGATGAACTAGATTGTAAGTGTCAGTCCAGTCTGTTCTGATCCACTCCACCATCATATCCACAGCACTGATGTTGGGTTGGAGAGAACAGGGCAGAACCAGCTCCTCACCAGCTTGTACAACAAGAGGAGCAGCTGAGCCAACTACCTTGAAGTTCTCTGAAATAAAGAGTGAACATATAAAATAGTAATTTAATATTTAATTACATGCTTATATCACTAACACAGGACATCACTTTAAAACCCTGTCACACTTGCATTTGCTAGCTAATATCTTTATGAGCAATACAAGTGTTTCTCTAACTCTAACACTGCTGAATAAATAGTATTTGGGTAATGAGTCACTCTCTGGACAGCAGTGACCCTGATGTAGTAGTGACATAAGAGTGATATAGGACATACATCATTGTCACTGCTATGTTGAGAGTTGACTAACACTGAAAAATATCCAGAAAAAAGCATCTCTGTGGTCAAAAACTGACCATTGATAAGGGTGCAGGGTTCCCAAAGTCAGTCCTGACCTAGTTTTGTTTGTTTCTAAATGTTGTTTCACTCTATAGAAACTAGTAAAACTGACCTGTGACATAGGCTTAAATGCTGTGAATAATGACTTGGTGGTTTATGAAGCTACACTTGAAATTTGCTATCAGGGTTTCAGAAATAACTGGTTCTATAAGAACATTCTTTTTTTACTCTTTAGTTAAGACTGTTTGTTTCTTGGTTGTTAGATGCCCAGGCTACAGTCTAAGACCATCACATAGGCTGGTGGAACTGAATCACCTAATAAGTAATGAAGATGTGAATGAGGGTTCTAGCGTTTGTTGTGACAATGATATGGATGAACTTTCAGTGTATGTAATGAAATCTCTTGGATTTTGTAGCTGTGAGCTCAAACAGCTGTACAGGGGGTTTCAGCAGCAGCTGGATAAAGACATACTTTTGGGATAAAGTATACGTTTAAGACTTTTGTATCTTACGAGCTACGAATTGCAAGGAGGACTCAAGTACAAGAACAACAAGGAAGAATAAAAAAGGAACTTAATGAATGCCCGCGCTCGGTTAGAAAGGTGTTATTTTAGAGAATATCTGAAATTAAACTTAGTTTGTTTTTTTATCAAATATTATTTGTGGTTTGTTAATAGATATGTGAATGTTTTCATATTGCACTGAATCTAAAGTGTTTTAGTACTGTTTTTAATAATGTCCTTATGTTAATGTCGTGCCTCCCTCAGTCTCTGTAGTCAGTAATGCTATTGACACTGACTTGCTCACAGCCTCCAACTCACAGATTCCTCTGGGACATCATGTGATTTCCACTCCTTTTGAATTCACGCGGGCCAGTCTCTTGCCTTAGTTTGTGTCTTCATTGTGAAGTACTGACAGGGTGTTACTGAATGTACTGAGCCTTTAACTTGTTTATTGTCTGATCTGTGTATTGAACATTTTCTTACAATACCAATTCTGTTTTTGGATCATCCTTTTTATCTTGCATTGTTTGATTTTGACCTTGCTCATTTTTTGGTTTTCTCTTTTTGATCTCCCTCCTGGTTTTGTCTAGTGTTTTCCTGGTTTTGATCACTACTTGTTTATGTTGGTGCTAGATATCCCTTTTGTTATAAAGCTCTTTTGCTTTGTTTTAACCACAAACATCTACCTGTTCCTGACCCGTTTCAGAATACTTCACCTAACATTTAGATGGTGGACCTCAAGGCTTTACGCAAAGCTATCACCAACCAGGGAGCCATGCTGGGTCAACATCATCAGCTACTATCTGGCTTCAATCAATCCATAAGTTATTTGACCCAACAGCATGGTGAACAACAAACTCAGCTTTAACAACTGGTGGACAGTAAAAAAAGCCTAACCACCCAGTTAGTTAACCCTATCAGTGTTTTCTGGTAAGCAAACCTGATAAAATCAATTGATCAAGTCAGGATTTTCTGTTTTAGTGCTTCGTTTGTTAGTAATTTTGATACAGCAAACATTTTGTTTGTTATTTGATAACTTACTGATAAAACTTTAGAGTGGGGTACCCCAGTCTGGAATGATATTCAGAACTTCCCATATGATTCTTTCATCTTGGACTTTTGTTTTGGGCCATCCTTATGAGGGGAGAACATGGAGAGTTACTTCACAAACTGAACTAAGGTAACCGTTCAGTTTCAGTGCTCTGAAGTTTTGAGTTTCAGGACTTAATTTGGATGTTCTCACAGAATTGGCTTGTAGATATGATGAACTTCACCAAGATCCTCTTATTGTTTAGCTATTCGTTTGGAATTAGGGCCAGGCTAAAGAGTTAAAACTAGGGTTAAAATTAAGTTTTGGTTTAAAGTTAGGGTTAGGATTAGGGCTACGGTGAGTTTTATGACTAGGTTTTTGGTTAAAGCTAAGATTAGGATCATGATTTGGGCCAGGCTGAGGGATAGGATTAGGTTCTGAGTTGAAATTAATTTTAGGCTCAGTCTGAGGGATCGGTTTCAAGTCAAGGTTAAGATTAGGGTAAGGATTATGTTTTAGGTTGAGGATAGAGGTAAGCCCAGGGTGAGGGTTAGCTTTTGGGTTAAGGTTTAGATTAGGCTTTGCGTTGAGCTTAAGGTTAGAATTAGGGCCAGGGTAAGGGGTTAGAATTAGGATTTGGTTTAAGGTTAGAGTTAGAGTCAGGATTAGGACTATGGTTAGGATTAGGTTTTGGGTTAAGGTTAAGGTTAGGGCTAGAATTAGGGATAGGGTTGGGTTTAGGATTAAGTTTTGAGTTGTGGTTAGGATGACAATAGATGTATCAATAATACATCCATTTAGTAATGTATTGTAATGTATCATCAGTACATCTTTAAGATATTTATTTCAGTGTAGCATGACACTGCCACCACCGTGATTCACTGTGAGAATGGTACAGTGGGTGACATAAGTGTTGAACATGGCAACACACCTAACCCTTACCCAATTTTCTAAGTAAACATATTTCCATAAATTATTTGTAATAATAAGAAATGACACAGGAAAAAAGTATTGAACACGCTTATTGAAATTTATGTTGGTGATGTTGGTGAAGATGCCTCCTGTATGGAGAAACTAGTCACAAGCATTGCTCAGGTGTGATTTTGGCCCATTCTTCCACACAAACACTCTCCAAATCCTGGAGGGTCCATGGGCTCCTTCTATGAACTCTGAGCTTTAATTTCTTTCATAGATTCTCTAATGCGTTCAGGTCAGGTGATTGGCTGGGCTATTCTAGCAGCTTCATTCTCTTTCTTTGAAACCAGTTGAGAATTCCTTGGCTGTGTGTTTAGGATCATTGTCTTGCTGAAATGTCCACCTTTGTTTCATCTTCAGCATCCTGGTAGATGGCAGCAGATTTTTATCATGAATGTCTCGGTACATTTGTCCATTCATCCTTCCTTCAATTATATGAAGCGTGCCAGTGCTGTATGCTGAAAAACAGCCTCACTATCATGATGTGCCCACCTCCAAACTTCACTGTTGGTGTGGTGTTGTTGGGGTGACATGCAGTGCCTTTCAACCTCCAAACATGGTGTTTATTATGGCATCCATAGAATTCAATTTTGGTCTCATCTGACCGACTATATTCTCCCAGTATTTCACAGGCTTGTCTAAATGTTGTTGAGCAAATTTTAAATGTGCTTCAACATGCTTTTACTTACATTACTTACTGTTTTCTTTGAAACTGTTGTACCTGCTGATTCCAGGTCTTTCTGTAGCTCTCCACTGGGGGTCCTTGGCTCTTTCACGACTCCTCTGATAATTGTTTTCACTCCTCCGTCTGAAATCTTGCGAGGAGCACCTGGTCGTGGCCAGTTTATAGTGAAACTATGTTTTTTTCATTTCTGGATTATGGCCCCAACAGTGCTCATTTGAATCTTCAGTAGTTTACAGATTCTTCTGTAACCAATGGCATCAGTATATTTTGCAACAATAAGGTTGCAAAGGTCTTGAGAGAGCTCACTGGTTTTACCCATCATGAGATGTTTCCTGTGTGGCACTTTGGTAATGAGACACCTTTTTATAGGCCATGGGTTGAACCAGCTAATATTCATTTGTACTGCAAGATAGATTTCAGCTGGTGTCATGACTTTGGCTGTGTCCATGGCTTTTTGCACCTCTCTTTCGTCGTGTGATCAATACTTTCTCTGTGTCTTTAATCATTATTACACATAATTTATGGACATCTATGCTTTTTATATTTCTTTGCGTATCTGGATTGGTTTGTTGCCGACGTCGGGTGAGATTTTCATGTCAATAGCACCTTTAGAAGAACG
This sequence comes from Megaleporinus macrocephalus, assembly GCA_021613375.1. Lineage (NCBI taxonomy): Eukaryota > Metazoa > Chordata > Actinopteri > Characiformes > Anostomidae > Megaleporinus > Megaleporinus macrocephalus. The sequence continues at coordinate 4,199,084 of CM038722.1, read as the reverse complement.
TTTACTTAGAACGTTAGGACGTTGGTAACATGTTGAATACTTATTTAACCCGCTGTGTTTCTAAAAAAAAAAGTAGTGGCATTCAGTCTGATAAACAAAAGCTTATGCAAATGTTTTTTTACAAGTGTTCATATTTTTCTGTAATATTTTGTATATAATGCTTTTATAATATTTACTCTGATCTGCATAATATAGATTTCCATGCCTGCATATGCACATATATTCACACATCTATTTAGTTCTCCAGTGTCGCAGGTCTCTTGGTTGCCTCTTTTACTAGTCTTTTTGCATTGTTACTCAGTTTTTGTGGACAGCTGTTGTTTTACAGCTGTTCCAATCTTCCTTCCTTTTTTAATGATTGATTTAACTGTATTTCAACAGGACATTCAGTGACTGGGAAAATGTTCTTGTATCCATTCCCTGACTTGTGCTTTTTTGTTCCTTCATCTTACCAAAACGATAAAATGAAACCACTGTGTTTTAATGTATTATGACAATAAAACATGAAAACCAAGTGAATATTTTTTGAGCATTGTATGTAAATTAGCTTTATTACTTGTTTAGTATTACTTGTTCATTCTGCCTTTCTGTATTTTCTGTGTCTCACCCTCGCATACATTTTTGCAGCTTGTAGACATGTACCTGAAGTGGTCTCCATAAAGCCAGAGAAAATCAGAATCGCCGCACAGAGAAACTTCATTCCTGAAAAACAAGTTACATAGACTTCAGCACATGCTTTTTATTCTTTAACTTCATGAAGTTGTTCAGACTGTACATTTGAATACTTGCATAAAATTATCAAAATAAAAACCTCTTCAATTAAACCATACTTTCACATGCAACCAATACAACAACAGAGAGTTGATTTTGTGTTATGTGCAGGGGCAGGCAATTTTCAAATGAGGCAATAAGAGAAACAAACCCATGGGAAAATGTGTTTCTGCAAATATGCAAAGAACTATTGATGCTTCAAAGAAAATGTTTGAATAACATTTAGAAATGTGAGGTCATAAACTTCACTATATTTATTCCTATCTCTGAAAAGCTTACACCGACATGTGCAGAGCGAGCTAGTGCTTATAAAAGTGTGTTTCCCATCAGACTATTGAAAAACACTGCACAGAAAAACATGCACACACAAAAAAGACAAAAGAGAAAAACAGTGATAAAAAGCCTGCATTGTGCTGCCAAATGACACACTGTCTTTCCACATCTGTGTTATGTACTTAAATAAAACAAAAATACTAAACAGAAAGACATTTAACAATCAATGATCTTAAATTAATATATATGATCACACTGTAAAGTACAGTACTGTGCAAAAGTGCAGCTAAGCACAAAGTTTCATCATCTATGGTGGTGTGTGGTCAGTAATTTGATGGGCAGTGATGTGTGCTCATTTGTAATATCGACTGCACTCACAGTAGGATAGTAAGATAGTAGAACGTATATGTAGCTGTATATGTAGTGAGTTGTAAATGTACTGGTTTGAAAATGTACTGAGCTGTAGTGAAATCACTGCATGGACTCAGGAATACTTCCCAACACCATCAACACAGTTCGTCACACACGCAAGTTAAACTTCACCATATTTTAATTCTTTCTGAAAATCATCGATCCTCTGGGCTAAAGAGGAGAGGGACCATCTGGCTTGTTATCAGTGCACAGCTCAAAAGCAGTATCTGTGATGGTATTAATACTGAAGGGTGTTTATGGGTTTTGCTGCCATCAAGACAACATCTTTTTAGCAAAGGTCTGTTTATTTCATCAACACAATGAACCACATTCTGTATGTATTACAGCAGCAGCTCCTTAGTAAAGGAGTCCGGGTGCTATGCAGACCTGCCTGAACTTACATTTTACTTGATTATCTATAAAACCCTAATTATTTTAAGGGCCTTGAAAGTATAATCTACTGTAGCACTTGTCTGGGGCTTCAATGTTTTCTGGTTGGTAGTTTGAAAACACAGACTCAGGACTCACTGAGGTGATGAGCAAATGGTTAATTTGATAAATCTGCACTTGTTTTGTTTAGCAGGAAACACTGTTATTATACAAAGCTAATTTTAAAATATAAAAGATTATTGTTATAACAGTATCCTTCCTAACATCACAGAACATCTCTCACTAACATGTCCCTTCCTCTTATTAAAGCTTCACAGACACAGCATTAACCTTCATCAGCTGTACACTAGGGCTGGGTATCGATTGAAAATATTCAATACTAATACCAATACGATACTTTCAATTCAATACTGATATCAAAACAATACTTCGACATTTTTTCTAATTGTGACAAAAAAGTATTAATTACAAACAAGATATTTATTTAACAGACAACACGAGTAATCTTGGACTCATACTGTTACCGTTTTATCTGGATCTTGCGATTTCTTGCTCCTTACTGCTACATTCAAATGTGCTGCATTATTAACTGTCATTCCTACAGTTTCTCTTAAACGTTGAATTCCTAACTCCTCTGCTACACAGAACCCTATCTGAGCTTCATACGCTGAGCTTTGTAGAAGTGCTACAAAAAAAAAATATTGACTATACTGTCAGTTACTTGTTGACTTAAATTTGACTATCGGATGTTTGAGACATCATAATAATGGGGAGATAAAATCCCATGAAAATAAGACAAATGTATAATACACCCACCACATTCTATCGCAATACATGCCAAGATCACAGGTTAGTTCTAAAAATATTCTACAGTAACAATTCTTCTTCCTCAGGATTTATACAGTCAGTTACATGCTGACTGACACCTGCCTGTCAGATCTTTGAGACGATGTAAGAATCAGGAGATAAAGCCATAGAAAATAAGAAAAAAGTTTAATACACCCACCAAATTATATCGCCTGATATGCCAAGTTCACGTGATGATTATAAAAATATTCTATAGAAACATTCTTCTTCTGCAGTTTGATAGCTAGATAGGTATAAATATTTATTGACCTAAACCAGACTGTGCAATTTTTCAGACAACGAGACAATGTGTTAAAAAAGCGTCATCTACAGGTGATGTAATGTAACTGCTGGTTCATTTAAAGTGGAACGAAAACACAAATAAGACGCTGGCGAATAAGGAACCAACTCCAGCCTCGTGTAAAAAGCCATATGTTACAGCACTGATAAAGATACCCCACCCTTCTCTCTCTCTTCCTGTCTCTCTCTCTCTTCCTGTCTCTCTCTCTCTATCTATCTCTCTCTCTCTTCAAGTGTATATCCTCTTTTCTGTCTCATGACTGGTTACAGTATCTCATACGACCAATTAGTTTAATCCACCACTGAGTAAAATTAAAGAATTAATATATACAAACACACAAAGCATCGTGCTGTCAATCCCATTAACATATTCTACATGACCAGTTGTAATACGTAAAGACTCACTGTGTGAAATCCAGTGTGGTGAAATCAGGAAACAGCTCAGCTTCCCCCAGGCTCTCTCTCTGTCAATGTCTTTCTCTGGGGTTAGAACTGTGTCTGGTCTCTGTAGTCAGATAGAGTAGTGGTTGTTGTCAGTGGAGAAGTTGAACAGACAGTTTTACTGCAAATGAACTGCCAACAGATCTCAAGTGGGGGCAGCCACTCTGAGTTTTTAGGGCGTGGCATGCAAAGCTGTACTGTGCGCCCTACCCCCCTCTTCAGTGAGTGATAATTGTGGTTGTTTCTTGTTGTTAATGTTGTTCTTGGGTTTGATTGGTGTGTATGAGTTGTTTGTGTTATTTTGTATTAAGCTACAAGTTAATTGGAATATAAGTATCTCCTGCTTAATTCTTCAATGAAAAGCACTTGTAGTTGTAATGAAGAAAAACTAAGTTTGGTATCACTGAACTCTAATGCTGAGACGATGTAAGAATCATCAATCACATTAACATTAATCTAGCTAATGTTAGCACCACTGGTAAAAATAGAAAAATCCAAAATGGTTCTTTGTGGATCTTCTTTATGAGCTATGGGGTTTTATAAAGTGTTTCTTGCGATGAACGCACATCTTCGTGGCGTCTCAGACAAAGGCTGACGAGGTTAGCTAGCTATGTAGCTAAGGCGGAGCTAGCGCTAGCTAAGGCTGACTATCTTCGCTTTAGTGGGGCAGCACATAAAACAGCAAGGCCGTGACACGAGTCCAACTCAAGTCACTAAACTGATGACTTGTGACTTGACTTGACAACATCACTAAAGACTTACGACTTGAACTTGGAATCGGACTTGAGCTTTAAGACTTGAAAAGACTCGCCACCCGTGTTAATTTCGTTGCCGAACTATTTTCGTCATAGTTTTCATCAACGAAGCAGCGGTAAAGCTAGCATGCATGTAAGGATGAAACAGCAAACAAATCAACTGCTACTGCAAATACAGCATCCTGGGAAGTGAAGTGATCTTAAATCCAGTGGATATATCTAATATTTCTTATTCTGAGACTGTTATAGAGTTGTTTGAAGATTATTTCACTTGTTTGTAGGCATTCAGTAACACTGTCTCACTATACGTGCTGATAGTTCTGGTGGTTCTTAAGCAGGTTTCTTACAAAAAGCATTAAGATCTAGCAACTTAGTGAGAAATTTGGCTGAAATGATGTAAAACAAGTAAAACTGCCTAGAAGTGAGTAGTAGTTAAAGGATCGCTCTTCTCAGTGCTGTAGTTTAATCCTTTGATGCACAACCTGAGATTTTATTTTCTATATCTTTACAATAAATTCATTTCATCATTCAAGCTTTCATGAATTCCTCAGTTTACTTGTTTCTGATCATCAAAATCATGGGTTTATAGTATTATTCACTTTATTAATAATAATCATGTTTGTATCACTGCCTTCTAACACACAACATGTAATCACTATGGAGTTTGATAGGAACTGTTGATGTTTGTAAACATCTGCAGTCGGGAAGATATTTAGAATTAGGAGAGCTCTTTTCACCACCAAACAGGAAGCCGCGAGGCAAGTACAGGAATGTCTGGCGGGTAAAGAAGTTAGACATGGAGGGGAGTCCGGCGAGGGTTCGGAAACTGTGGTTTTCCTGTACTGTACAGAAAGAGGAGAAACTGGTGTAGCTGTGGAGTGAGCTGTGGAGTGAGCAAGAGTGCTTATATTATATTATGTTATAGAATAACAGATGAGACAGATGATGCCCAAGTCCTAAAATGTCCTGTGTGTACGTGTGTGGTCTGCCGGCCACCCACGGATATCCCAGAGAAAAGAGCCAGGTTCAGGTGAGAGGCCAAAGTCATTAGCCATAGTAGGGTGACCAGATGCCCTGAAAAGTCCAGAACAGTCCTGAGGTTTAAGTAGTTGTCCTGAATTAAGTTAAAATGTGCAGGTTTTTTTTTTTGCACATGTCGTATAAGCATATCAGTAAATCCTACATATTAGTCAAGCCAACTAAATTCAGACCAAAGCAAAAGGCTAAATTTAAGGTAATTGAGTGAAACGTCTACATAACCCACAGACACGTGAGCAAATACTCCTGTGTATTTCAAACCTGTGGGCAGTCGTGGGCTGTAGGTTAGGGATCACCAGTTCAATCTCCTGGAACAACAGCCCACAACTCAAGTGCCTTTGAGCAAGGCACCTAACCACCCAACTGCTCTCCAGTTACTGTGGATAGGGCTGCCCACCTGTGGATAGGGCAAGTGTGCTTACTGTCCTCTAGTGTGTATGTTCACTAGTGTGAGGGCAGTCGTGGGCTGAAGGTTTGGGATCGGGTCTTTGCCGGTTTAATCCCCAGGACCAGCAGGCCATGACTGGGTAATTCAGGGTAACTCCAGCCCCCATATTCTCTTATTAGAGAGAATATAATAATAAGCTCACCTGAATTTTCAACCAGACGGTACAAACAGCTGGATTTAGTGAGCGGCAACGAATAACAAGACAAATCAGCTCAAGAGAGGAAAAAAAATAGTTTCTTTATTTTATGTGTCCTTCGTGTTAAAGACCCTTTGGGTGAATATACGAGGAAGTCTCGCTATCGTCTGCCATTTCCCTCGTTTGTCCGTTCCCTCCACTTACCAGCACACCAGGAAACAGTGCTCCATAAACATATTTACTCCAACTCCACTTCCTTCATATTCAGTGTTCTCATTTAATACGACCCCCACACCCTCCCCTGGGTCCTCCCCCCATTCAGATCTAGAACAGACGTCACCATCTAACAAAGTAAATGACGTCACCATCTAACAGAGTAAATGAGATAAGAGAGAGAGAGATTCTCCCTCCAGCATGGGCTTTCCATAACTTTCCAGAACATTTACATGCACAAAAAAAATATATGCCCACAAAAAGAAAGAGAAACAGCAGCAACGCAGAATAAACCCTCTTTAATACTTCGCCTGTGGAATTGATTATATTTTGAAAACTAGATTAACTTCACTGACTGTGTGTTTATTTATATGTAGATATATGAGCCTGTTTAAAATGGGGCCTTTGGTCAGCTTTGTTATCCAAATTCTTATATTTGGGCTTGTTTAAAAGCTACTTTTCTGGAGATGCAAGGTTTTGTGTTTCCTTCAGCCTGTAGACATCATATTCCCACATCACCGTACTGCTGTAATATCTATCATCACATTTAATTAGTTCTTCTTACTTTTGTACAGTTAGAGACTGTAGATCATCTGAGTGTAGCTCACAGGGTGGCGGTCCTGCGCCAACAGATTTTAAATGCACGGAGACTTTTATTTTGCAACGTAAATGAAGACAGATATTGCAGCTGAGAGAGCAGCAAATAATGTCTTTAGACTAAGACAACCTTATAAAGGGTATATGTGTATTAGTTGGATTATAAACACGTTACACAGTATTAATAAACAGTTATAACAGTATTAGTAAGGGTGTCTGTGAGCTATTCTGATATATTGAAATATGTATTAAAGCTTTAAATCGGAGCTGTAACAGTATAAATGATCACTGTTAATCTGTCAAGTCACTGTTGTCCTTTTTATTCATGTATTTTTTATGTATGCTTATTAATAGCTTTTAGGTATTTAATAACCATGATTAATAACCATTAATCAACTAATTAAGAAAAGATAATCAACCATTCATAATAATCAATAATAATTCATAATAATTCAACCAAGATAATAATCAACCATTCATAAATGCGTAATAAAGGTAGTCATTAAAAACGCATGGCCAACACACACTCACACACACACACACCTGCGGGCAGTTTAGAGTAAGGATCAACCTAACATACAGGTGTTTGGACTGTGGGAGGAAACCGGAGTACCCGAAGGAAACCCACTCAGGCATGGGGAGAACATACACACTCCACACAGAACCACCCAGACCGGGAATCCACTTACTGTGAGGAGATTGTGCTGACCACTACACCACCGTACTGACCACTACACCACCGTAATAACCACTACACCACCGCAATAACCACTACACCACCGTACTGACCACTACACCACCGTAATAACCACTACACCACCGTACTGACCACTACACCACCGTAATAACCACTACACCACCATACTAACCACTACACCACCGTACTAACCACTACACCACCATGCTGACCACTACACAACCGTACTAACCACTACACCACCATACTAACCACTACACTACCGTACTAACCACTACATCACCGTAATAACCACTACACCACCATACTAACCACTACACCACCGTACTAACCACTACACCACCATGCTGACCACTACACAACCGTACTAACCACTACACCACCATACTAACCACTACACTACCGTACTAACCACTACACCACCGTAATAACCACTACACCACCGTACTGACCACTACACCACCGTACTAACCACTACACCACCGTACTAACCACTACACCACCGTGCTGACCACTACACCACCGTGCTAACCACTACACCTCCATGCTAACCACTATACCATCATGCTAACCACTACACCACCATACTAACCACTACACCACAGCAGCTCATCCTGAGTGTAAACAGTATCTAGCTAAATAACCAACATTAATCATGACAACAGCCTAGCAACCAGCTAAACTCAAATATAGAGGTACAGTTATTGTTATAAAATATGATCAAAGTGGAACTCGCACTCATACGACTTATAATTCAACTACGTTAGCTTCACATAACTTGAGCCACCAAACTTAGCAAGTGAAGCTAATGTTAGCTAACATCAGCTAAAGCAGGCTCAGTAACTGTGCTTACCCGGTTTACCTCCACGTACACAGAGGCTCTTGAACACCTCTCGCCGGTTTCCTTACACGCCCCTATTGTTAGTACAGCGCCAGACTTTACCACTATACCACCATGCTAACCACTAAGCCTACGAGTAAGCCTACGTCCCATAATTGTGATAATCTTCAGGCGTGAAAGGATCGCTACAGATGACTAAGAGAGAGGATTCCTATTTCATATTTTGAGGTCTTTGGGCGATTTGTATACAGGGGTTCCACTATTGATCGAATTATTGCACCAAAACAACAACATCTTTTCTTTATTTTGTTTTACCATAACTTGTTGTTCACTACCTTTAAAATGAATACAAAAGATACTTTTCCAAACTTGGCTAAAGTCAAATAGCATAACATAATGCTATTAAAGGAAGACAAGCAGCTGTTCCCCAAACAAGAGAATGCGGACACACACAATTAACTCCAGGGTCTCATAAAAAGAACAACCCTTGGCCTCAAGACGTACTGCCACCCCACACTAAACCCAACATACACAATTAAATACCAAAAATGAAACATAATATAATAAATAATTAAATCAAAACACACAGCAAGGGAAAAAAGGAAATCTCAACATTAAATCAAGAATTAAATTTGCACGCCAAAAAGAAGTACCACCAAAACATGCTCTATGATATGAAACACACTCTCTCTCTCTCTCTATCTCTCTCTCTCTCTTCAAGTATATATCTATTCCTAGTCTAAACACATAAACAGTTCTCACATATTCAGAGGTATCTCTCTACACACAGGCTACTTACAGTGTTTCTCTACACAAACACATATAAACAGATCTTTGAGCTTTCATCCTCTTTTCTGTCTCGTGACTGGTTTCAGTATCTCACACGACCAATTAGTTTAATTCACCACTGAGTAGAATTAAAGAATTAATATATACAAACACACAAAGCATTGTGCTGTCATCACATGAACATATTCTACATGACCAGTTGTAATATGTAAAGAACTCACTGTGTGAAATCCAGGGGGCCTGAAAACAGGAAACAGCTTCGCTTCCCCCAGGCTCTCTCTCTCTGTAACTTTCTTTCTCTGGTGGGGTTAGAACGGTGTTTGGTCTCAGTAGTCAATAAGAGTAGCTGGTTTTAGTCAGCGGAGGAGTTGAATGAACAGTTTTACTGCAAATAATCAGCCAACAGATTACAAGTGGGGGCAGCCACTCTGAGTTTTTGGGGCGTGGTATGCAAAGCTGTACTGTGCGCCCTGCCCCCCACTTCAGTGAGAGATAACTGTGGTTGTTTCTTGTTGTTAATGTTGTTCTTGGGTTTGATTGGTGTGAGTTGTTTTTGTTATTTTGTATTAAGCTACACGTTAATTGGGATAAGAATAGTATCTCCTATAGATAGATTTGCTTTATATATGTGCTCTTTGTGTTTGATTCTTCTATAAAAGCACTTCTCATGGCAGAGATAATGACCACTTCCACATTTTCTTCTACGCCAGTGCCACAGTATCTGTGCATCAGTGTGTCATCGCTGTCATTTCACCAAAATACAAGGATGACATCAGCTTCACACCAGGGGTTCCCAATCCCAGTCCTGGCCACCGTTAGCTCTGCACAATACAAATCACAAAATAGCACACATACACAGTTTATAGACAATATGCGACATCATTTAGTATTATTGATGTGGCAGAGCTATCAAAAAACACTTTAAAACAGTTTTCACATCCAGTGTTCATCTGTACTTTATTCACAGACACAAACAAACAAACAAACTAATAAATCTGGGTTTATTTAAAATTCAGAACTCCACTCTAATGGCTTTAGAGACATTGGATCATTGTCAAACGTTCAGTGAGTATCTGAGACTAAAGGGAAATTGTGCTTTGTTCAGAAACCTGCAAGTTGTTTTTACAGTGGTGGTGATGGTAACCAGGGGTCTCCATATCTACAACACAAATATACACATTTTATTTCCTATCAGAACCACCAGTGAACCTACACGAGTTTATATGGAATGTTGACAGAAGTTAACTCATGTTGGGGTGTCTTTGGGAACTATTTTGCTTCACAACACTATGCAGGTGTCCCTCCACCCTTATTTGTTTCATAAAAAGAGGGGAGATGCCAATATTGCTGATAGTTTGTTGATTAACCCTCACAATTTCTCCATTTTCAACAATAGTGTTTGTTTCCACATCAAATAATTACTGACAATATATGTGAATATTATTTAAAATGAGTATTATTTTTATTTATTTATTTAGTTATATCTACTGTAATGCCAATTAATTAAAGACAATGAGCGAGATTTATTTATAACGTTAGAACCCAAAAAAAACCCCCAAAAAAAACAGTTTCCTCTCAAAAACATAAAGAAACATATCATACATATAAGCGGATGGTTTAATGGGCGTCGGACTGCAGGGGTGGTTGTAAAAATGGTTACCATCTAGTTCAGCATTGGATGTCTATATAATTACAGAGATCCTTAATCCTGTACGAGTCCGCAAGTCACACACAGAAAGACTCAACAATTCTGCTATCGCTGCCCATGAAAACACATAATATCAGAATCAGAATCAGAATCAGAAATACTTCATTGATCCCAGGGGGAAATTGCAGTAATAGCTCTACATTGAAATGATAAGAATTATTATACCCAACCTAACCATCGGAACGCTTAAGCTACATTATATCACACTATATCAAACCCCCTGTCGAGCCTCCTGACTAGGACACCTCCTCACTTAGTTATTTCTTCCCTGCTGACTCACTTCAACTTCTGAATGAACTTGCAAACTCCATTTCCCATGAGTCACTGGGAGACCACCTGACTTCTGTGTCATCACTGTCACCAACTTGGAGTAAACAGCCCTAGTGACTTCATATTTTCTTCATATTTATACTCAGTTGTACTCAAGAACATTTAAAATAATCCAGTAAAAGAATATATAGCTACCATGTTGGGTTTAGCATTACCACGTCTGAAGGTTCAGCTTCCGTTACTATAACCTCCTCACTAGCCAAGTAAACCTGCCACTTCACTACTGAGTGACTGAACCAATTCCCTGGGTTGTTTAATGTAAACAAGGTTTCCAGAATCTTTTACGTCCACTTCAAATTGTATTTTAATTTCATGTTTATTTTTAATAATGTTTCATTTCTTTGTGTTTTTTATCTTTTGTGTGCTTCTATATCGTCTTAAGTTTGATGATACGTGTTACAGATACTACTTGGTAGAACTAGAACTGAGAGTTTGACAAATGTAGCAACAATAAATAAAGTAGTCAGGACATTCTCAGAATTCTGTACACAGTCAATTATAGAACAGCTACAACTAACATACTGGAATCAGCAGCCAATGCTTGTATAGAGTTCAGCAAATAGAATCCGTAACTGTGTGTTCCTGACTGCACTCGGACCTGCTTTTCTTTAGAAACTCACATTTCTTCTTTCCTCTTTTTTCTCCCATACTTCCTTTTTCCAGAATGTTCATCAACAGATGAAGATGAGGTAGAAGAGGAAGACAGAGAGGCACCATTGTTTGTTAATTCTGATTCTGTGTCTTCTGGACGCATCTCTTCTCTAGAGGTCTTTTTATCTATCAGTAAAAATACAGTTTAAATGGTTCTAGACTACAATTCAAAGTGAATGACGTTCCTCCACATCACATTCTTTCTATATGGTTCTCACTTCATCCATGGGGGCGTTGTCATGCTGAAACAGGGGAGGGTCTCCTCACAGCTCCATACAGTACACAGTTCTCTATACAATGCCAGTGTACGCTATAGCATTTAGATTAGCCCTCAATGTGCCTGAGGGGTCCAGCCTAATAAGAAAGTGTGTCTAAATACTTTTGATCATAGTTGAGTTTTAGTGTAGTCCTAACACTGAGACTCCATCTCCTCACTGAAACAGGATTAGTTCTACACAGTGAGGTTGGTACGTTTATCAAAATGAAACTCTCGTAATCCTGATTGTATCTGCATTTTCACTGCAGCAAGGCTTCCTGTCAATCAAACTCTGTGAACAGGAAGTGGAAAGGGACTTCTTAGTGCAGGTGTGATTCAGGAGAAGGTGATGACTGGAGACTCTGTCAGTTTGGACACAGAGCTAGAAGCTTTACAGTATGAAGCTAGCTTTAGCAAGTGCTTTCAATGTTAAAACAACATTTAATGTTAAATTGTTGCACAAACATTGAAATTTTAATCTTGAATCAACATAAAGTCTTCAACATTCTACCTTTTGAAGAACTTCATTACATTTATACACGTACAGAGAGAATCAAAACAATAAAGTTGTTCATTTTAATCATAGCATACAGTTTATTTTCTCTCCCATACAAATTTGAGCATCCCAAATGTGAGCTATGGTTTATTCAAAGTTGAAAGACCAATGTTGAGACAACGTTGCCATATCAACGTTGATTCACAGTAGTGAGCTGTTCCTCCAGGCTGTTCCACCGGAGCATCTGAATATGGAGCGAGTGGTTTATACGTTGAGGACACTCATCACACAAACACACCGCCCACTTCTCATTGGATAGACTAGCCGCGAATTTATTAGCATAAAGTTCGTCTCGGCTCAACTTTTCGTTGCATAGCATTCCCCGAACTCGACGCATTGGACCTATGACGCACCACGCGTCCGCGTCTGACGGAACCAGTGCCTCCCAATGAAAATGAATGGGATACATTACAGCGCGCCGGCGTGACGGAGCAGTGTACATGCAGCCTCACTGAACACATGCCCTCCAGGAGTAAAGAAAACACTGCCCACCCACACTAAACACTGATTGGCTGACTGACAGACTCTTTGCAGAGAACAGCCCAATCAGAACCCTCCCGGTTTTGCATGAGCTTTATGAATATGTGTAGTAGATATAAAATGTTATTTTGTTTTTTTTTATTTTATAAATCTGCATCAGGAAAAATGGTTTATAGTTTAGGACATGTAGTGAGTATATATTGTGTTTTGTGTTATAAAATGGTGTTAAAAGGAGGTAACGTGTTTAAAAACAGTTAAAATGTGTTTAAAGAGAGATCAGGAGTAATCCCGGTTAAAAGCGGTGCTGTCTCTTTAAGAGGTGTACATCACTCTCAGGTTCACTCTCTCTGTCAGTCTGCAGTGAGAGCTGAGGGGAGAGGAACGTAGAGTAAAGCTGAGCAGATAAAAGCAGTATTTAGCTCTAAATTTTGTGGTGAATGTTTATAAAAAGCTCCAGTTTGATTGTTAAAGTATGCTGTATAGATTAGACCCTCTTTTATTTCGTCCTGTAGTTGTAAAAGTGTGTTTGTGTCGAGTGAGAGAGAGAGAGACAGAGTGTTTGTAGCTAACTCGCTAGCTGTACAGTAGATCAGCTCTGTGTAGTAACTGAGGTACTGAGAGTATGTTCTCTTACTGTCTCAGTACTGTCTTCTCACTGACCATCATCAACTATTTAGTCTTTTACAGCACAGCTCTGCTGTTTTACTCTGTATTACAGTCCTCTGTACAGCAGGGGGCAGTGATAAACATCTAAATGTCTCCTCTTCAAGTGTGTGTTTATAGAAAACGGAGGACGCCTTTACAAAATAATTACTCTGCAGATTTTAATAATAGTATATAATATATAAGTATTTTCTCAGACTAGCTTATAAAGTTTACTATTTACAGTTTATATGGTGTTTAGTTTCCAGATTGATGTTTTTAATTCAGAAGTTATTTTAATGTTATTATATATTATAGAGCAGTATTTCATTGTGAAGCAGTCACTGTGTATTCTTATTTATTTTTATTCTATTACAGTAAATTACTCTTATAAGAGTTTCATGACGTGTGAAAAAGTTTTAGCTCAGTGTGCAGTGAGAGCTGAAGGGAGAGGATGTTCAGATTGTCTTCTCACTGACGATGATGATCTGTTTATTCTTTTACAGAAATGAATGAATGAGGGGACAGTCCTGACTCTGGGGCAGTTTATTCACACTCATATACACAACACAGAGAGGGTCTCGGTGACTCGGCCAGCAGAACAAAGCCCGGCTACATACAAACACGAGGATAGCACGTTATCACAAGATAGACTAACACAGCAATAACCACCTTTCTCTCTCTCTGTCTCTCTCTCTCCCTCTCTCTTTCTCTCTCTGCCTCCCTCTCTCTCTCTCTCTCTTTTTGCCTCTCTCTCTCTCTCTCTCTCCCTCTCTCTCGCTCTTTCCCTCCCTCTCTCTCTCTCCCAGGAGGTCATTCCTACCAGTGGCTATCAGACATTATAACTCCTCTCTTAACATACGGCACCTTTCACATGCACAGTAATAACAATAGAACAATAATTTAATTATGTGTGCAACAACTCAAATGTGCAATAACTTTCCTACTTCGAAACTCTTACTGCTGTATACAGTATATCTGTACTTATTATTATAGCCACAGTCCCTTTATATTTTATTCTTCTATTGTATTATAAGACTTTATATATGTGCCACAGTCACTTTATATTTTATTCCTCTATTGTATTATAAGACTTATATATGTGCCACAGTCACTTTACATTTTATTTTTCTATTGTATTATAAGACTTATATATGTGCCACAGTCACTTTACATTTTATTTTTCTATTGTATTATAAGACTTTATATATGTGCCACAGTCACTTTATATTTTATTCTTCTATTGTATTATAAGACTTTATATATGTGTACATATTGCAAATTTCTTTTTTGTTGTAAATTATTATTAGAGTGTTTATTCTTCTACATAACCAGCTGCTACTGTAATAACTGCAATTTCCCCCTGGGATAAATAAAGTATTTCTGATTCTGATTCTCTCTCTCTCTCTCTCTCTCTCTCTCTCTCTCTCTCTCTCCCTCTGTGGGTGCCTTGGTGTTTGCTCTTGGCCGCTCGTTCTAGATTCCGGGAGATGTTATCTGACTTGTGGGCTTCAGGGAGTATATATATATATACATTCATATGTATATGCGAGAGACTTGGGATGTCTGCATCTCTCCTCTGCTGGGTTCTGCTCTTCTCTCTCAAACTTTCTAAACCCCGCCCCCTTTAGCTCAACCAGAACCGAACTGAAACCAGATCAGTGGAACATCACATATTCAGTTCATATTACGTACCTTCAGATAAACAACATAAACTAACTTACCAAGCTAAAGAGACTTGAACTCGTTTTGCTTTCCTAACGCACTGTTACGTCTGTTTTCTATAATAAACTTCTTATAAAAATCTCCAGCTTCTTGTTTGAACTTTGCAGTTCCACCTTAAATAGCTTGGCAGTTACAGTCTAGCCCCTCAGGTTACTGAGTCACTCAGGTACAGTTTAAGGTGGAACTGGAGAATTACAAACAGAAGCTGGTAAATGTGCTTGTCTGAAAATGTTTCCAGCATTAAAATGATAATCAGGATGTTCTGATAGTACAAAGCTGCTTGTTTCCTTTGGCTCAGTTCATGACGTGGAACTGTTTGAATATAGCTGACAGTGCCCAGCAGTAGGCCTGTCAAGATTATTGATACATACCTGATCACCATATCATATTTTTTAGCTAATCACAATTATTTAAACTGACAGCAGTTAGTTAGCATTGTTGTTAGCTTTGATAGTCGCATGTTTGCGTCACACCCAACAACAAACAAATTTGAATCAGAGTTTCATCAGTCGAGTTAAGCCAAACATTTCTAAATAAAATAAGACAAAATGCTTTTATTAAAGCAGATCAGGTGTTATTTTAATAGTTTATTGGGTTTTTTTCACAGTTTTTTTTGAGTTTGTCACTCCTGGTCTAAACTGTTTAGAGTTAAACAGAGCTGAATCCTTTTCCTTTGCAGGTAAAGCTTGTTAGAGCTACTGCAGGACCTCCACTGGTCCACTGTAAACTATAAATGGTCTCTGTCACTCCCTTCATACAACAGAGCATTGGATGTGGATCCATGTGGTCTGTTTATCTGAGATCCTTAAAAGGTAAGGGTTTTTTCTTTTACACCTTTATATGTATAACATATATAAAATGTTAATATTTCATGTCCACTGATGAAGAACCACACTCATATTACTATTAATACAAACACAACTAATTAATATGATCCATCTGAGTTAATCCTGAGTGTGAGAACAAACACATAGTGTTGGTATATGTGGGGTAATTGATGCAGCTACTCTGGGCTAGGTGCTTTACCAGCTAAACAGGCTAGTGCTAGAGGAGCAATAATATCTGGAGCTAGTGGAGGCTAGGTGCTAAGAAGGTTTGTTGCTAATTTACCAGCTAAACAGGCTAGTGCTAGTGGAACTAACAGAGTTAACAGAGCATTTCTACTTTTTTGGTTAGCGCTAGAAACAATACTCTTAGAAATGTGAAATGAGCTTTCCCCGTACTTACTCTCCTACAGCTTTCTAAGACTCATCAATCCACCATAACTGAACAGCTCTGAAGCTGAATAATAGAATTACCTACAACAAGCGTCCGCCAGTAAACACCACTCAGCTGGTATTTAACACAAACACCCTTCTGTACACACAATCATGAGATAACCTGGTTAGCTGCTCGTTATGACTCATTAGCCAGGAAGTAACTCACTAGTCATGATGTGACTCTCTGAGTTCTGAACTAACCTGAAAGTAGTTTTAAACAGTCAGTTACATCATTTACAGTCAATAAATCAGATGTGAGTTTATCAACACTTTATTTTATTAAACACACATAATCAGTTTAATCAGTTCTTTATTGTAGATCTTCCATTAATTCATCATCATCATCTCCAACCCAGAGAAATACAGAGTAAAACACATTCAAACACAAATCTCTTCTAAACACCCACCAAAGATTCCACACCAACACATTTACATAAATCCACCTGTTCAGCAGTTTAGCTCTGCCCACTCATACTGAAGGAGTGTTTCAGTCTGAACTGCTTTTTAAATGAAGTACAATACAGCACAGCCAATCAGAACACAGCTTATTTACATATATCAGTCTTACAGGCTCAGTAATAAGTGTGTAATCAGTAATCAGTGTGTTTGACTGTAAGAGATAAAGAGAGTTTATAAAATCATCATGTAGAAATTAATTATGACTGATTTTTATTTTTTATGGCACATAATTTTTTATAAAACCACATAGACATTAAACACAGAGAGACTTTTACACCATCAGCCCCGACTCGACCAACACATTGTACATAAGTTCCCATCTACAACATCACACACCACATATTCTCTCATATATCTCACACACACACACATACACACACACACACACAAATACATAAACACACACACACATATTCTATCTCAGACACACACACACACACACACACAGAGGATGCAATTATATCTCAGACACACACACACAGCATCTTATTCTATATCAGACACAGACACACACACAGGAAGTTATTTTATATCAGACACACACACACACACACACACACACATACACACACACAGGATGTTATTCTATATCAGACACACACACACACATAGGATGTTATTCTATATCAGACAGACACACACACAAACATAGGATGTTATTGTATATCAGACACACACATACACAGAAAGATATTCTATCTCAGACACATACACACATACACAGGATGTTATTCTATCTCAGACACACACATACACACACACAGGATGTTATTCTATATCAGACACACACACAGAGGATGTTATTCTATATCAGATACACTGAGGAGTTGTAACTAATAAATCTAAGTCCAGCATGTAGTGTTTCAGTGAATGTGGTGTAGAATGTGTGCAGGTGGGTCAGTGTGTGTTGATCAGAGGAGACTCTGTAAAAGGACAGAGTGCCGGCTGGACAGTCCACATACACTCCTACTCTCTCACAGCCGGAGGGACGAGTAGAGAGTTCAGTTCTGATATTATTGTGACGGAGAGTGTAACTGTTATCAGAGCAGAACAGAATCCAGGACTTTTCATTCCATCCAAATCGACAGTCAGCATTGTCTCCTTTCCTGCTGATTGATTTATATGTTACTGCTATTTCAACCAATCCGCTCCACTCAGCCTCCCAGTAACAGCGTCCAGTCACACTCTCTCTACTTAGAACCTGGAACCAGTAATTAAATCTCTCTGGATGATCCGGATACGACTGATACTCTTCTACAGACTCCACCTTCCTGTTCCCATCAGACAGAGAGAGACGACTGTTCACTGTGTTTGGATCCAGAGTGAACTCACAATAATCTGTACACAAGAAGAGAGATAAGAGTGTGTGTGTCTCTGTGTTTGTAAGTGTGTGTTTTTGTGTGTATGAGTGTGTGTGTGTGTGTGTGTTTGTATGTATGTATGTATTTGTGTTTGTGGTTGTTTGTTTACATTTTATTGTGTGAAAAGGAAACATTACAGCTGCTTAAATAAAATAAAACACATTAATTACATAAAATATTAATATGCTTGAGAAGGGCTGGACTTTGTTTCACCCTGGAGTTGCCCAGGGTGGGAGGCATCTGGCAGGAGTGGGTTTATTGGTAGCCCCCTGGTTGAAAATATATTGGGGTTTTCCCTAGTGGATTAGAGGGAATTTTTGGGAGGACGGGCTCTGACTGTTGTCTGTGCGTATGCGCCAAACAGCAGCAAGGAGTACCCAGCCTTCTTGGAGTCCTTAGAGGGGGTGTTGGAAAGTGCCCCTACTGGGGACTCCTTTGTTCTGCTGGGGCACTTCAATGCTCTTGTGGGCAATGACAGTGAAACCTCGAGGAGCATGATTGGGGGAATGGCCTCTCTGGTCTGTACCCGAGTAGTGTTTTGATACTGGATTTCTGTGCTTATCATAGTTTGTCCATAATGAACCTTGAGTTCGAGCACAAGGAGGTCCATAGATGCATGTGTCACCAGGACACCTTAGGCCACAGTTCGATAATTGACTTTATGGTCATATCATCTAACTTGCGACCGGATGTCAAGGGACACTCAGGTAAAGAGAGGAGCTGTGTTGTCAACTGATCACTGATCAACTGATGGTGGTGAGTTGGATCAGATGGCAGATGACGATGCTGGACCGACCTGGGAAACCCAAACAGGTAGTGAGGGTTTGCTGTGAACTCTCACCTCCAACAGGGCTTCAACCAAATCCCGGGGGAGGCTGGGGACATTGAGTCCAAATGGCCTATGTTTCATGCCTCCATTGTTGAGGAGTCTGACCGAAGCTGCATTAGCCAGGTTGTCTGTGTTTGTTGTGATGTGCACCTTGGGTAAAGGAGGTCTAAGAGTCCTATTGAGCCTTGCTAGCTTGTGGGACTCTGGAGGCAGCCAACAGGTACTATTGTGCCAAGCGGGCTGCGGCTGCTGAGAAAAAAACCCAGGTGTCGAAGGAGGTTTGTGAGGCTATTGTGATGGTCACTTTAAATGCCTTTTACTTGGCGCATGCGCACTTTAGTGCATTGCTCAGAGAGACGAGAGATAGTAGAGATGTCGACAGGCATGCACGTATGGTGGTTAGCTGTAGGCTGTAGCCTGTATGTTCTGCCTACTGCTGTTATCTGGGATTGTGATGATGTGGAGTGTGGGTGTTCCCCGGCCCAATAAATGCTCTCCATTGCACCGCACCTGCTGTCTCCTGTTTGTTCCGTCTGGAGGACAGGGCAAGTGCTGAACCACCCAGTAGCATCTCTACCCCCAGGAGCGTTCGCCCCCACTTAGCATCCATCACACTATGGAAAATGACTTTGGGTCCGCTCCAAGAAGATTTTGGCAAACTGTCAGATGACTTAGGCGTGGAAAGCAGCTTTTCACCAACACTTTATATAGGGAGCTGTTGACCTCGACTAGGAAAGTCATTGCGAGGTGGAAGAAATACTTCAAGGATCCCACCAGCACACCTTCTGTAGAGGAAGCAGATCTTGGGGACTCGGACAGGGGCTTGTCTATCACATGGGCTGAAGTAGCCAAGGTAGTAAAAAAACACCTTGGTGGCAGGGCTCCGGGGTGGACAAGACCCATCCTGTGAAATAGTGGTCTCCCTTTTTAAGAAGGGGGACAGGAGGGTGTGTTTCAACTACAGGGGGATCACACTCCTCAGCCTCCCCGGTAAGGTCTATGCAGGTATACTGCAGAAGAGAGTCTGCATGTCGGATCCAGTAAGAACAATGCAGGTTTTGTCCTGGCCGTGGAAAGCTAGACCAGCTCTTTACCCTCTCTAGAGTCCTGGAGGGTGCATGGGAGTTTGCTCAACCAGTACACTCATGCTTTGTGGATCTGGAGGAGGCATTTGGCCGTGTCCCTCAGGATACCCTGTGGGAAGTGCTCCAGGAATTTGGGATATGGGCCTCATCGCTACAGGCCATCCTTATAATAAACAGAGCAGAAGCTTTGTTCGCATTGCTGGTAATAAGACCCACTAGTTTTTAGTGAGGGTTGGACTCCATCAGGGTTGCGTAGCATCACCGGTCCTGTTCACGTTTTTATGTACAGGATTTCTCAGCGCAGCCAAGGGGAAGTAGATATCCAATTTGATCGCCTCTAGATTCTATCTCTGCTTTTTGTAGATGATGTGGTCCTCTGACTGTTGTCTGCGGATATGCGCTGAACAGCAGCACAGAGTACCCTTTGTTCTGCTGGGGCACTTCAATGCTCATGTGGGCACTGACAGTGAAACCTGGAGGGGCATGATTGGGAGGAATAGCCTCTCTGATCTCTACCAGAGTGGTGTTTTTTTTTTGGACTTGTGTGCTTATCACAGTTTGTTCATAATGAACACTATATTCAAGCACAAGGGGGTCCATAAGTGCACATGGCACCAGGACACCTTAGGCCGTCATGTGATAATTTCCTTTGCGGTCGGGTGTCTTGGACACTTGAGTAAAGAGAGGAGCGGATCACTACCTGGTGGTGAGTTGGAACAGATGGCAAACCCAAATGAATAGTGAGAATTCTCCTGCTGGTATCATCAAGATGTGACCTCCAGCTCTTGCTAGATCAGTTTGCAGCCGAGTGTGGAGCAGCTGGGATGAAAATCAGCACCTCCATATCTGTGACCATGGTCCTCAGTCGGAAAAGGGTGGAGTGCCCTCTCAAAGTTGGAAATGATCTCCTGCTTCAAGTGGAGGAGTTTAAGTATCTCAGGGTCTTGTTCACGAGTGAGGGAAGGATGGAGTGGGAGGCTGACAGGCGGATCAGCATAGCGTCTGCAGTAATCCGGGCTCTGTACTGGTCTTAATTAGTACTGGATTAATTAGTTATGAATATTAAATAGTTAATATATAATTCATATATATTTAAAAATATTACATAATGTAATAAAAAATATAAAAATAATTATAGGCAATTAAAACGTGATACAGATATTGATATAAAATATAATCATTAATGGATTATGATCGATACAGATATTTATCTGATATAAATATAAGATATGTATGATCATTATTGGATTCTTATCTATGCAGAGATACATAGATACAACTGAGAGATACAACTGAAAAGGCTCTTTTTCCAAGTTTTATTTGAGAAATGTGCTTTTGTTTCTGTTAGGAGATGCTGATGACCTGCATGTATATGAGAGGGCAGTGTGAATGTTCAATCCTGAGCTACACATGCTCTGTAGAGCCTTCTCAGAGCCTTAATGTTTTTGCTTATTTGTTTATACAGAAAGAGCCCGCCGTATTAAAGAAAGCAGCCAGCAGTGGTCATAGTCCGACTCCTTCATTTAAACAGCACAGCATTCACTAAACACAATGCAGTTTATGCATGGGTTGGCGCTGGAAGTCGTGTCCATCCTGACAGTTAACTGTGAGATGTCTTGTACACAGTAAACACAACACATGGGTGTTTGGCTGCTTCTCATCAGTCTGACTCGTGTACAGGTTCCAGAACTCTGTGTTATTATTAGATTAGTTCTGAAGTTCTGACAACTTATCCTCAAAACAATGTCATAAACAA
Source organism: Megaleporinus macrocephalus (assembly GCA_021613375.1). Taxonomy (NCBI): domain Eukaryota; kingdom Metazoa; phylum Chordata; class Actinopteri; order Characiformes; family Anostomidae; genus Megaleporinus; species Megaleporinus macrocephalus. Next base: position 4,177,041 of record CM038722.1, on the reverse strand, counting down.
CAACAACAACAGAAAAATATTCCTCTTGTCAGATGTTGGTCACTCTGGAGGACGGCATTCAGCTTATTATTGTTTATAAAAAGTGTTTATCTGTTGACAAACGTTCGTTTACATTTCTGTTTTATTGTAACTGAAGATGAAAAAATACAGATTTTTTAGTACTAGTGCACTGCAGTGTAGAAGAGTTTTGTTCTCTTCTACACTGCAGTGCACTAGTAAGTGGAACAGCTGTAAGTAACGTACGTGTTGTAGTTTTAGTAGTTCATCTTTATCAACAGCAGTCTCTGTAGCTCAGTGACAGCTCAGCAAGGAGGAGTTCACGTTTCCAGTAGTTAAAGTCTAGAGCTGCAGTTAAGTGTCCTCTAAAGTCAGACACACACTGTAAGAGTTTATAATCTTCTTCTTTAAAGACTCACACTGTATGAAAACATTCAGTACATGATGCTACATCAAACTCTGCCCCTACAGACAATTTTAAATTACAGGACAGTACAGTCTCTCCATGGGACAGTTATGTCCTCTGCTATCACTGTTATTTTCAGTCAAACAGAGTAAAGTAGTCATATACAGAATGATTTTGTTCATGAATGTTGACTTATTCTCCTCCGTGTCTACACCTTTTCACAGTAAGAGAAACTATTAGTACTAATATTAATAACAAATAGTAAATAGTAATATAAATAGTTCAGTAAGACATATATTAGTAGAGTTGGGGAAATGTTAATACTAAGGTAAGAGTAAGGTTAGGATTAAACTTAAGATTACATTGGTATGGTTAAGAATAATAGTAAGGCTAAGCTTAAAGTTAGGGTTAGTTAAGTTAGTTAAAGTAGAAAATGAATACAATGGCCTGCAATTTAAAGAAACTTACATTTCTTTAATCCTGGTTGGATTCTGATCTCACCTCTGTGTTCCACTCTAAACACACACACATACACACACACATTAAAATTGTTCATTCAAATGTTCTCTTTCACGTCTGGTCTTTACATGTATTCACTCACCAAAACAAAAACATTGTGATTCTGATAACGCAGTCTAGATTAAGGGGTTCCCTCCAAGGAGGAATTTAGGACAAGTGGTTCACAAACCTGACCCTGTAGGACCCCCAGCTCTAGATATGTTTGTTATCCTGCCAAGACACATCCACTTCAACTCAGGAAGGGCTTCTTAATTAGAGGATTTGTTGGAACAGGTGTGTTGGGAGCAGGGCAAACATAAAATTGTGCAGGACAGGTGGTCCTTCAAGACCAGTGTTGGAAATCACTAATACTCCTATGTAGTATAGGTGAGCACAGTCTTGGAGAGTGCGCTGCAGTACAGGACAGTAAGAGCAATTAAGGAAAGTGAGTTTCAGACTAGAAGAGGAACCACAGACTTGAGTATAAGCAGTCTCTTTTGAATAATAGATAAATAAAGAGAAATACAGACTGATAAAATAGACTGTACGCAAATTGACAGTCGAGGAGAGCAAGCTGCAGTCTAAGAAAATTGCTTAGGAGCACTAGCTTTAGTCTAGAGCAGTCAGCTGCAGTCTAGGATAGTGAGCTGCAGTCTAGCAGAGTAAAAGCAGTCTTTGGGAGTAAGCTGCAGCGATAGATTGTAGAGCTTACACAAATCAGACTATCATTATGCTGAAGAGTTCTGTTAGAAAGACAAAAGATAAAACAGCGGCAGATGATTTCTGTTTTGAGTAATTCAATCATTCTGAATGCAAAACACACACACACGTGCACACGCACACACACACTTAAACACAGTTGTTCATACCTGAGAGTGTTAAGTGAGCAGTGTGGATCCTCCAGTCTAGCTGTGAGCAGCTTCATTCCTGACTCTCCTGGGTGATTGTAGGTCAGATCCAGTTCTTTCAGGTGTGAGGGGTTTGAACTCAGAGCTGAAGCCAGAGAATAGCAGCCTTTCTCTGTGACCATACAACCAGATAATCTGCAGAGAGAAGAAAAAAACATCATACACTTTTAATAATAATAGTAGTAATAAGAAGAACAAGAAAAAAAAAAAGAAAAACAAGAAGAGCAATAATAAACATTTGTTTTGCTGGGTTTTTTTTGTGGAAGTGTACTATTGTAATATCTGCCCTCTTTATGTATTGTTACTCTTCGGGGTGATTTTAAGTGTGTAAGTTTGCCTGCATGAGCAAAGTGGTATAAATATTTTGCACAATAAATGGACAGGCACATATGTATTATATTGTGTGTTTGTTTGTACAAAAAATATGGTTTCTGTCATTTTTAGGACAGTATTGACCTGAGGTTTATATTACAGGATCTGCACAACAACCATGCATTCAAAATACAAATACATAGAATTAAGGGTTAAAACATTTAAAAATGTGAAGATAAAAATAGAAAATAAAAACCATGTAGAGTATGTTGGGATATTTTTAAAAATGCAACAAAAACTAAATTCTATAATTGTTATTTCTCTTGAACCTTCAATTAACTGACAAAAGTACAGCAAGTACTCAGTGTGTGTAGGGTAAGCCCAGATACTACTGGTAAATGTGCATGATCTTCAGCTGCATAAAAAATCATTGATATCTGGGAATGTTTCAATTCTCCACTAAGTACTGAAATGCTCAGCTCATAGGGCATACTGATAAAATTTGCTTTGAGATAAGATCTTTTAAGAAACTACTGAAAATTCATTATATTTATGTAGCTTTTCTGTTAATCCAGTGAAATCTAGATTAGGTGTCTCATGCTTGATCCATGTGCAATTAAGTTTTTCTGTTGAAAGGTTTGTTTGTCTTTACTAGACAAGACAAAACTGTATGTTGTAGGTAAATATATTTTTGAACTCTATGCAAAACCAGTATTACATTTAATTACATCAGTAAAAAGGTTTAGATGCTGTGTGGAGAAAATTGCTGTGTTTTGCTGTGCAGAAAATGCCTTAGTTAAAACACAGTAAACCCAACTAAACAGATATACCATCATAAATGCTGTTGTTTATTTATTTATTCATTTTCCAAATTCTGTGATTAAAGGCTTAAGTAATTACTTTTATGTCAAGTTTGTCTTCTGCCCTGAACTGGAAACATTAGAAGAACCTGGAGAAGATTTTGTTCTCACTAGATCAGCCAACAAAAGAAAACCTTTTTGATAAAAAAGTAAAACTGTTTATTTAGTATTAGAAGTGTTAGTATTAGAAGTATAGTTTTTAAATTAAAATAATCAATATGTATTAATTATATAATACCCATGGAAAGAGAGACAAGCTATAGCCAGCAGCTAGTGTTACAGCTAAATAAAATATGCATGGCAAATAAACGTGTATATGATGGTGTATCTGTGAGTATATGTTGTTTAAATGCTAATATGAAGCTTGATACAATGAATTTACAGAAGTATAATAGGTGCTGTTGAGATACACTATATTGATAAAAGTACTGGGGCACACCACATATTTATTGAATTCAGGTGTTTCTTTTAATCCCATTGCCACAGGTGTATAATATCAAGCACCTAGACATACAGTCGTCTTTAAAAACATTTGTGAAAAAATTACATAGCGCTCTTTGAATTTGAGAAAAATTCTTTCCATGTAGACATTCCACCATAAACTGTGTGGTATTTTTGTAAAGTGGATCTGTGTAGGATCCACAGCATCTCACAAAGTATCACAGCAGAGTCGTCAATTGCTAGGAATCATTGTGCAGAAAACACACCGATTGTGCAGAAAACAAACCAATGCCCTGCTGGCTCAAAAACTGCAGAGTTCCAAACCTCCTGTGACATTTAATATTGATAATTGTTATGGCACTGTAATGTCTAATATAATGATGAGTATTAAGTCTAGAATCTTTTCCTACTTTCATTATCTGATTGTCATCCTGGTAAAGGTTTTTTTCAATCATTAAATAAGCAGGATACAAATGTTACAAATGCAAGATCCTGTTACTGCATAAATATGTGTATGTATGCCATACATGTTATTCCCAACAGATAATTGTAGCTACTGGCCTCAAGTTGAATTCACAAATTGTAACCATTTACATGCATTCGCTTTTCAAATTAATCAAAATACTGATTCTAAATAAAGACATCATTTTAAGATGCAGGTAAATGACAAAATGTAAGTGAATTTTCTGTTTGCTCAAGCTCTAATCAGATTTTACCACAAGTAATTATGACGATTAAGTGCCAATGTGTCAGTTTTACTTTTAGTATCAATAAATCTGTCAGATAAATACACTAATTAAGTTTACCTGAGTGTCTGCAGTTTACAGTGTGAACTCTTTAGTCCACCAGAGAGCAGCTTAATTCCTGAATCCTGCAGGTCATTTTTACTGACATCCAGCCTTTTTATGGAAGAGTTTTCCAGTTTTAGGACTGACCCAAGAATTTCACAAGGCTTTACTCCAAGATTACAGCCATCTAGTCTGCAAAGGGAGAATAAACACAAGAGATCAGTTGTAAGAATTCTATACCAGACAAAACAGGGAGCTACAGGGAGTCACATACTGGACCTAATAGCCATTACATTAGCAACAAAAAGGCCAGAAATCTTTTACAATATACAATCTTAACACCATGATAATGTTGTAATTGGTGGTGAAACAGTATCCACTATCACATCAAAATCTTAAAATTTCTTTTTGAAGATGAAATTAAATGTGCAACATAAGCAGAAAGAGCATGTTTCAATAAGGCATTAAGAAAATCAAGAAAATCAATCTTAAATTTATACATGTGATGCACTTCTATCCCAGTAGCTTTGTGACACTTCCATCTCAGACATTGGACCGTAATTTTGTCCGTAATCCATGGAGCAGTTTTATGGATAGCCCAGTACCTGGTCTTTAAATGTGACACTTTGTCCAATATTATCATCATTTATATAATCACAGCACAAATGTACTGAGAACTGATGAACCAATTTTTGGGTACCGATGCGTGTAGGCACATAAAGTGTCATTATTTCCAGAGAGATTAAAGAAAGTACATTTATGATCACTGATCAAAAGGTCTTTACAGCAGATATGGTCAATATGCAGGTCCAACGCATGCCGACTTGTATGAATGGTATCAGAAGCAAACAGTTTAAAACAAAAAACTTAAGATATGCAGTGGCTTCACAATGAGAAGCATCATCAGCATGCAAATTAAATTCTCCAACCAATGCTGTGATGTGTTTATTCTTTGGGGTGTATGCATTTCTTTAATTTCCTCTTAATTAGGATATGATGACCCACTGCTGGACGGCCTGTAACATCAAGCCTTGCATTAATGATTATCCAACCAAGGAACAGAAGCGTCCCCGCCTTAGTTTTTGAAGGACATTAGATTTTTTTTTAATATGATGATGCCAGTTTTCCCAGGCACCTCATGGGTGCCTAAGTTTAAAGGCATATATAGAGATTTGATTTATTCTTATTGAAAGGAGCAGGTACAAGGTCTGTTGTATGTTGGAGGCACAAGATTTATCTGAGGAAGCTAAGCAAGAAATGAATGTTTTGGAGAGTATGAAAAAACAACTGGATAGCTTGTATGCAGCCAAGAAACACCTAAAACTTTTGTGTTGCATCAGAGAAAGCTTTACTGTAGGTTGTGGAGATCGAGCCCAGAGGGAACTCAAGTTCAGTGTAAAAACCAGCTGTTGTTGGGGCTAGAAGATTAATCTTTTAGACATGCTCTACAAGTGTTTGCATGCTGGATGCCTACAGAAACCTTTTCAGAACTACATAGGGAAGCTTTGCTTTTGGAAGCAGAGTTTGGCCTGAACAGGTATGAAACCTTGTGGTCTGTGCTCCTGAGACTATTTCACTTCATTCTCATTCTTAGCATACAAATTGGAAAGCTGAATTGGAGAAGCTACTGAAGGGAGAGCTACTGAAGGGAGAGCTACTGGAGGAAATGCGGGGCCAAATACATGAGCTGAGCCAAAAGGTAATTAAAGAACTGAAGCCATTGTGTTGCGAATCCAGCCATACTGTACCCTCTATTCAGGTGCCACACCTGCAATGTCTATTACTAGCCGAAACAGGGGACAGACTACACTAAATAGGTGGGATGCTGATGTTAAGCCTATTTGTAATTTGTAATCAGTCAGTCCATTTTGCTAGGAACTGCAGGGGAGCTGCTGTAGCAGGGTTACCTTTAAACTAGCTTGCCCTGCTGAGGTCCAAACAGTGAGTCCTGTAAATAAATTGAAAAATGAAAGGACCGCTCAGGCTTCTGTTGGAAGCTGCCCATTGGTGGAAATTATTAAGAGAAGTGTGAAGTGCATTGGACTTGTAGATACTGGTTCCCAAGTAACTCTGATGCAGCACAGCATGTTAAAAAACATTTCCACAATATCAGGCAAGTAAGCTCCAATATTAACTTTGAAGATGGGGAATAGCCTCGCAATATCCTATCTTGGTTATGCTGTACTGGATTTTGAATTTGCCTGAGTATTCCAGAGCGAGATATCATTATTGTTAAGGATGAGTGTTCTACTGATTAATTGTTGGCATTTCTGTGTTGGAATGACCATTTCCAGAAACAGGAGCAGCTGCTGTTGGAGGCTCCGTCCAGCAGTGGTGAGAAGTAAAAGTGGCGGCAAGTGAAGTTGTCATTTGTGTCCGTGGATTGAGAACCCCCTCCTTGGATCACCACCTAACCACCTAACGTCACAGTTTGTCCATAACGAACACCATGTTCGAACACAAGGGGGTCTATAAGTGCATGTGGCACCAGGACACCCTATGTCGCAGTTCAGTGATCAACTTCATAGTCATGTCATCCAACCATGTGTCTTGGACAGTCGGGTAAAGAGAGAAGCTGAGCTGTCAACTGATCACCACTTGGTGATAAGTTGGATCAGATGGCAGGGAAAGATGCTAGACCAATGTGGCAAGCCCAAACAGATAGTGAGGGTTTGTTGGGAACGTCTGGCAGAGAAACCTGTCAGAAAGATTTTCAACTCCCACCTCCAGCAGGGCTTCGACCGCATCCCGGGGGAGGCTGGAGACATTGAGTCTGAATGGGCTGTTTCGCATCTCCATTGTCGAAGTGGCGGACCGGAGCTGTGGCCACAAGGTTGTCGATGCCTGCCGTGGTGGCATCCCCCAAACCCGGTGGTGGACATCTCTGGTAAGGGAGGTAGTCAAGCTGAAGAAAGAGTCCTATCGGGTCTTGTTAGCTAGTGGGACTCCACTGTTTATTCTGCAGATTTTTCTCGGAGTATAGCACAATCATAGTTCAAGTGGATATTTAATGCAGGCATTATTTCCAGCTTGATGCCTTAGTACTTTTAGCTCACACCCAGTGGTATGGGAAATATTATTGGACTTTAAGTATTAACATTGCCATTTTAAGGATTAGGATTTTAAGGATTAGTACTTTGTTGTTTCCCAGACTGGGGTTGGACACTGTGAATATCTGGGAGGAGACTAATTGTAGACCTGCCACCCTTTTCTCAAACTGACTAATTCTGGGACTGCGGTTTTGCTTTTTGGTTTAATAATTTTTCTTATATATATCTATTGGTGAATTATTTACTTATTTTTTTAATCTTACTTTTGTTAGATAATTTGGTCTAAGAAACTAAATGTCTCTCTTTTTGTTCTCTGCCCCCTGTCGAATTACTAGGCTAAAGTATCCCCCCCATTAAACCTATTTTTACATTTGAACGGTGTGATAGAATTTGTGTAGAACCATAGTTTTTTCCTTTTAGTTTCTTCTGATTGACCTGGTGATCCTCTTTATCATTCACCACTCTTGTGTTACATAAATTCAGATGGACCAGCAGTTTGATATATAAAAAATCGGTAAACGTACTTTAGTGTACTAACTTTTGTGATTTTAAAAGTAGTATTATGTCCCATCCTCACACACTGGCAAAAACACTGGTTCTTCAAAACAAAAGCAAGACCACCACCATGGCAAGACAGACACTGAAATTTAATATAAGAAAAGTATTTCAATTTATTTAAATTATTTAAATTTAAGAATTCCGTATTTCATTTCCAAGTTTTTCCTAAATAAGTCATTGCAAATGTGAGCCTTGTTAGCCACAGAACACACATCGATCAAGCACATTTTAATTGAAGATATCATTGTAATATTACTGGCAAAATGCCAAGCTTAACTACTACAGTTTTAGAATTATTCAACCCCTTTATAAAAAGTATTTTTGGTACTTAGTAGAGCACCCTTATGTCTCACTGCACACACCTGGCCAGGGATTTGCTGAGCAGACAACTGTTCAAGTATTATTTTAATGTTTGTTATTGCTACAGTGTTCATCCAATTTTGTTGTAAACACTTTCAAATCAATACAGAAAGGCTGCCTATACATTTAATTAATTTACTTTCAAATCCAAAATGCCATGATGGAGAGCTGAAATAACACTTTGTCAACATTTAAATATTTAGGAATGTCACTGTATTTATTGTATTATATTCGTAAATATGTTGTTCTCAATTAGCTTTTGCATACTTAATGTAATATGCAAGCCAGCCTGTGCAAGTACTGGAAGAAAACAGTGGGGTAAATGCACAAGAACTGATAAGTTGTGGGAAGTGATCAAATGGTGGATCTACAAACCAAAACAAACAAAGGCACATGCCAAGAAACCAAGGGAAGGTAAAAAAAAGTCAAAAACCGTCAAATACATGGCAGGTCAAGACAGAATGACACTCACATTTGGAATTAGCATACCTCAAGCCAGTCAGTTTCATAAAAAATATTCCAAACCATAACAATTAAATACAAAATGAACTGACAGACTGCTGACCTGAGTGTCTCAAGTTTACAATGTAAACTCCTGAGCCCAGCAGCGAGCAGCTCCACTCCTGAATCCTGCAGGTCATTGTTACTCAGATCCAGTTCTTTCAGGAAGGAGGATTCAGATTGTAGAACTGACTGCAGATTGTTACAGGACAGTTTACTTAGTTTACACCCAGCAAGTCTGCCAAAAGTGAGAAGATACAACGCATTTTATAACTTTAATTATATGCATTTACATATACAGTGCTGCAAAATGTTACTTATGTATTTGGATCCCACTCTATGTTTAACAGAAAATTAACCATACACCAACTTTAACTCTTTCATACTTACAATCTTAGAACAATTGTGTTATAGCAGTTACATCAGTGATATTATGTTCCAAAATAAAAGGTATACTAACACCCACACAAGCAACTACCTAAACTCACCATACCAAAAATGGAAGATCTAATAATGGCAAATGGTGGACATCACACATTAAATGGATTGAATCGTTTTAAATTTCTGTTATGTTTGTGTTTTCATGTCCCTGTAAAATAAAGTATCTTCACTCAATGTCCATTTATACTGAATTAGATAAGCAGTACTATCAGAAAACAAAATAATATTTTGGTATAAAATGGTGTCAAATTATTGATAAATTATTAGTATGCCAGCTATAATATAGTTTGGTGGAAGAGATATAAAGGTCTAGAGCTGTTTTTCAGGACTTGGGCTCCATCTATTTGTTCCAATAAAGGATAATGTTAATGTTACAGCATACAAAACCATTTTAGACAATTATATGCTTCTAACTTTTGTGGCATATTAATGTTAAAATAAAATGTCTATGGCTATATGTCCAGTAAGCTCATATAAGTGTGGTAGTTACAGTGTGTTATACTTTTGACCAAAGAGTGTATAAGCATATAGTAATACATATATTGTAGAGCTGTTCAAATAAAATTCAATATTCATATGTTCAACAAAAATTAATATATAAATGTAGAACATTCTGTCTCTGTCTTATAAGCTAATTATAAACACACAAATCTATGACTTTGCATGTTAAACATTCTACCTCTGTGGCTCATGAGATATTTAATAACACACAGATCTATGCCTTATTTGGTAATTAGTGCGAGCTTTAAGCTTTGTTTTTTTATTTTTAAGCTCTGAATGGGGCAATATGTTTACATTATAAATTAAAAAACATGAAAGTTAAAAATGCATCCTCTTGTGAGGTAACCAAATGATACATGCTCCAGTCAGCAGATAATTTGTCTAAAATTTGAATGATTTTTGTCATCAGCTTCATATGTGGGCACTTTTTAGCATAATGAACAAATAATCTTGTATATTTGAGACACAAGCTAAATATTTAAATGTTTTAAATATTTTGATATGTGAACACTTTAAACACCCTTAATATACTGCAATATATTTTGTGTGATACAAAATAAACATTTCATAAGTTCTTAAAAAAAGTACCTGACTACTTCCAGTTTACAGTTTGAACTCTTTAGCCCAGTACATAGCAATTCCACTCCTGAATCCTGCAGGTTGTTGTTACTCTGGTCCAGTTCTTTCAGAGAGTTTTTTGATTGTAGAATTGGCCACAGAGTTTCACAAGACTGTTTACTGAGTTTACAAATAGCAAGTCTGCAATAGAAGAGAACAGTAAATGCAATAAATTCTACAATGCTTAACAAAAGAGTTATAACATTCTATCAACTCTCTAGGCAACAGTTTCTTTGCCTAAAGCCATTAATTTGTTGCTCAAGAAGCAGAGTTTTATGTTGAACTGCATGAATGTAGGAAACTATGTTTTTTAAGCAATCCATGCTCAGAATTTGGCAAACACTGTAATACATATTGTGCCATAATTATAAATAGTATTTTGTTTTTCTTGAGGCATGATGTATGATATCTTCCATGGTTTAGAAAACTATGCGTCAATAAAGGCACACTAAAAATATGTTTCAATGAATAAAATAAAAAAGCTATATTTAAGCAGGACTCCAAAGTATTATTAGGCTGTTTAAAATTAATGTCATGTTGAGTAAAATCAATTAACATATCTGCAGCCTGTTTCCATGTCGAGGCTACAGTATTATTGAATTGGGCAAAAGAAGTATATCATGTTAAGTATAGCCAGCCAATACATCTATATCCATATCATTATTTGATAGGGCAAAATATATTTGCCCTATATATAGATGGAGAATGAACAGTGCAGCTATTTGACATACAGTCCTTCTCAGTAAAATAATTTCATTCTTTCCCTGACACAATTTGGCATGACAACAGTTGTCAGTAGATTGTGTGTACCTTCCCAGCAGAAACCTTCTCAAAACAACAAATGTACTTGAGTTGGTAACATGTTCAATACTTGTTACAAATTATTATCAAACCAAAGATGTACATAAATTATGTGTAATAATGAGAAATGACACAGGGAAAATGTATTGAACACATGAAGAAAGTTGCAAACCTATATATAAAACAATCTAGCTAAGTAATAATAATAATGGTTATAATGAATATAATATAAATATAAATGAATATAATTGAAGTGCAAACTAAGAAATATAGCTAAATAGCTAAGTAGATAAACAATATACAATATATACAATACCACTTTTTTTAATATTGGGTTTCTGACCTAAGTATTATCAGTTTACAGTGTGAAGTATTCACTCCAGTGGACAGCTTTTCTACTCCTGAGTCCAGCAGGATATTGTTACTGAGATCCAACTCTTTCAGGGAGCAAGTTTCTGTTTGTAAAACAGAACAGAGAACATCACAGGATTGTTCACTGAGTTTACACCCAACAAGTCTGCAAAAAGAGAAAATAGAGCACATATTACCTTACCCAATGTGCAAGAGATGTTTAAATTGAATGAGAAAAAAGAAATTAAAATATAAGTTTAAACCTGAGTATTTCCAGTTTACAGTGTGAACTCTTCAGTCCAGTAGCGAGGAACTCCACCCCTGAATCCTGCAAATTATTGCTACTGAGGTCCAGCTCTTTCAGGCAGGTTTTTGTTTGTAAAACTGATTGCAAAGTGTTACATGACAGTTTACCAAGTTCACATACAGCAAGTCTGCAAAAGGACAGTAAATTTAAAACATCTTACAAAATGTATGTAAAAAAGTGAATATGAAAAATTAAATTAAATTAAAACTATTAACCTTAGTGTCTGCAGGTTACATTGCGAACTGTTTAGTCCAGCAGAGAGTAACTCCACTCCTGAATCCCTGATGTTATTATTACTGAGGTCCAGTTCTTCCAATGAAGACTTTTGTGTTTGTAAAGTCACACTTAATGTTTCAATTGACTGTGAAGTGATATTACAACTAGCAAATCTGTGAGGAAGTAAAGAAGGCATAATACAGGCAGATTCAGAAAATGTGTTTACAATTAAAAATATCCAATCAATAGAATTTGAAAGCATGACCTGTATTGTACTGGTTACAACACATAACCTGTGATTCTAGTAAAGTAAGAAAAACACTTATTTTCTTATACCAGCATGTATGGATATTTCAGCTTCCTTACCAGGCAAAGCTTACAGAATGAATAATCATTAAAAGCTTACCTGAATGTTGTTAATCAAGGTCAGCCAGTCTAATAATCACATACTGTAGTTCATGTTTATTGCTTATTATGTATTTTTGGGAAGGGGCTGGTTAAGAAATATAAATGCCAATCAAGACAACCTAGGCATATGGATGGCCATTGCATTTAACCATTCTTCACTGTGCTAGTCTCTGAGACCTCAAACAAATGTGATTTGCAATATAAATAGATAGGAAACCTTATGAGCAGTGAAACTGGTGACTAGTTCAGAAACTAGTCTACTGTAACAGTGACCAATTGCTATAATATCACGAATAACGAACTTTACCACTTATTCTGCAAATATGATAGCTAACAAGAACTCAAAGAAAAATTAAGCTGTTCTTTGCAACCATTCACTTAGACATTGTATAGAGTATTTTCAACCTAGACTTCCTTTAGAATGAGGTATATTGACACAGGTAAAGATATTTGTAAAGAAGTATATATCCTGAAATAAAAAAACTATAAGATAATGGTAGAATATGGGATAGTTATTTCATATCATGATAGACAAATAGTCTTCATGCACATAATTTTTATTAGATTTACTGTATTACTGTATTTTGTATCATACCCAACTGTAAACATGACCATTTAAAATTAAAGACTGGCTTTTAGCTGCACTTAAACGTATAAAAGCACCAGGACATCTCAACAAATGCAATTTATTTGCATGTTTTGCCTTAAACAAATGGATTCATCAGTGTGGATTTGTTCTTGCAATGTAAATGTATAAAAATTAACATCACCTAGTTTTATGAATCAGGCTCAGTTTTTTCATAGTGAGCTTTAAGAAAAGCAATTGGTTTCACAACAAAACACACAGGATTGCCTACAGGATCACTACCAACCACATGATATGTTTTCCTTTGATTTAGTAATGAATTGACAGAAGGCTCACCTGAGTATCTTCAGTTTACAATGTGAACTCCGCAGTCCAGCAGAGAGTAGTTCCATGCCTGCATCCTGCACGTTATTATTACTGAGGTCCAGCTCTACCAGTGGTGAATCTGAACTGAACACTGATGCCAGTTCTTCACAGATGTCCTTGCTGAGGTTACATTGATGAAGCCTTGACAGTAAATAATATAATTTTCTTTTAAAAGCACAGTATGGAGTACAAAGTGTAAACCTGTACTACACTGTCTAGTAAATTCACACATATCACGTTTTTCATTAATTGGTATTATCTACCATTAAAAATATGGATAGAATTTAAACTTCAATTTAATTTAATAAAAATGTAATTAAAATAATTGTTTTAAAATACAACCATGTACAATTTGGCATCCCAAGAAATTTGCATACATTCCCATAAATGTTCACAAAGTGTAAGGAGAACATCTTTGACTTACTGTTTCACTGTGTAATAAATTTGAGGACACATAGAAAGGAATTTATTACATTCATTAACATGAAGACTAAACAATACATAAATGCATTAAGAAAAGGTTGTTGACCTTTAAAATAAGTCAATTTTTAAAATGAACATGGAATGCAATATTTCACATATTTGTAAAAGAGTTACTGGAACAAGTTTTTTTGGAACACATGCACCTGAAGTTTCTTAAATGCTACAGATAGTTTGACTGGTCCCATACATTTGGAAAAAATTTATACTTTGTTGCTCTTATGACCCATACCAATATATACACATTTCTAGACCTTGAAATTTTATTGCAGTTTTCATTTTGGCCTGTCCATAAAGTTTTTTTTGTCATTTGCTAATACCACTTTTAGTCAGTGTTCCACAGAAAATGAACTGAGCAAACTGCCAGTTATTTGGATTTAAATGTTAACTATTATTGACAAATAAACCATTTAAAGGTTGTCTATAATAACACAGGTAACATCCATTGAGATCTGCATGTGACAAAGACAGTATTCATTTTGATCATACAATTGTTTTTGTTCATTTTCTGTTTTTATTAATCAGGACTTAAATAATAATTGTGTAGCCCTTACCAGCTTCAATATGAAAATAAATAACAGCAAAAGGTGACAGCAAAAATCCATTCTTATACAATTTTAAATGAAATATACTACTTTTTTCGAAATGTAAGCCAACATTCAGTTTGGAAAAAACAAATACACCCCTATAATTAATTATTAAGTGACATATAAAATCTTTAAAAACAATAACTTGACATAAAGAATTTTATGTAAGAACAGACAAAAACGGTGTACCTATTTTTCCAAACTGGTTTTGGTGGAAAGATTGCTTTTTATTTGGCTAATGTTTGTTTATAGTTGCTGGTGGAGACCACACAATCATTTAGAGTAGAATATGTTCTTTCTTCACCCCAGGGTGTGTATTTTATCATTTTTTCACACTATACTTCCTTATTATTTCTTCTTTTAGACCAGTGGTCATCTATTCCTTGGATAATTAACTGAAATACTTTCGGATCCAGCGGGCTACCCAGCAAAAGATCAGAGACTATTGTGTTTTCACTTTTTCGGAGACATGAATGACAAGTTCCACTCTGGACTTAGATGTTCAGCTCAACGGCCTGCTGTGCTTCTGTGCGGACAGTGACGCTGAACTATGCAGTAAGTCTCAAGCTGGGGGCCTGTGTGTTTACATAAACACTGAATGGTGTAAAAAAGCGGCACTAGTCTCAAGTCACTGCTCAACGCTGGTGCAGTTTGTGGTTGTCAGAGCCAGGCCTTTTTATCTGCCAAGAGAACTGACTATGGTGTACATAGTAGTGGTGTACATAGCCCCCCAGTGCTAATGCCACACTGAACAAGCTGTACAGTGCTATCAGCGATCTCCAAAACATGTACCCAGACAAACTGTTTATTGTTGCTGGAGATTTTAATCATACTAATCTGAAATGAGTACTCCACGAATTTCACCAGTATGTGGACTTTGCAAACCAGGGGGCTAACATGCTGGATATTGTTTACACAAACATCCCCTGCATGTACAGGACCGAGCCCACCCCCCCCCCCCCCCCCCCCCCCCACCACCACCATGGCTTATCTGACCAAATCTCTGTGATGCTCACTCCAGACTGCTCATCAGACGCGCCAAGACACCAACTTCTACTGATTCCATCAATATATATACAATATACAGTACATAGTATACAGATATATCAGTGACTGGCTACATCAGCAACTCTCCCCAACCAGAAACCACAGATGACTGCAGAGGTGCGCATGCTGCTGAGAACCTGTGACAAAGCTTTCAAGTCAGGGGATAAAGCAAGCCCCTGGATAGTAAGAGTCAAGCTTTCCCAGTACATCAGAGAGGCTAAACGTGCCCATTCAAAGAAAATCTATGAACTGCTGACACATGGTGCATATGGCAGGGCATCCAGGCCATCACCAACTTTAAGTCACAGACCAGACTTTTTTCACTGCTGCTGTCTGGCAGAAGGTACTGGAGCATCCGTGCCATCACTGCCAGACTCTGCAACAGCTTTGTTCCTCAAGCTATCAGGTTTTTAAACTAACAAGGACTGATTTGAATACCCCCTCACACACATACTCTACACTTACACACACACACACACACCTGAACTTGCACTATATTAAACATTGCTGCTGACACTGTGTTTACACTGTTTACTTCTGCCTCTACCACGTACTACCTGTGCTGTGTAGTTATTGCTCTGTCCTGTACTGTGTCTAATGTCTGTTTAACTTATTGTATTTATTGTGTGGTTTCTAGTTAAATTTTGTTGCACACTTATGTCTGCACATTTTGCTCTTTGTTTTATGTTGCACCATGTTGTTCCAGGAGGAATGTAATTTCACTCCACTGTGTACTTGTACATAGATGGGATAACAATAAAAGCCTTTTGACTTGAATTGAACCAGTACATTCCAGGAGAGTAAAGTTCTAAATGCAATTAATCATACCTATTCCAGATAAATAACCTCTTCAGTATTCCTTGGATCAGATGCATCAGTGAATGGTGAGAACATGTTATGCACATATTGGAACTAAACTCTGCAAGAAAATAGCTTTCTAGAAGGTGACAACTGTTTTAGATCCTCTTGTTGAGCAACATCAAGTGTCCCGATACACATCTAGAATCAGTTCTAAGCCTCATGGTAGCTCCTTTCTCTATACACTCTATGCCATGCTAACATGGTCATTCACAAGTATGAGTCCTAGAATGTTTATAATTAGGAATCAATGTTTGACTGAGTGCACACTGTAAAACAGCAAGGGATACAAAAATGGACATATATTGGCAGTCAGAAATTGCATGTTTGAGAATGAAATAGCTCATAGTAAACACATTACAGGCTTCAAATATCAAAACTATCTGTAGTACTACACACTGTATTATGGTTTATGGTAATACCTAGCATTAAGGTAGTGGACATAAAGGCTGCTTAAAATGTTTGATGATGCGACCAAAAAAACCACAAACTCATTGAAGTGTCACATGGTTTATAGCAATACAGGTTTTGCTAATAGGTTATTGAGAAAACACAAAAAAAATAGTTTAAAAAAAACAAAACAAAACTGTACTCACAAAGCTCGTCTTGTTCTTTTCACTACTGGCAGTAGTTTCCTCAGTCCTTCATCGGATGGTTTGTATTTCTTCAACTCAAACCTCTCCTGAGTCTCCTCTGACATCACCAACACAAATACCAGAGCTGACCACTGTGTAGATGAGAGTTTCTGTGCTAAGACATTTCCTGAGTTCATGTAGTCTTGAATGTCTCTTGTGAGAGAACTGTCTTTTAGTTCGGTCAGGCAATGGAAAAGATTGATGCATTTTTCCGAGTTTTTTTTATTTTTTATCTTTCCCTTAATGTAGTTCACAGCATCCTTAAGACTCTCTTCTTTAATGTCCATTCCTGGCTGGAGACTCTTGAGAAGTCTCTGACTGGATTCCAGTGAAAGACCAAAAAGGAAGCGGAGGAAAAGGTCCAGATGCCCATTTTCACTCTTCATGGCCTTGTCCACTGCTGACTTGAGGAGATCACACAGCGTATGTTTAAACTTCCATTTTACTTTCTCCATTGTGGTTTGAAGGAGTGGGTTATATTCAGGACTGAATACGAGGAACACAAAGACGGCAGCCAGAAACTCCTGGAAACTCAAATGTACAAAGCTGAAGATCTTCTCATCCTTTTTGAAGATTTGTGTACACACTCCTGAATACACTACAGCTTCATCAACATCAATGTCACATTCTTGCAGATCATTCTCGTAGAATATGAGTTGTCCTTTCTGTAACTGAAGGAAGGCTAATTTTCCGAGCTTTAGTATGGCCTCCACACCAAGTCTGGCTAGAACTGTACTGTTTTTTTGCACTATGCTGTATTTCTCATCCTTTTGCCTTGTGTGGAACAGCAGGAAACGTGTGTACATTTCTGTAAGAGTTGTGGGAGAATTTTTCATGTCTTTGTCATTCTTCAACATTTCCTGGAGCACAGTGGCTGAGATTGAACAGAAGACTGGTATGTGACACAATATATGAAGACTTCTTGCTGTTTTAATATGTGTAATGATTCTGTTGGCTTCATCTTGATCACTGATTCTTTTCCTGAAGTATTCTTCTTTCTGGGGGTCATTAAATCCACGTATTTCTGTTACATGCTCAAAGTACTTGCGTGGAATCTGTTTGGCTGCTGCTGGTCGGGAAGTTATCCAGATGAAAGCAGAAGGAAGCAGGTCTCCTGTGATGAGGTTTGTTATTACTTTATCAACGGTGGTCTCCTCTGTTACATCTGATAGTTTCTTTTGATTAAATTCGAGATGAAGTTTGCTTTCATCTAGTCCATCTAATATTAGAACCACCTTATACTTGCCATTCAAGATCTCATTTACATCTCCATCACTGAACTCTTGATGGAAGTACCATACAAGGTTACAGAGGCTGTACTGTTCCTCCTTGATCAAGTTCAGTTCCCGAAAGGGAAGATACAGGATGAAATCTAAATCCTGGTTGCACTTGTCCTCAGCCCAGTCAAGAATAAACTTGTGTAAAGAGACTGTTTTTCCCACTCCTGCTATTCCCAGTGTAAGTACTTTAGTACCAAACACATTTTGATCAGACTGTGCTTTAAAAATTTCAGCAAATTGGATTGGTGTTTCCTCAATTTTTGGATAAATGCCCTCTATTTTTCTCACTTCATGCTCAGTGTTTACTCCTCCTGTGCAGCCTTCAATCACATATAGTTCCGTGTATGTGTCTTTCAAAAGAAAATGACTGCCTTCTAGTGAAGTCCCCTCATACAACTTTGCAAATTTTGTTGTAAACATTCCTTTCATTGTGTCTTTTATACCTCCACATTCTTTACCTGCTGAAAAACAAAGAATAATATGTTATTGATATTTTTATATGAAAGTAAGGACAAGTGATTTTGTCTGAATGGACTTGCACAGAATTTCTACTCTGTGTTCATATTCCTTTAACACTGCTGACAAACATTGCTAAAAAACGTAGGGTATCAATTATGAATAAGGAACAGTATGAGAGTCTGTTGTTCTATGAAGCTATCGGTAGATTATTAAATTATACATTTTGTTATTTTAAACTTATATACAAATTTCTTGCTTAATACCTGTCCTGAAAAACAGCCCACAAACCACTAATACATATAATGCTGCCCTGCTGTAGAGTGTTTATCTAAACCTCACCTCAAACATTTCAATGTATGTATGTATGTCCTGACATAATGTGCAAATGACAAATAAACTAGAAACCTGAGCTTGAATTTAAAAATATGCAATATTGAATATTTATATGCCACTTCAAATGCAAATATGCAGAAAATGTGATGTTTGTGTTGAAACTGTTAATCATTGCCATGCATTAGTGAAGATGATAATGGGAATGTGTGGAGTTTACTTGTAGGGAGAGGGCAAACTGAGTCTCCAGTAAGAGCTGCAGTGCAGGAGGCACTCTGCCCTTTGACAAATTGCCTTTACACTTTTATCTCCATGTGAGTGAGTGAACATTAGGACAGTATAAGAAATACAAAACAAGAAACACAAAAAAACATCTGTTTGAATAATTATTATATATTAGGGAGAACTGATGCATCATATTAGGAGGGCCAAAATCCCTGTTATTGTACAGATTCTTCTGTGCTGTGTGTATTGTTTTGCAGATGTTTTTATTTTTTGGTCCATGTTTTTTGCACCAAGGTCCTGAACATTTTACCGTGTACTTGCATGCAGCTAAATTTTATTCATAGAATTCATTTTCCAAAGTTACTTTAGTACTTAGATGCAGCTCCAAAGAGTGCACTAACCCAAAAGTTTATGAGGATACAAAGTGTTAGCACATTTCCACTTTCAAAACTCAGAACCAAACAACAAATGGTTCTCTTCCAGCCCTAAGTTATCATCTAACCCTAATACTGTAATCTACACCACTATTGTAAAAACATCCAAGACAACAGAGTAACACTGGGTTTGGAAGAATGACTGCTCACTTTTGGAACCAAAAGTCTCCTTATAATGGCATTCAGGGATCCAACAGTGGGAACCCCTTACAAAATATTATATACTTATTGTACCAGTCAAATGTTACAATGTTTATAAATATGTCACATTAAATGTTGTCTACTGTCTAGGTTCTTCATTCAAGTGAGACAACCTAAATATGTAAAAAAAAAGTGAGAAAAAAATCTTAATAAACATACAGTAAAGCAGAAAACAATTATGTTACTTTTTTATTTGTATCCTTCAACACTGTTGAATTGTTTGCCATCTTGTATGAAATTGAAGAAGGACAATAGAATCAGGTTTACTGGAGAGTCTGAGTAACTATAGAGATAAAGTAAAGGTTGCTAAATGTGTCATGGAGATTTATAGGATTATATGAAATGTTTGCTATTCAAATAACAGCTAAAAGCTTGTGAGTGTGTCCGCTACCCTCTATACTGCTCAGCTCGACCCAGCTTGACAGTTTGTCCAGTCCTTTAATATAAAAGTCCTTAAAAGTCAACTGCAGTGCATAAATGCAGTGAACTAAACACCCTGAACATTAACATTTTAATGGTTACAACTCAAAGCATAGCAGTCTCCTAGCCTTCATAAACATTTGCACAAAATTCTAACAGTTGTAAGAGTTAAGATACATTTTAATATGACAGGCATGCTGTGAGGCTAAAATGTTGTGTTTTTGTACATTTTTAAATTAGTGTTCATAGTACAAGCTTTATCCTGTTGCTCAGTAAACTGAATCTCACAAATTGCCCTTACTGTGATCTGCCCATCACTATATTTTCCAGTTGTTCTTTAAAATACTTCTTCTTTACCGTCTTTGAGTTTGGCGCTTAGCTCCTCATACAGTTGGTTCTGGTCTATCTTCTTCAGGATAGCCAGTGTGATCTTTCCAGCTCCTCTGCGTCCATATCTCTGTAACATTTCATTCACTGTATCAGGTCTGTCTGTACTCTCCAGAAGAGCCTTTGGGATGGGGGTGAATTCTTCCACGCCATTATTTAGATGAAACTGGAATGTTTTCAGGTCTTCCTGTCCCAGGTTTTCAAGAGTGTATAGCAACATTAATGGAATGTTTGCCATCTTGTTCTAGCTGGAAATGAAGATAGACAATGGATCAAAATATAAAATTTTGTTTGGTGAGTACAATGATATTTTGAACAGGAACTACAGGAGAGATGTTTCTGTTGGAATGTTTTCATTACCATTAGGTGTCTACAAAAACTAACTATTTGTTGTGTAGTGGTTTGGCCATTTGTATTAATAAACATGAACATGTAAAACACAATTTACCCAGGAGAGGACAAACCCCCCATATTTACAACTCAAGGTTCCATATTTCCTTGCTGCCAGTTAAGAAAGGAGACCCTGAATTTCCCAATGTCAGACAAATGTAATAATTTCCTTTTAATGATTGAACTGTGGTAGTTCCTGCCTGTCTTTTTTTTAAAAATCAGTTTAAGATTCAAATCCAGACAGAACTCATTTCAGAATGATCAGTATGAGAGTCTTTGATTTTCTTCTTCAGCTCTCTCTTATATTTGATGATTCTTAAGATGTAACAGAGTTTCCTTAATCAAGATTGTTATTAACCTTTGATATATTATCCACCATGTAAGTAGCTTAGGAATCATATATGTAGTGGCCTGATGTCACGCCTCCCGTCCATGTGCCCTTGTTTACATCCCGTCCATGTGTTTCTGTTTGGTCACATGCTCCCCGGCCCCGCCTGTCGCACCTGTTTTCCATCGGTCCTGAGTTGTGTCACCTGTTCCCTCTTGTTAGACTGTGTATAAATACCCTGTGTTTGCAGTCTGTCTTGGTCCTTCGTTGTTGTGGTGTTGTAATACCGATGTTGTATTATGCTGTGGTGTGTTATATTGTGCTGTTTCCCTGCTTTTGTCTGTTTTTTTTGTCGCATTAAACGTTTTAATCCTCATCTGCGCATGTATCCGCCTCTGCCAACTCACAAACCGTGACAGAACGAAGGACCCAAAAATGGATACAGCGGATGAGGATTACCTTCTTACGTGGGAGCTCTGCACACTGCTGAAGGCGGATAACCCCGCTCTGCTCGCGGCTGAGATGGCGGCCAGGGATACAGCGGTCTCAGAGCACCAGGCTAAGCGGCGTAGTAAACGCCGTGGCCGGAAGCAGACTTCGCGGGCGCCCGCCTGCACAGAGCTGCGGCCATGCGCTCACTCCGTCGTGGCGCCGCTCTCCAGCCCTGCCTGCACAGAGCTGTGGCCACGCGCTCACTCCGTCGTGGCGCCGATCCCCAGTCCCGCCGCTCCGGCGCCACCTGTTGCTCCAGAACGGA
Source organism: Megaleporinus macrocephalus (assembly GCA_021613375.1). Lineage (NCBI taxonomy): Eukaryota > Metazoa > Chordata > Actinopteri > Characiformes > Anostomidae > Megaleporinus > Megaleporinus macrocephalus. The sequence goes on along the minus strand of CM038722.1, from coordinate 4,154,949 downwards.
GGCGCTTCTGCTTCGCTGCCTTCATGGATGTCAATGCAGAGAGGCCCGCTGCCTCCGTGGACGTCAATGCAGCGAGGCCTGCTGCCTCCGTGGACGTCAATGCAGCGAGGTCCGCTGCCTCCGTGGACATCAATGCAGCGAGGCCCGCTGCCTCCGTGGACGTCAATGCAGCGAGGCCCGCTGCCTCCGTGGACGTCAATGCAGCGAGGCCCACTGCCTCCGTGGACGTCAATGCAGCGAGGCCCGCTGCCTCCGTGGACGTCAATGCAGCGAGGCCCGCTGCCTCCGTGGACGTCGCCACAGTCCCTGCTCCCCAGCCGGCTCCTGTTCCTGCTCCCCGGACGGTGATCCGGGCATCTTCTGACTCCGTCCCCCGGGCGGTTCCCGTGCCTGCTCCCCGGACGGTGGTCCGGTCTGTTCCCGTGCCTGCTCCCCGGACGGTTGTCCGGTCTGTTCCCGTTCCTGCTCCCCGGACGGTGGTCCGGTCTGTTCCGCATCCTGACTCCGCCCCCTGTGCGCCTCCTGACTCCGCCCCCTGTGCGCCTCCTGACTCCGCCCCCTGTGCGCCTCCTGACTCCGCCCCCTGTGCGCCTCCTGACTCCGCCACCTGTGCGCCTCCTGACTCCGCCTCCTGTGCGCCTCCTGACTCCGCCCCCTGTGCGCCTCCTGACTCTGCGCCCAGAGCGCTTCATGTTTTTGTCCCCCCTAAGCTACCTGTTAAGGCAGACTTTGTTGCTCCCGCCCGCCCACCCTGTTCTGTTTCTTTGCCGTGTTTTGTTCCGGTTTGTGTTCCTGTTCCCGTTTTTGTTCCTGTTCCTGTTTTTGGTTTCCGTGTTCCTGAAATTAACCAACAAACCACTTATGTGTACATACATTGTGAGTAATTATCTGGCTATAAACCAGATCTGTGATGTAGTGACTCTCATTAGCCATGTAGTCTTGTTAAATGTTAAATATTTTAAAGCAGTTCACTGCTACGGCTTATAAACAGCTTTGTCCATCATTTGTTTTAGTAGAAGGATAGCGACAGCCTCGAGAAAATAAATAATTATGTAGTCATTTGGAATTCTATTATTAATTGTGATGTAACAGAAAAGTGGAATGAGACTGTTTAAATATTTCATTAATTAAGTAGACAGATCCCGAAATAACTGATGCTCTTGTAATAAACAATTTACTGCTTAAGGAAGGCAAGTCGACAGTGGTTTGTCAAAAAACTGTGTAAATGCGTATGTCTGTCTTCATCTTTGAATCAAAAATTTAAAGGAATGTGTGTGTGGCTGAATAGAACCTACAGAAAAACAAAACACAGTCTAACCTATGAACCATGTGACAGTGAATTGTGCCTGTGACGTATGATATCCTAAGCTTGCGTGTGAAAGAAACAGAAAGAGAGATAAGAAACAAAATATTTTTTGGCTTTTGCTCAAATTCAGATGGAATGTTGGTATTCAATCACATCTTTTTTATCAGCTGCTAAATCTGCCTCTTTAAACATGACAACGTTTTTTTCACAGCTCAGCCCCACCATGAAGATGCAGCTGTTGACTGCTAGCTAATTCCAACTAAACAGGTATTGTGACCTTTTTTATGTTTCTTCCAATGTGCTGTGGTGGCTGTTTATTGAATGTTAAAGTTGTAGTGAACGCTTTATTGCGAGTGCCTGTTGGTTATTTATTTTATTTATTTGCAGAGGCTCGACGCTCTCCCTACTCTTGCAGCTTTTGCCTTCTATTAGTTGTTTTATGTTTGTCTGTCCACGGAATAACAGCAGCAAGGTTCACTTTTAACCGAGCACAGCTCATCTGCATCAGAGATCAGCACAAGGACTACTATTTTAACTATTTAAAATATCCCTCCGGAGATCCTGCGCTCTCTGGGGAGTAGGGTAGTTTGCACACTCCCGGCGCAGCGGCGCAGGCAGCGCAGAGAGAGGAAGCAGAAGCGGGGTAAGCGAGCCGGCCTGCGCCAGGCTGCAGGCCAACGCATACAGACCAGCTATTCCGAGCCTCTTTCTTGCTAACGTTAGATCACTGAATAACAAGATGAACGAGATCAGGCTATGGATCAGTTCACATGACATGAGTAGCTGCGTTCTCGTCATGACAGAAACCTGGCTGAACTGCTCCATTCCCGATGACGCTGTTGTGCTGGCTGGACACTCTATCTACAGAGCGGACAGGACGGAGAACTCGAGGAAGACCAGAGGCGGAGGACTGTGCATCTATATTCATACCAGCTGGTGCACGAACACGGGAGTGTTAGACAAACACTGCTCTCCGGACCTGGAGTACATGACACTGAGATGCAGACCGTTCTTCCTTCCAAGAGAATTTACTGTTGTGTTAATTACGGCTGTATATGTTCCACCGCAAGCGAATGCTAAGCTAGCACTCGGCAGGTTGCACGATGCCGTAAACGACCAGCTGTCCCACGAGAGAGAAGAACTCTCTGGATCAGGTTTATACGAACATTCCACAAGCATTCAAAGTGAAACCATCAGCACACCTGGAACTGTCAGATCACATCTCACTGATACTGACCCCTGCGTACAAACCATTGATCTGCAGGACAAGACCAACTATCAAAACTGTATGAGTATGGTCAGAGGAAGCCACCTAAAGGCTACAGGACTGTTTTGATAGTACTGAGTGGGACCTGTTTGCACAGGGGGGCAGATTTGGAGGAATATGCCTCATCAGTCCTAGGGTACATAAACTTTTGTACAGAGAACGTACTAACAAAAAAGACAATAAAAGTGTTTCCCAATCTGAAACCATGGATGAACAACACTGTCCAGGCCCTGATAAAGAGTCAAGACATGGCTTTCAGATTCAGACTGGAATACGCACAGGCATATTCGGCAGCTCGAAGAAACCTCAAAAAAGGCATTAAGGAGGCTGATATAAGCAGCACATTGAGGAACACTTTGAGAATAACAACTCCCGTAATATGTGGAATGGAATTAAAGCATTGGCAGATTACAAGACCAACACTCTGCAGGCTAGTGATGACTCCACTCTACCTGATGTGCTTAATCAGTTCTTTGCACGGTTTGATGGAAGGAACAGGCAAGTTCCTCACATCACATCATCTGATGCTGAACCAGCATTAGTACTACATCACCATCAAGTGAGGACCACTCTACAAAAAGTAAATGCCAAGAAAGCAGCAGGTCCGGATGGAGTATCAGGCCAAGTACTAAAGGCCTGTGCTGTGCAGCTGACAGAAGTATTTACTAATATATTTAACCTCTCTCTACAACCAGCTGCAGTTCCAACATGTTTTAAAACATCCATAATTATCCCACTCCCCAAAAAAGCTGCTGTGAAAGACCTCAATGACTACAGGCCAGACGCACTGACACCATTTCATACATCAAAGTCATCATCCTCCGGGACCTGGATCAGCATCAGTTTGCGTACAGGGCAAATCGATCCACAGAGGATGCAGTCTCTATGGCACTACACACAGCATTAACACACCTGGAACAGCCAAATACGTATGTGAGGATGTTATTTGTGGACTTCAGTTCTGCTTTTAACACTGTTGTCCCTAACAAACTGGTTGCTAAGCTGGGAAGCCTAGGTCTGCGCAGGCCTATCTGCTCCTGGGTCATGGATTTCCTATCAGACAGACCACAGAGGGTCAGGATGGGGAAATACACTTCATCTACTCTCATCCTGAACACTGGGACTCCACAGGGGGCAGTGTTGAGTCCAATACTCTTCACCCTATTCACACATGACTGCACCCCCATCCATTCTTCGAACAATATCATAAAATTTGCAGACGATACAACAATAGTGGGCCTTGTTTCAGACAATGATGAGCATACCTATAGGAAGGAGGTGGAACGTCTAGGTGAATGGTGCACAGCCAACGATCTGGCACTCAACATCTCTAAGACAAAGGAGGTCATAGTGGACTTTAGGAGGACAAGGAAGTCAGACCACCTCCCCCTTCACATACTTGGTGAAGAGGTAGAACATGTGGAAAGTGAAATTCCTTGGTGTCCACATAAACAAACAACTAACGTGGGCTCCTAACACCACACACCTCATAAAGAGGGCACAACAAAGGCTGGCAAACTTCTATCACAGCACCATTGAGAGTATCCTTTGCCAAGGTATGATTGTGTGGTCTCAGAGAGAAAGGGATGTTGTCTGGGCCTGCTGCTCTGCGTGGGTTGATTCTCATTATTAACATTCCGCCGCAGCGGAGTTCGCGTGAGGCGGAATGTTAATAGACAGTATAAACACACCGCTAAACTCTCTCGGCCGATAGTGGGGTCTGCATCTCACCATCAGCAGTTCTAAGTACGCTAGACAAAGTTTTACGTCTGAACACCACGCGTTATTTACGTAAACACAGACACCGCCGCCTTTGTTCTTTCCCGGTGCTGCCGTGCGGTCCCCACGGTGAACGGAGTGAGTGTCTTGCAGGATCGCTGATTCTGGCGTCTTGCCAGAAAGCCAGGTTTCTGTGAAGATCAGAGCACAACACTCTCTGATCTCATGCTGAGTTGTTATTCTGGTTCTCAGCTCATCCAGCTTGTTTTCGAGGGAGCGAACATTAGCTAGTGTAACGATCCATGCATAAAAACCATACACTGACTTTTTCCTGATTTGGCGAACAGTATATTCGGTCTGTTATAAGGCTTCTCTGCTCACATGGAAGGAGACCCCACAGCCATCTGTGTTGAAACCATAAACAGAGAAGAGGCGAACAATGTTGAGGTGATGGAACATTTTGGGACATTCCTTTACAAGGACAGATCTTTGTTACTGTATGAATCCCTCACTCACACAATGCAATCGATATAAATTGTTCTCCATAGTAGTACTAGGAGTGTCTGGCGACTGGTTTTACGACACAACCCCCAACCATATCCTGGCCTGAGCACACGGGCCAGTGTTCTGTGATGGCTTTCCAGATAAGAAACAACCTCTCAGCCTCTGAAGGACCTCAAACTTATGCTGACACCAACTTAGCAGAGACTAAAGAAGCTCACAGAGTTTAATTACAACACATGGACCTGAAAATTCTGACCAATTTAAGAGAACCTTATAGACTCTTTCGGTAGCAATAGTTACTAAATTGGTGTGTTAAAATGGTTATTAATGTTACTCCTTGTATATATTTGTGCCTGTTCGAGTTCCTTCCTTCTCTCTCTCTAAAACCTTTGATTTTCCAAGCAAAATTCTCTGAGTTTGATTCAAGCTAAATTCTTTGATTCACGCTAAATGACCATTTGAAGAATGTTTTCATAACCTCATACAAGTTTTGATTGTAGTCAGTGTTAAAGTTGTAAGTTTATTTAGTAAACTTAAACTTAAAGATTTACTTAAATCTTTAAGTTTATCAAAGCATTCACTGCAGCTCAGACTAACGCAGGACACTTGATTTTAATTGGAGATTTACGTTTATTTACATTTTCTTCCAGCGTCAGCTGAGGAAGTTCAACCTGCCCAAGGAGCTGATGGTGCAGTTCTACACTGCCACCATAGAATCTGTCCTCACCGCATCCTTCACAGTGTGGGGCAGCTCAGCCACCAAACACCACACCCACAGACTGCAGCACATCATCAGGTCTGCAGAGAGAACCATCGGTGTGAAGTTACCCTCCCTACCGGACCTGCACACGGCCAGAACCAGGAAGCGGGCAGAGAACATCATCCGTGATCCGTCACACCCTGGACATCACCTGTTCCAGTATCTTCCCTCAGGTTGGCGTTTCAGCCAGTTAAGGATCAAGGCCTCCAGACTTCAGAGAAGCTTCTTCCCACACGCCATCACACTCATGAACAGCTGAACATCACAACACTACATTCTGGATACAGTCTACTACATACATCCATATCCAGATGTTCTCTCACTCTTCTTCTCTGAACTGCACTTTTATTTATCTGATAGAGTCTAAGAACACTCTGTACCACCGTCTCCACCAGTGACTCTTCTGTTTTCCATATTTATATCTATTTAATTCAGTCTGCACTATCCTTTACTGCTGCACTCAGCACTCTACTTTTAACTTACAACTCTGCACATGTTAAGTTTACAGGTGTGTCTGTGTGTATATGTCACTGTGTGTTTGTGTGTGTAGGCTGGGTGTGTTACTTCTGTAATGTCAGTTATCATGCACTGTGAGCTTCTGTAACCAAACACAAATTCCTTGTATGTGTGAGCATACTTGGCAAATAAAGTCCGATTATGATCTGATTCCGATTTTAATGTACTCTCTGTTTTCTTTTCTTTAATTCTGTTTAAATCGGTATTCTCCTTTGGTATGTAAGAGTGAGGTTTCAAAAGATGCCTTCTTTTGCATCAGCCAATCAGAATACAGTCACGCAGTGCACCCGTTGCTAAACGAATTATTTTATGGAAAACCCACGGCTGATGAATATGCAATCTCTGACCTCGCCCCTTCCCACCAAGCCTATAACACGGAGAAATGTCTCTCCAGACTCTCTTGATTTTGGACCCAGACCGCAAGCTGTTAGAACTCCAAGGAGTTCCTCTTCAGGGCGTCGGCCCTTAGAGCCAGACTTCATTCAGAGGCTCTCTTGATTTGGATCCAGACCCCACGCTGCCAGGAGCGTGCCCGTTCCCTCTACATCCGGGGCTTCCAGCCCGCGGGACTTCACCGCTCTCTCTCTCTCTCTCCTGACCTCGACACGCGCATTTTAAATTCTCCAGCCAGCTAGAGCTAGAACTGAGCCCCGCTCTCAACCAAACAGCTCATGCACAGGAGAAGTCCGCACACCCGCCGTCACCGAGGGAACCAGCCCATTTCCCCAGCAACCAAGGCACGCAAACCACGTGATCCGCGGGAAGCAACCAAGACCCATACAGCCCATGCGGCTGGCGTGAAGCGTCCAGGGTCACCAAGACGACCACCAGTGCGTCACCCCGGCAACCCATGCGCAGGAACCTTGTGAAGCCAGTGCCAGATGAACCACCTGGCCAGCGCGAAGCCGGCGCCACCAGCACCAAGCCGACCACCCGCGCGTCAACCCGGCAACCCATGCACACGAACCACGTGAAGCCTCCACCAACGAACGACCCCTGAACCATGTGACCCGTGCGAAGCCAACACAACTTGGCCGTCCAGCCAGCGTTTGAACAGCCGCCATGCCGACAAGCCATTTCTCCACAGCCGGAAATGCAGTAAGGCACACGCATATGCAAACATCTGTTCGTGATCTGGTCTGAGATGGTGTTTAGTGAGGTTCCTTGGTTAAAACTATTTTTCACAGAGTGCATATTTCATTCCGAGTATAGCAAGTTCTGCTTTCTTTTAGTCTAGGTTCCTTTATTTTATTTTTTTATCTCTTTATTTCTCTTATTTCCCATATCCGTCCTTATTGATATGTTCATCTAATAAAGCCTTCTTTATATAAGCTAGTCTTGGTGTGCTTTCATTATTATTATACAGTGTGTGGACCCCTATACTCAAACCAACCTCAACCACAGAAAACTAATATTTTATAAGGGTAAATTTATTGATCTATTTTGATTAATTCAAGTTAATTAATTGGTGGATTAATAAATACCCCTAATTCCGTTACACTAGCAACAGGCTAGGTAGCGGTGGCCGCGTAGCTCTTGCCTTTAGCCTAGCATGTAGCCCACCTCTCTTGCCCTGCTTCCGTTTTGGCCACTCTGTTCGTCGGCTGCGCCGCTCACCCAAGCCCAGTCTTCTGGGCTTTGTACGGTGCTGGTGGAGTGCGAGCGTAACAGAAAGCTGAAGTCAGAAAGGCTAAAGGTAAGTTCATGTCGAACTTTACTAATCTCCAGGAGTGCCTCTCTACTGTAACTAAATGTTCCGGATGTACACTGTACATTTAAAATAAATACTAAAGACAAAATAGATAATAAATAACGCTGGCTACTGGAGGAACACACAAAGACGTCTGCCACGGTGGGTGCCATCTTGGAACACTTGTAAAAACATAATATTTATATCTTACATACTGTTTATACAGACGGGCACACTGAATGCTACAGAGGTTGCAAGAACTTTATGGTTCAGTGAATCCTGTCATTTATGGCAGGGACCCCCAAGGAAGCTGCCCCCAACCCGGGAGATAATGACTTGGCCAGACAAATCACATGGGCCAGATGGAACATAAAGGCAGGCCTATAAGACCGTGCAGTTGCCGAGATCTTGTTAGACCACGTTGAGATCTCCTCCAAGAACGCCTGTACCACAGTATCCGCAAGAATAAAGTTTATACTCTGAGTTGGTCCCCCTCTTCAGACAAAAGGAACATAATTCAGCCACAAAATAATAAAATTAACCAGAATAATAATAATAATCTTTATTTATAAACTTTGTTTCACACATGTGGTAGCTCAAAGTGCTTTACAGATGATTGTTAACTGAAATAGAAGAATGTATATGTATATTAAAATCATAAATGCAGTAAATGCTCAAGTATTCAAATATAAATTTCAATAACAGGTTGTTAGTAACATTGTAACATAGCTTTTGGACTGTACTCTCATTTGTAGAGTTAAGTAAAATGTACATTGTCTCTTAAGAGTCTTATTATCTCTGGACAATAAGACACTAATAAGAATATTAGTGCAAAAAGCTCATTCTCAGCAAACGACAACAATCAACACACAATAATATTCTAGTTTACATTGTGCATAAGCGCTTAGAGACGTTATCCTCGCTAACACTAAAATTAGATCAGTATCAATACCAACTGAATGTATGTATATTCATTATTGTTAGATCAGCTCAGAGAAAGCAGACCATCTGAGATTAATCATTACACCATCTACACACATGGTTTGTATTGGAGTACATGCAACAGCATTTCATAATGAAGATATTGAACCACTAACTGCATTATGGGACAGTTACAGCAAACAAGACTAAATAGATTACAGACACAGTATTTATCAATGATAAATATTCCCCTCAATATGTTATTAACTGTTGTTAACTGTCATTAACTGTCATTAACTGTTTAGTAATGTGGCTCCTGAGAACATTAAAGGAAACCTTTGGTGGGTTCAATATTAATTTCCCCATAAAGAGTAAGTTAATTGTCCTTTCACACTGAATGGTTTCCTGGTGATGCTGATAATGTTTAACTCAGTTACACTCATCAAAATCAAAACACACACTTTTAACAAACTACATACAGAAGAACAAGAAGAGTCCTTATAGTGAACATCACACTCGTACATTTATTAACAGACACTAATTTCCTGCTCTTATATTTCTGGACACTGTGTGATGTTAAATAAGTGGGTTCTGCTCTTGAATGAATGTAATGTTGTCTGTTCAGCTGTTAAGAGTGGATGGTGAAGTTACAGTGGGTGTGGGTCACTGAACAGCGTCGTTAAAACAGCTATCTTTATGATGAATTCTGGGTTTGATTAACTGTTCAGATTGGGTTTATCTATGAACGATGTTTAATGCCTAGGCAGTGAAGAAGATGCTCGAGAGATAAAGCCAAGCATAAACTGGAACTGACGGTGTCTGTGAGTTTTCATTGCTTACATGCTTTAACAGCTGCTCTCCATTTCATGTGGCACGTCTCCTACATGAGTCATAACATGGTGTCAGAAGATGTTTTTAAAAACCGATGAGACATGGTGCTGTTTAAGCACAAAAGTGGAGGTTTCTACCTGTGTATGATAGGCTAGCTGGCATCACAGATAGCACCCACGCCATGGAGCAGTTCAAGCCACCATCACCGCTGAGGTGAGAGCAGCATTTTCAGTTATACATGACGGCCACTGGAGCAGAAAAGCCAAAAAAATAAAAATAGCTATCTTACTGCACACGGTAGGAGAGGAAGTGTTGGAAGTGTATAATACACTCACTATTGGCTTTGCAGACTAAGAAAATGAAACAATAGAGGAAATATTGCGAGCGTTCAGACAGCATAGCAGTCCACAAAAAAACATCGTTTTTGAATGCCACCAGTTTTGATCACACGTGATGATGGAGGGGATGACACTGGACAGGTTAGAAGAGCAAAAACTGTGAGTTTAAGAGCAGTATAAATGACATGATAAGAGACTGGTGTTTAGTCTGACTGCAATGGGTTTATACAGAGCAACAGAAACTGCAGAGTCAGAAACAAGCAATGCAGACTCTGCATGTTGTTAATAAGGCTTCAATGGAGGCTATTGAAAAGCGTGCCACTAGCTGTGTGAAGAAAACATTCAGAGACAGAAGCAAGCAGTAAATCACAAAGCATGTTGTTAATTGCTGCAGAAAATGTGGAAAAACGCATGAGCCACGCCAGTGCCCTGCATTTGGATTAGTATGTCACACATGTGGCAAGCACAATCATTTTACAAAATTGTGTAACAAGCCAGGCAGCAAGGCTGCAACTACAAGGTCCATCAATAGTCTGGAAAATGACGTTGACTTACTGTTCACAGTCTCGTGTGTAGAGGTGCATAAAGTGACACAACAAAAAGACAATACATGGTACACTATGGCCAGCATAAGAGATGAGGCTGTAAAATTCAAACAGACACAGGAGCAGAAGCTAATGTGCTGCCTCTAACCTGCAACCCAAAAGCACCATGCTGGTTGTTTATGGGGGCACACGTTTGGCACCAGAAGGCAGTGTCGCTGCTTTGTGAAACCACAAATGCCAAAGCTGCTCTAAAGTTGTATGTGTCTGTCCAGTCAGCACATTCACCACATACACAAAAACCTCAGTCATTCCAGTAGTCTATGGATGTAGGAAAGTTTCTCTTTCCATCATGGACAAGCTCAAGGCTGCTTTATGTGACTTATTTGAAAGAGAGGTCATAGCTCCTGTGTGTGACCCCACAGAATGGGTAAATAGTCTGGTCATAACAGAAAAGTGAAATGGATCACTGAGGGTGTGTTTGGATCCTCCTGATTTGAACAATAGACAGCACTACTCCATTCCCACTCCTGAGGATGTGCACTGCAAGCTAGCTGGTAAATGTTTATTTACCACTCTGGATGAGAAAGACTTATAATGCTGGATGAGCCATCTTCAAAGTTGTGTTCATTTAACTTGGGGCACTTTTTGAGACTCCCATTTGGCATAAAGTCAGCTAGCGAAGTTTTTAAGAAGAACTGAAACCTTTGGTGACATCAAAGGAGTTCACATAATTGCTGAGGACATGATAATAGCCCCACTCAGACAATTGCTAAAAAAAGATGCTGCTTGGCAGTGAAGTGAGAAACAGTGAAGCATTGTTACATTTAAAGACTACACTTACTCAGGCTCCTATCCTCAAGTTCTATGATCATGACAAGACTCTGGCAATCCAGGCAGATGCATCAAAGGATGGGCTTGGGTCATGTCTTTTCCAAGAAGGTAGGCCATTGTGTTATGCCTCACAAGCACTTTCTGAGGCAGAGAAAAATAATGCTTAGATTGAGAAAGAACTCTGGCAATTGTGTTTGCAGCAAAGCAGTTTAACTGGTACATAAATGGGAAGTCAGTTACTGTCCAACCTGGCCAAAGAACCTGGAAACCTGGAAAAGAAATGCATATTGCTGATGCATTGTCCCGAGTAACAGTTAAAGAGCAACATGATGATGACACTGATATCCTGTTGAGGAGTAAGCAGTGTACTCATTGAAAGCAACAGATGCTTTGAGTTTGAACATGCTTTCCCAGCTCACAGAGGCAACAGCAGCTGAAAGGACACCTCAAATGATAAAGGAGGAACATGAAAAGGGTTGGCCAAGGCGACCCCAAAGTCTGGTAAGCAACCTACACGAGTTCTGGCCAATATGTCACACTATAGGCATCAAGAATTACATACTGATGATGGGAGACAGGATAATTGTCCATCAAAGCCTCAGGTTAGTGATGCTAGAGAAGTTTACAATAGCTCAGGCCAGAAAGAAGAAACAGACGCCAGCTTAGAAAGATTCCCCCATGCTTGTTCAGACACAGACTCAAATCAGTCAAGTGAACAATTTGATGACTCACAATGCCTGACTTCCAGATCAGCAACCCAGCTACAACAGATTGTCTGTGACCGGGGCATGTCTTATCAAGCAAAGAGTTGTAGTATCATTGGCATAGGAACCAGGGGGAATGAGGGGTATGTGTCCTACCCAATATCAGAAACAGGTAGATTTGTCCCACCCAAAAATTAAACCACAGAAAAAAGCGTGTTTTGTCAGCCTTCGCAATTCACGTGCTGTGTTTATTGTTAGCAATGGGCTCTGGTTGTTAGGTGATCTGCGTCTTTCGCTTTGTAAAGGCTTGTGTTGAGATGCCTGTTCAGAAATATCCTGCAGTCAGCAGCTTCACTGAGTCGAATGAATAGCAACGATAACCATATATACTGCAAAAAAACGGCTTTAGTATAATGTGTTGTTATGGTAACAGACTAGGAGGGTTTGGGTTAGCTAACGTTTATATTAACTTTTGTCAGAAAGCACTCGTAAAGTTACATTACTCTCTGGCCACGCCCCAAACTGCAGACTGCTACTACACTACATACTTAAAAAAATAAAATATAATAAATAAAACAAATAAATAAATAAATGGGATTTATCTAATAAACAGATGTACAGATAATGTTGTATTTTGTTTATTTATTTGCAATTTACTGTAATTCCACAAATGTTGTTCTATGTCAATATACATACAGTGATTTACTACCTTACCTACAGTGGAATCAGCTTATAGGAAATATTTTAGGGGATAGGGTGGAATTCATATTAACAAATATGTCCCCCCCAATGTCAAACCCGCTCCTACGCCCTTGTGTAATATGTTCATGTTCATGTATCCGCCAAACATCTATCATCAACCTAACTTTACCAAGCTCACTGACAAAGATGCCTCACCCCTCTCTCTCTCTTCCTGTCTCTCTCTCTTTCTATCTCTCTCTTTCTCTTCAAGTGTATATCTATTCCTAGTCTAAACACATAAACAGTTGTCACATATTCAGAGGTATCTCTCTACACACAGGCTATTTACAGTGTTCCATTACACAAATACATATAAACAGAACTTTGAGCTTTCATCCTCTGTCTGTATCTCGTGACTGGTTTCAGTATCTCACACGACCAGTTAGTTTAATCCATCACTGAGTAGAATTAAAGAATTAATATATACAAACACACAAAACATCGTGCTGTCAATCACAGGAAGATATTCTACATGACCAGTTGTTATATGTAAAGAACTCACTGTGTGAAATCCAGGGTGGTGAAATCAGGAAACAGCTTTTCTAACGCCGACAGCCTAAAGTTACTTTCAATTTAGTTTCTTTTGCCAACAGATCTCAAGTAGGGGCAGCCACTCTGAGTTTTTTAGGGCGTGGTATCCAAAGTTGTATTGTGAGCCCTGCCCCCGACTTCAGAGAGAGAGATAACTGTGGATAACTGTGGTTGCTTCTTGTTGTTAATCTTGGGTTTGATTGGTGTGTATGAGTTATTGTGTTGTGTATTGTGTTATTTTGTATTAAGCTACAAGTTAATTGGGATAGGAATAGTAACTCCTGTGGATAGAAAGCACATGGCTGGTGGTTACCCCTCTGTTGGGTTGCTTTATATTTGTGCCCTTTGTGCTTGACTTTTCAGTAAAAGGGGTGAAAGGGTCTTTGTGGATTATTTAGCTTCACAACACCATGCATGCGCTGTCCCTCCACCCCCTTATTTGTTTCATAAAAAGAGGGGAGATGCTAACATTGCAGATGGTTTGCTGATTAACAATCACAATTTGTCCATTTTCAACAACAGTGTTTGTTTCCACTTCAAACAATTACTGACACTATATATAAATATTATTTAAAATAATAAATATTTATTCATTGATGTCAACTGTAATATTAGGCAAATCAATCATACACAATGAGCAAGATTTATTCATAACATTAGAACCCAAAAAAAACATGAAGAGACATATCATACATATAATCAGATGGTTTAATGAGCCGTCAGACTGCAGGAGTGGTTGTAAAGATGGTTAACATCCATCTTTAGATGGATCAGACTTGACAATTCTGCTATCGCTGCTCATGAAAACACATAATAGCACTAAACTCAAATGATAAAAATTTGATATTATACTCAACCTAACCATCAGAATGCTAAAGCTACATTATATCACACAATATCAAACCCCCCTGTCAGACCTCCTGACAAGGACACCTCCTCACTTAGTTCTTTCTCCCCTGCTGGCTCACTTGAACCTCTCAATGAACTTGCAAACTCCATTTCCCATGAGTCACTGGGAGATCACCTGACTTCTACATCATCACTGTCACCAACTTGGAGTAAACAGCCCTAGTGACTTCAGATTATCTTTATATTTATACTCAGTTATTCTCAAGAACATTTAAAATAATCCAGTAAAATCATATATAGCTACCATGTTGACTTTAGCATTACCTCATCTGAAGGTTCAGCTTCCGTTACTATAACCTCCTCACTAGCCAAGTAAACCTGCCACTTCACCACTGAGTGACTGAACCACTTCCCTGGTTTGTTTAATGTATACACAGTTTCCAGAATCTTTTATATTCACTTCAAACTGTATTTTGATTTCATGAATATTTTTAATAATGTTTCATTTCTTTGTGTTTTTTGTGTGCTTCTAAATCATCTTAAATTTTCAGTTTGATAATACGTGTTATACTACTCTGTAGAACTGGAACTGGAAGTTCAACAAATGTAGCAACAATAAATAAAGTAATCAGAACTTTCTCAGAATTCTATACTCAGTCAATTACAGAACTGCTACAACTAATATACTGGAATCAGCAGCCAATGCTTGTATAGAATTCAGCAAATAGAATCTGTTACTGTGTGTTCCTGACTGCACCCGGACCTGCTTTTCTTTAGAAACTCACTTTTCTTTCCTCTTCTTTCTCCCCTAATTCCTTTTTCCAGAATGACCATCAACAGACGAAGATGAGGTAGAAGAGGAAAACAGAGAGTCATCACTGTCGGTTGATTCTGATTCTGTGTCTTCTGGACACGTCTCTTCTCTAGGGGTCTTTTTATCTATCAGTAAAAATACAGTCTAAATGATTCTAGACTACAATTCAAAGTGAATGACGTTCCTCCACATCACATTCTTTCTATATGGTTCTCACTTCATCCATGGGGGCGCTGTCATGCTGAAACAGGAGAGGGTCTCCTCACAGCTCCATATGGTACACAGTTCTCTATACAATGTCAGTGTACGCTATAGCATTTAGATTAGCCTTCAATGTGCCTGAGGGGTCCAGCCTAATAAGAAAGTGTGTCTAAATACTTTTGATCATAGTTGAGGAGTTTTAGTGTAGTCCAAACACTGAGACTCCATCTCCTCACTGAAACAGGATTAGTTCTACACAGTGAGGTTGGTACGTTTATCAAAATGAAACTCTCGTAATCCTGATTGTATCTGCATTTTCACTGCAGTGAGGCTTCCTGTCAATCAAACTCTATGAACAGGAAGTGGAAAGGGACTTCTTAGTGCAGGTGTGATTCAGGAGAAGGTGATGACTGGAGACTCTGTCAGTTTGGACACAGAGCTAGAAGCTTTACAGTATGAAGCTAGCTTTAGCGAGTGCTGCTAGTTACGCTGCATGTACACTGCTCCGTGGCGTCGACGCGCTGCGATGAATCCCATTCAGTTACAGTGGGGAGTCTTGGTGATGCACGGTGCATCATGGGTCCGGCGCGTCGAGTTTGGGGGGTGTGATGCGACGAAAAGTTCAGCCGAGACTAACTTTATGCAAATGAATCCGGCAAACAATGCGTCTATCCCATGAGAAGAGGGCGGCTGGTCACGTGATGAGTGTCCTCAACGTATGTAATATTCGTTCCATATTCAGAACTAAATTAAAACACCCTCTTTTATATTTACATCTGATTCAAATCTATAAAAATGATATAAATATGGTATGAAAAAGCCGATGTTGAACACGAACATTAATCACCGCTGCCCCGTCACCCCTGGAAACGCACATACCTGATTCTATTGGACGACACAGGGAACACTCTTTTTACGCCCACATGCGGCCAGCTGAAGAGGGGGAGTGCGTTCACGTCCGTTGACGCTCGGAGCAGTGTAAATGCAGCGTTAGGTTTTAATACTGGGCTGAGATTAAATTCAGGTCGGAATGTAACTGCTGCACCGTTCATGGTGGAACCGGTGCCGGGACATACCTGCTTCAGCCAGGGGCTCTCAGAGCTGCTGGAGGAGCACACTGCCTGCAAGTTTCCTGAACTTCCTGAGATCAACTTCACTGTAGAGTTTCACTGATTATTCACTGAGAGTTTAAACTATCATTCTAAAGTATCTCTGTGCTGAGATGATTTCCTGAAACACTGAACACATGCAGGACACTGTTAGCATCTCGCTCTACTCCAGTGTCACCAAAGTTCAGATCTTTACATCACTTCCTTTTGCAACATGCCTGCATCAAAAAAAGACCCTCCTGAAGTCCCACCAGAGAGGGGGAGAGAGAGAAAGGAGAGAAGAAAGAGAGAAATGAGAGGAGAGAGAGAGGGGAAAGAGAGAAAGGAGAGGAGAGAGAGAAGAGAGAGAAGAGAGAGGGGAGAGAGAGAAAGGAGAGGAGAGAGAGTAGAGAGAGGGAGAGAGAGAACGGAGAGAGAGAAGAGAGAGAGAAGAGAGAGAGAGTAGAGAGAGGGAGAGAGAGAGTAGAGAGAGAGAGAGAGAGAAGAGAGAGAGAGAGAGAGAGAGAAGAGAGAGAAAGAGAGAGAGAGAGAGAGACAGAGAGAGAGAGAGAGAGAGAGAGAGAGAGAGAAAGTAGAGAGAGGAGAGAGAGAGAATGTAGAGAGAGGAGAGGAGAGAGAGAGAATGTAGAGATAGAGAGAGAGAGAGAGAAGAGAGAGAGAGACAGAGAGAGACAGAGAGAGAGAGAGAGAGAGAAGGAGAAAGTAGAGAGAGGGAGAGACAGAGAGAGAGGGTTCAGCTGTACTAAGCTCTTTCTCAGCAGTCAGTGGGGATTAAAGTCAGATTCTCAATCACAGCTGGTTGAGTCTGAGGGTTCATCACAGTGCTCAGCTAGAAGTTAACCCTCTGCTTGCTAGAAGATCTTCAACATATCAAACTGTGTTAACCATGAAATACGAGTTACATCTGCATGAAAAGACCCTCCTGAAGTCCCACCACAGTGCTGGAGCTGAGCAGATACAGTTAGAGTCGTAACACACTTTTATAAACCAGCACAAGAACTTATTCTGAATCACCAACTCACATGGGTTTATAGTGCTCGGTTACGGAGAACACCACAATTAACTCTCACCAGAAAGAGTTCTGACAGCGGCCTCAGAGAATCTCTTTCCTCTTCAAGTGACTTTATTTTCTGAGTCAGGAACAGAAGTTCAGCGTCTCTGCTCGAGGACGGCTGGTCCTTTAACGTCACTTCCTCCATTTACTCCAGATACATAAAACAACAGATCCACACAGAAACACTGACGTCTGTGTTCATTCAGATACAAATACTTAGTGGAGTATTTTTATTTAATATTTATTTAAATCTACACAAACTTTAATCTTCTTTAACTGATTTTTACCCAAATCTGACATCAACAGGCAGTTTGTGGCTAAAACACTGCATGTACCCCACACGGGCTGGAGGTCCTAACAGATGATCAGACATGCATACTTCAGATGAAGCTCTCAGACCAGCAGTATCCTCATCACGCTCTTCTGAAACATCTACTAACTCACTGGACATGTTTACCGATAGCAAGTAAACACAGCACGCATGAACTTCACTGCACTGCATGATGTAGGTTCTAAACTGTTAGAGTAAAAATGGAGGCAGTAACGTTTAATCTACAGAGTTTCTCCTGAACGTCCAGCAGGATGATGATCAGGTGATGTTCAGTATCTGAAATCTGCTTTGTCAGCTTTACAGTGTAACTGATTTTAGTGGATGTTTCCTTTAAAAGATCAATGAATGTTTTTATAGATCTTAAGTATATTTGGTGACCAAACCCCACCCACAGTCTAGACCCCCAATAACACAGTATCTCACTCCACTGAGGGGGTCAGAACCGAGTGCTGCCTCCTCTTAGCTGTGAGGTTCTGATTATGGGGGAGTTCGACTGTTGACCATCTGCAGATTTATCTCTCAGACAGGAAGAACTGTTTCCCCTCATAGCGGACCACTCCGTTCCAGATCCGGCTTCCTGTCCTTACACTTTCCAGTAGTCAGAGGAGAAATGAGTTTCGCATGTTCTCTTTTTGGAAGGCCTGCCTCTACTTTCCCTGCCTCTACTTTCCCTGCCTCTGCTTTCCCTGCCTCTACTTTCCCTGCCTCTGCTTTCCCTGCCTCTACTTTCCCTGCCTCTACTTTCCCAGCCTCTGCTTTCCCTGCCTCTGCTTTCCCTGCCTCTACTTTCCCTGCCTCTACTTTCCCTGCCTCTGCTTTCCCTGCCTCTACTTTCCCTGCCTCTACTTTCCCTGCCTCTACTTTCTCTGCCTCTACTTTCCCTGCCTCTACTTTCCCAGCCTCTACTTCCCTGTCTCTACTTTCTCTGTCTCTACTTTCCCTGCCTCTACTTTCCCTGTCTCCGCTTTCCCTGCCTCCGCTTTCCCTGTCTCTACTTTCTCTGTCTCTACTTTCCCTGCCTCTGCTTTCCCTGCCTCTGCTTTCCCTGCCTCTACTTTCCCTGCCTCCGCTTTCCCTGCCTCCGCTTTCCCTGCCTCTACTTTCCCTGCCTCTAGTTTCCCTGCCTCTACTTTCCCAGCCTCTACTTTCCCAGCCTCTACTTTCCCAGCCTCTACTTTCCCTGCCTCTACTTTCTCTGCCTCTACTTTCCCTGCCTCTACTTTCCCTGCCTCTGCCATGACGCTCCTTCTCTCGCGCTGCAGTTACACTGCTCTGTCACGTTAACTGAAGTGAACTCACACTCCCTCTTCAGGGGGCCGCATGTGGGTGTTAACATAAGTGTTCCCTGCGTCGTCCAATTAAATCTCGTGTGTGCGTTTCCAGGGTGACGGGCCGAGGTGATTAATGCTCATGGTTTTATAAAAGCTGTATTTCTTATAAACGTATAAACTTTAGTCTACAAATGTCTGATTGAGCTTCATAACAGTATCTAGTGAGCAGCATGTAGGCTAACAAGGGATAACTTCTCTAATAACATGATCTATTAATATTTTTCCAAACCCACCAGAGACCCCAACACTCTCTGGAGCTGTTCTCCGCGCTGTACTGCGCTGATCCGAGTCCTGTGATTGGACAGGGATGGATCATAAAGGACAGGGAACCTGAAACAGCAGTAGTGAGCTGTTCCTCCAGGCTTCACCGGACCCAGAGAGCAGACGACTCCGTTTCGGATCCGGGTTTCCTCCGGCAGATCCGCGCAGCAGTCACAACCGTTTAGCAGATTCGGCCCGGGTCCGCTGCGTGTTCGGGTCACGACTCTAAACTCTGATATGGATCCGTTTTACTGAAGTACGATTTCAGAACCGAATCAGATTTTCTATGTAGTTTAGAGTCGTTATACGGATCCGGTCCAGATCCGCGGAGGAGCACAGGACCGGCACTAATTCAAACTCAGCGCGAGGAGCCACCAACGGACATCACCACCAACTGACAGCAGCAGAGCTACGACACAGCAGAGGTAGGTTACACTTAGAGTTTATTAAACTTAAATGTGTCTTTAATACAGGTTTGATTTGTTTATGTTGGATATGCTGGTGATTTATTTGTGTTTTATGAATCTACATCTTTACATCACCTGTTTAGCCAATCAGTTCAGCTTGTAATGCTAGTTAGCTAACGTTAGCTAGCTACCGAGTCGAACGCTGATAATTTCAACTCGTTTTACTTCTCAAACTCACTGCTACGTCTTTTTGTAAAGTAAACTAATTTCTATAACGAATTAGGAATCATGTTTAATGTTCAGCAGAAATTTAACATGAGACCACATGCTGAAAAATCAACAACTTGAATTTAGTAGTTCCACCTTAAATAGCGCTACAGTTACAGCCTAGCTCCTCTGAGTCACTGATCACTCAGGCACCGTTTAAGGTGGAATGGGAGAATTCTAAAAAGAAGCAGGTAAATGCCCCTGTCTGAAAATGTTTAGCATTAAAATGATAATTAAGATGTTTTGATAGTGAAAGGTGCGTACTGGAAGAATGTAGTGAACATTAAACTGAGTCTGAAATGGAAAACACAATAAACACTGGAAACAGAGTCACTACACTGAGATAATAATATCATATTTTCACTAGGATTTCTAAGACAGATTGTTTGAACATGTAAGCCCCGCAATTTCACACTCTCTATTACTTACACCTGCCGGTGATTAGTGCTAATGGGCAGCGGCTGCTGCAGGTTATCACACCTCTACATAACCCGTTGTTCTCTATTATACTGTTCTCAGTTAGATTGTTCTCAATGAGACTGTTTCCGGTTATACTGTGTTCAGTGTTCTGAGACTGTGAGGATCAGATCCTACCTGTCCGTGGTCTCTGGGCTGGTGTGCTCTTAAAGTCTGTTCCCAGGTTCACCAAGCTTGGTCCTTCCACAGCGGGGTCCGACCAACCTCCCTGGAACCCGAGAGAACCAGCAGACTCCTGCTCTGGCCTCTACGCTCACCTCCAGTCGGCTGAGCCTCCTGGCTGCAGCCACCAAGGAGTGAGGTCAGCGTCACCGTGGACTCCACGTGCTAAGCCCTCCTACACCGGCGTAGTGGACTCTCTCACCCTCACAAACTCTTTCTGTTGTGTTTTCACTCCAAAACAATAAAAGCCTTGTGAAGGGAACGTCGGTCTCGTACTGCCTCTGAATCCTTACAGATTGATCTCTGATGCTCTACATAGAAGATATGTACCTTGTACATGTATTATGTACTGTACTGTGTACTGAATGGAAAACTATATTTAAACTGTCATACTTGAAAAATGAGTGTGCAATGTGTAGAACTGTCCATACCATGAACCTCAAACACTGTTGTTCCTCCTTCAAATACAAATCCTGCCTTTACAAATCTGGGATGGTAAAACAAGCTGAATCCCAAATCCTAGGACGCAACAGTCTCTACTTCACCCAAGATTATGTCCCCAAACAAGGGAAACCAGCTTGTCATTCTAGGGCCAAACCATACTATAAATAATGTGTAGAACCACATCTGGGCATTTTTCAACATCATCAGAGAACAGTTTTAAATACTGAATAAACACATTCAGTGGCACCTAAAATAATCTAAATTAGTTTGAATTGTTGTCAGTTTTGAACTAACTAAAAGTAATATTGCAGTATTAGCATTTTTCCTTTTCTCCTTGCAGGTAAAGCTTGTGAGAGCTACTGCAGGGCTTCCACTGGCCCACTGTAAACTAGAGACGTGGTCCCTGTCACTCCGTATATACAACAGAGCATAGGATGTGGATCCATGTGGTCTGTTTGTTGGGTTTTTTGAAGGTAAGTTTTTTTTATTTTATTTTAATATGCATAATTTATGTAAAATAGTAATATTTTATGTCCATTGGTAAAGATGCACACTCATATTACTATGACTATAAAGCACAACTAATTAATATAATCCTGAATTCTCACAGTGTTTAGGAAGAGTGTGAGAACAAACACACTGTGTACATAGTCTTGGTGTATGCAGGGCTGATTGGTGCAGCTACTCATGCTGTATATGGGAAATCATACAGCTGTGAGAGGAAGTTTGTAGACTTAAATCTTTAGAAGTTCTGCAGCTGAACTATGACCTCATTATAAACAACATTGAATAGATATATGCACTCGCTCAAAATTTTTTTAATATACACCGCTGTTACCTAAAACTACCTTTTACACCAGTGGCAGATGCATTATAATGAAGTGCAGTCTAGTCTTTTTTAGTCTTTAATTGTTTTGACCTAAAACATATTTAATGAGGCAGATATCTAGATAACGTCTATAGTTTAGAGGTTATCTAGATAACGTCTGTTGCAGCTGTAGTTACCAGTGACTGTGTATGTATGGCTGGGCACTGAATTTGTGCTGGTTTACAAATAAAATATCTTTTTGGGTCTCCTCTTTAGGCTGCTTACATAAATCTCAGTGTCCAAGAATGCTCTGATTAATGTAGGAAATGACTGTTTGTTAATATTGTGTGGAATAAAAAAGTTAAAATAAAAAAGTTAAAGGCTGTCGCTTATAAATTATTTATTTTGTATATGTTTATGTTTAAATTTCATTAAATGCAATATAACATTATTGTTTGAATCTATTTGAAAAGTACTGTGTTCATATATAAAGTGTACCAGGTAAAATATTTTTGGCAGATCGTTTTACAGACCCAGTCAGATATTATGGTAGATGCTGCCCAGAGCTAGGCCGAATACATTTTGCTATCTGGGCAGATCTGGACCAGAGGTGTGTAGCTTCGGTCAGGAACCGATACAGATGTGGGCCGGATTTGGGCTGCTTGAGTAAATATATATATATTTATATAAGTGTATATATATATATATATATATATATATATATATATATATATATATATATTGTGTTTTGTGTTATAAAGTGGTGTTAAAGGAGGTAACGTGTTTAAAAACAGTTAAAATGTGTTTAAAGAGAGATCAGGAGTGATCCCGGTTAAAAGCGGTGCTGTCTCTTTAAGAGGTGTACGTCACTCTCAGGTTCACTCTCTCTGTCAGTCTGCAGTGAGAGCTGAGGGGAGAGGAACGTGGAGTAAAGCTGAGCAGATAAAAGCAGTATTAAGCTCTAAATATTGTGGTGAATGTTTATAAAAAGCTCCAGTTTGATTGTTAAAGTATGCTGTATAGATTAGACCCTCTTTTATTTCGTCCTGTAGTTGTAAAAGTGTGTTAGTGTGGAGTGAGAGAGTGAGAGAGAGAGTGTTTGTAGGTAACTCTCTAGCTGTACAGTAGATCAGCTCTGTGTAGTAACTGAGGTACTGAGAGTTTGTTCTCTTACTGTCTCAGAACTGTCTTCTCACTGACCATCATCAACTATTTAGTCTTTTACAGCACAGCTCTGCTGTTTTACTCTGTATTACAGTCCTCTGTACAGCAGGGGGCAGTGATAAACACCTAAATGTCTCCTCTTCAAGTGTGTGTTTATAGAAAACGGAGGACGCCTTCACAAAATAATTACTCTGCAGATTTTAATAATAGTATATAATATATAAGTATTTTCTCAGACTAGCTTATAAAGTTTACTATTTACAGTTTATATGGTGTTTAGTTTCCAGATGTATGTTTTTAATTCAGAAGTTATTTTAATGTTATTATATATTATAAAGCAGTATTTGATTGTGAAACAGTCACTGTGTAATCTTATTTATTTTTATTCTATTACAGTAAATTACTCTAATAAGAGTTTCATGACATTGTGTGAAAAAGTTTTAGCTCAGTGTGCAGTGAGAGCTGAAGGGAGAGGATGTTCAGATTGTCTTCTCACTGACGATGATGATCTGTTTATTCTTTTACAGAAATGAATGAATGAGGGACAGTCCTGACTCCGGGGCAGTTTATTCACACTCATATACACAACACAGAGAGGGTCTCGGAGACTCGACCAGCAGAACAAAGCCCGGCTACGTACAAACACGAGGATAGCACGTTATAGACTAGCACGTTATAGACTAGCACGTTATAGACTAGCACGAGATAGACTAGCACGTTATAGACTAGCACGTTATAGACTAGCACGTTATAGACTAGCACGTTATAGACTAGCACGTTATAGACTAGCACGTTATAGACTAGCACGTTATAGACTAGCACAGCAGGTACGACCTTTATCTCTCTCTCTATCTCTCTCTCTCTCTCTCTCTCTCTCCCCTTTCTCCTCTCTCTCTCTCTCTCACTCTCTCTCTCTCTCTCACTCTCTCTCTCTCTCTCTATCTCTCTCTCTCTCTCTCTCTCTCTCTCTCTCTCTCTCTCTCTTTACCCTCTCATTCTCTCTCTCTCTCTCTCTGTCTCTCTTTCCCCTCTCATTCTCTCTCTCTCTCTCTCTCTCTCTCTCTCTCTCTATTTCCCCCCTCTCTCTATATATATAATCTTCCTCTCTCTTTCCCTTTTTCTCTGTCTCTCTCTCTCTCTCTCTCTCCCCCTCCCTCCCTCCTTCTCCCTCTCTCTCTCCCTTTCTCTCTCTCTCCCTCTCTCTCTTTCCCTCTCTCTCTCTCTCTCCCCTCTCATTCTCACTCTCTCTCCCTCTCTCTCTCTCCCTCCCTCTTTCCCCTCTCGTTCTCTCTCTCTCTCTCCCTCCCTCTCTCCCTCTCCCTCCCTCCTTCTCCCTCTCTCTCTCTCCCTCCTTCCCTCTCTCCCTCTCCCCGTCTCTCTCTCCCTCCTTCTCCCCGTCTCTCTCTCTCTCTCCCTCCCTCCCTCCTTCTTCCTCTCTCCCTCCCTCCTTCTTCCTATCTCCCCCCTCCCTCTCTCTCCCTCCCTTCTTCTCCCTCTCTCCCTCCCTCCTTCTGCCCGTCTCTCTCTCTCTCTCCCTCCCTCCTTCCTCCCTCTCTCTCTCTCCCTCTCCCTCCTTTCTCTCCCTCCCTCCTTCCTCTCTCTCTCTCTCTCTCCCTTCCTCCCTCTCTCTCCCTCCTTCCTCCCTCTCTCTCCCTCCTTCCTCTCCCTCCCTCTTCCTCTCTCTCCCTCCCTCCTTCCTCTCTCCCTCCTTCTCTCTCTCCCTCCTTCTCCCTCCCTTCCTCTCCCTCCCTCCGCCTCTCTCTCTCTCTTTCTCCCTCCCTCCTCCCTCCCTCTCCCTCCCTCCTTCTCCCCGTCTCTCTTTCTCTCTCTCCCTCCCTCCTTCTCCCTCCCTTCCTCTCCCTCCCTCCTTCTCCCCGTCTCTCTTTCTCTCTCTCCCTCCCTCTTTCTCCCCGTCTCTCTCTCTCTCTCCGTCTGCAGGTGCGTTGGTGTTTTGGGATGTCTGCGTCTCTCTCTCTCCTATGCTGGGTTCTGCTCTTCTCTTTTGAACTTTCTAAACTCCGCCCCCTTTAGCTCAACCAGAACCGAACTGAACCCAGATCAGTGGAACATCACATATTCAGTTCAGACTCTTACGTACCTTCAGATAAACAACATAAACAGATATAAATGTGAAAATATCATAAAAATAAAATAAACTACAGCTCTTAATTATTATATTAACAGAACAACATTAACTTCCTAACGCACTGCTACGTCTGTTTTCTAAAATAAACTTCTTATAAAAATCTCCAGCTTCTTGTTTGAATTTTGCAGTTCCACCTTAAATAGCTTGGCAGTTACAGTCTAGCCCCTCAGGTTACTGAGTCACTCAGGTACAGTTTAAGGTGGAACTGGAGAATTAAAAACAGAAGCTGGTAAATGTGCTTGTCTGAAAATGTTTCCAGCATTAAAATGATAATCAGGATGTTCTGATAGTTCAAAGCTGCTTGTTTCCTTTGGCTCAGTTCATGACGTGGAACAGTTTGAATATAGCTGACAGTGTCCAGCAGTAGGCCTGTCAAGATTATTGATACATACCTGATCATCACATCATATTTTTAGCTAATCACTATTATTTAAGCTGACAGCAGTTAGTTTACACTGTTTTTAGCTTTGATAGTTACATATTTATGTCACATCCAACAACAAACGAAATTGAATCAGAGTTTCATCAGTCAGGTTGAGCTAATGCTCCTAAATAAAATAAGATAAAATGATTTTATTAAAGCAGGTCATGTGTTATTTTAATAGTTTTTTTTAAGCATCATTACCTACAGTGAGTTTTTCACTCCTGGTCTAAACTGTTTAGACTTAAACAGAGCTGAATTAAACTGGACCTGATTTATTAGCAGTTAGTTGTTTGTTGTAACTATAGAACTAAAAGTAACATTACAGTATTAACATGGTTTCTTTTCTCCTTGCAGGTGAAGCTTGTGAGAGCTACTGCAGGACCTCCACTGGTCCACTGTAAACTACACATGGTCTCTTTCACTCCCTACATACAACAGAGCATTGGATGTGGATCCATGTGGTCTGTTTATCTGGGATCTTTAAAAGGTAAGGGTTTATATATATATATATAATTCCTGTAAAATAGTAATGTTTCATGTCCATTGGTGAAGAAACACATATTACTATTAATATAAACACAACTAATGAATATGATCCATCTGAGTTCATGTGTTTTAACTAAATTTAGTCTGAAAAGCTGAAAAGCTTTAACGTAAGGTTGTTGTGACGTCGCAGAGATACAACGGAGATGAATATGAGGTTTTAAATCACGTGTCTGATGTGCAGATGACACACATACGACGATAAACTGATATAAATACGACGTCTCGGGGACGTACCTGTACTGTCTGGAAACTGGAGCTAGGTGCTAATTTACCAGCTAAACAGGCTAATGCTAGCAGAGCAACAACGGCTAAAGCTAGTGGAGGCTATGTGCTTATTTATCAACTAAACAGACTAGTGCTAGCGGAGGCTAGGTGCTTATTTATTAGCTAAAGAGGCTAGTGCTAGCGGAGTAATAATAACTGGAGTTAGCAGAGGCTAGGTGCTAATTTACCAGCTAAACAGGCTAGTGCTAGCAGAGGCTAAGTGCTAATTTACCAGCTAAACAGGCTAGTGCTAGCAGAGGCTAAGTGCTAATTTACCAGCTAAATAGGCTAGTGCTAGCACAGCAATAACTGGAGCTAGCAGAGGCTAAGTGCTAATTTACCAGCTAAACAGGCTAGTGCTAGCAGAGGCTAAGTGCTAATTTACCAGCTAAACAGGCTAGTGCTAGCGGAGCAAAAATAACTGGAGCTAGCGTAGGCTAAGTGCTAATTTACCAGCTGAACAGGTTAGTGCTAGCGGAGGCTAAGTGCTAATTTAACAGCTAAACAGGCTAGTGCTAGCGGAGGCTAAGTGCTAATTTTCCAGCTAAATAGGCTAGTGCTAGCACAGCAAAAATAACTGGAGCTAGCAGAGGCTAAGTGCTAATTTACCAGCAAAACAAGCTAGTGCTAGCGGAGGCTAAGTGCTAATTTTCCAGCTAAATAGGCTAGTGCTAGCACAGCAATAATAACTGGAGCTAGCAGAGGCTAAGTGCTAATTTACCAGCAAAACAAGCTAGTGCTAGCAGTGGCTAAGTGCTAATTTACCAGCTAAACAGGCTAGTGCTAGCAAAGCAATAATAACTTGAGCTAGCGGAGGCTAGGTGCTAATTTACTAGCTAAATAGGCTAGTGCTAGCACAGCAATAATAACTGAATCTAGCGGTGGCTAGGTGCTAACTTACCAGCTAAATAGGCTAGTGCTAGCAGAGCAATAATAACTGGAGCTAGCGTAGGCTAAGTGCTAATTTAACAAATAATTAGGCTAGTGCTAGTGGAGGCTAAGTGCCAATTTACCAAATAAATAGGTTAGTGCTAGCACAGCAATAATAACTGGAGCTAGCGAAGGCTAGGTGCTAACTTACCAGCTAAATAGGCTAGTGCTAGCAGAGCAATAATAACTGGAGCTAGCATAGGCTAAGTGCTAATTTAACAACTAAATAGGCTAGTGCTAGCACAGCAATAATAACTGGAGCTAGTGGAGGCTAAGTGCTAATTTACCAGCTAAATAGCCTAGTGCTAGCACAGCAATAATAACTGGAGCTAGCAGAGGCTAGGTGCTAATTTACCAGCTATACAGGCTAGTGCTAGCACAGCAATAATAACTTGAGCTAGTGGAGGCTAAGTGCTAATTTACCAGCTAAATAGCCTAGTGCTAGCACAGCAATAATAACTGGAGCTAGCGGAGGCTAGGTGCTAATTTACCAGCTAAACAGGCTAGTGCTAGCACAGCAATAATAACTGGAGCTAGCGGAGGCTAGGTGCTAATTTATCAGCTAAACAGGCTAGTGCTAGCACAGCAAAAATAACTGGAGCTAGCGGAGGCTAGGTGCTAATTTATCAGCTAAACAGGCTAGTGCTAGCACAGCAATAATATCTGGATCTAGCGGTGGCTAGGTGCTAACTTACCAGCTAAATAGGCTAGTGCTAGCAGAGCAATAATAACTGGAGCTAGCGTAGGCTAAGTGCTAATATAACAACTAAATAGGCTAGTGCTAGCACAGCAATAATAACTGGAGCTAGCGGAGGCTAGGTGCTAATTTACCAGCTAAACAGGCTAGTGCTAGCAGAGCAATAACAGCTAAAACTAGTAGAGGCTATGTGCTTATTTATCAGCTAAACAGGCTAGTGCTAGCACAGCAATAATATCTGGAGCTAGTGGAGGCTAGGTGCTAAGAAGGTTAGTTGCTAATTTACCAGCTAAACAGGCTAGTGCTAGCAGAGGCTAAGTGCTAATTTACCAGCTGAACAGGCTAGTGCTAGCAGAGATATAATAACTGGAGCAAGCGGAGGCTAGGTGCTAATTTACCAGCTGAACAGGCTAGTGCTAGCAGAGCAATAATAACTGGAGCTAGCGGAGGCTAGGTGCTAATTTTCCAGCTAAACAGGCTAGTGCTAGCGGAGGCTAGGTGCTAATTTACCAGCTAAACAGGCTAGTGCTAGCGGAGGCTAGGTGCTAATTTATCAGCTAAACAGGCTAGTGCTAGTGGAGCTAACAGAGTTAACGGAGCATTTCTACTGTTTTGGTTAGCGCTAGTAACAATACTCTTAGAAATGTGAAATGAGCTTTCCCCGTACTTACTCTCCTACAGCTTTCTAAGACTCATCAATCCACCATAACTGAACAGCTCTGAAGCTGAACAACAGAATTACCTACAACAAGCGTCCGCCAGTGAACACCACTCAGCTGGTATTGAACACTAACACCCTCCTGTACACACAATCATGAGAGAACCTGGTTAGCTGCTCGCTACGACTCATTAGCCAGGAAGTAACTCACTAGTCATGATGTGACTCTCTGAGTTCTGAACTAACCTGAAAGTAGTTTAAACAGTCAGTTACATCATTTATACAGTCAATAAATCAGATGTTAGTTTATCAACACTTTATTTTATTAAACACACATAATCAGTTTAATCAGTTCTTTATTGTAGATCTTCATCATCATCATCATCATCATCATCATCATCATCTCCAACCCAGAGACATACAGAGTAAAACACCTTCAAACACAAATCTCTTCTAAACACCCACCAAAGATTCCACACCAACACATTTACACACATCCACCTGTTCAGCCTGCAGCAGTTTAGCTCCGCCCACTCACACTGAAGCAGTGTTTCAGTCTGAACTGCTTTTTAAATGAAGTACAATACAGCACAGCCAATCAGAACAGAGCTCATTTACATATATCAGTCTTACAGGCTCAGTAATATAAACAGTGTGTTTGACTGTAAGAGATAAAGAGAGTTTATAAAATCATCATGTAGAAATTAATTATGACTGATTTTAATTTTTTATGGTACATAATTAATATTTTATAAAACCACATAAACATTAAACACAGAGAGACTTTTACACCATCAGCCCCGACTCGACCAACACATCGTACGTAAATAACAACACAGTTCAAAGAGAAACTCTATCAAATACACACCACATCTCAGATACACACACACACACACACACACACACACACACACCACATCTCAGATACACACACACACACACACACACACACACACACACACATACACACCACATCTCAGATACACACACACACACACACCACATCTCAGATACACACACACACAAAAATACACACCACATCTCAGATACACACACACACACAAATACACACCACATCTCAGATACACACATACACACACACACACACATACATATATACACACCACATCTCAGATACACACACACATACACACCACATCTCAGATATACACACACACACAAATACACACCACATCTCAGATACACACATACACACACCACATCTCAGATACACACATATACACACCACATCTCAGATACACACATACACACACCACATCTCAGAT
Organism: Megaleporinus macrocephalus; assembly: GCA_021613375.1. NCBI lineage: Eukaryota > Metazoa > Chordata > Actinopteri > Characiformes > Anostomidae > Megaleporinus > Megaleporinus macrocephalus. Next base: position 4,125,115 of record CM038722.1, on the reverse strand, counting down.
ACACACACATACACACATATATACACACACACAAATACACACCACATCTCAGATACACACACACACATACACACCACATCTCAGATACATACACATACACACACACAAATACACACCACATCTCAGATACACACATACACACACACACACCACATCTCAGATACACACACACCACATCTCAGATACATACACACACACCACATCTCAGATACATACACACACACACACACTCAAACACACCACATCTCAGATACACACACACACACACAAATACACACCACATCTCAGATACACACACACACACAAATACACACACACACACACACCACATCTCAGATACACACACATACACAAATAAACACCACATCTCAGATACACACACACCACATCTCAGATACACACACACACACACCACATCTCAGATACACACACACACACACACACACACACATACACACCACATCTCAGATACACACACACATACACAAATAAACACCACATCTCAGATACACACACACACACACCACATCTCAGATACACACACACACACACACACACACACACACCACATCTCAGATACACACACACACACACACACACATACACACCACATCTCAGATACACACACACACACACAAATACACACCACATCTCAGATACACACACACACACAAATACACACCACATCTCAGATACACACACACACACACACACACCACATCTCAGATACACACACACACACACAAATACACACCACATCTCAGATACACACACACACACACACACACCACATCTCAGATACACACACACACACACACACACACACAAATACACACCACATCTCAGATACACACATATACACACATATATATACATACACACACACCACATCTCAGATACACACACATACACACACACACACACACACCACATCTCAGATACACACATATACACACACACACACACACCACATCTCAGATACACACACACACACACATACACACCACATCTCAGATACACACACACATATACACACACACACACACACACACACACACAAATACACACCACATCTCAGATACACACATATATATATATATACACACAAATACACACCACATCTCAGATACATACACACACCAATTCTCAGATACACACACACACACACACACACACAAATACACACCACATCTCAGATACACACATATATATACACACACACACACACACACCACATCTCAGATACACACACACACACACATACACACCACATCTCAGATACACACACACTCAAACACACACACATATATACACACGCACAAACACACTCAAACACACCATATCTCAGATACACACACACACATATACACACACACATATACACAAACACACAAATACACACCACATCTCAGATACACACCTATACACACACACACACACACACTCAAACACACACAGGATGTTGTTCTATATCAGACACACTGAGGAGTAATAAGTAGTAACTGTAAATCCAGTGTGTAGAGTGTCAGTGTGTAGAGTGTCAGTGTGTAGAGTGTCAGTGTGTAGAGTGTCAGTGTGTAGAGTGTCAGTGAAGGAGGTGTAGAAGGTGTACAGGTGGGTCAGTGTGTGTGGATCAGAGGAGACTCTGTAAAAGGACAGAGTGCCGGCCGGACAGTCCACATACACTCCTACTCTCTTACAGCCGGAGGGAGGAGTAGAGAGTTCAGTTCTGATATTATTGTGACGGACAGAGTATCTGTTATCAGAACAGTCCAGAATCCAGGACTTTTCATTCCCTCCAAACAGACAATCAGCACTGAATCCTTTCCTCCTAATAGATTTATATGATATTGCTATTTCAACACTCTGTCCGCTCCACTCAGCCTCCCAGTAACAGCGTCCAGTCACACTCTCTCTACTCAGAACCTGATACCAATCAAATCTCTCTGGATGATCCGGATACTGATTCCTCCTCACACGCTTCACCTTCCTGTTCCCGTCAGACAGAGAGAGAAGACTGTTCACTGTGTTTGGATCCAGAGTGAACTCACAGTAATCTGTACACAAGAACAGACATTAGAGTGTTTATATTACATTGTGGGGACATCAAACATAAGATATATTGATCATTAATGGATTCTGATCGATACAGATATTGATATGATATCAAACATAAGATATATTGATCATTATTGGATTCTGATCGATACAGATATTGATATGATATCAAACATAAGATATATTGATCATTATTGGATTCTGATCGATACAGATATTGATATGATATCAAACATAAGATATATTGATCATTATTGGATTCTGATCGATACAGATATTGATATGATATCAAACATAAGATATATTGATCATTAATGGATTCTGATCGATACAGATATTGATATGATATAAAATATAAGATATATTGATCATTAATGGATTCTGATCGATACAGATATTGATATGATATAAAATAGAGAATATATTGATCATTAATGGATTCCGATCGATACAGATATTGATATGATATAAAATATAAGATATATTGATCGTTAATGGATTCTGATCGATACAGATATTGATATGATATAAAATAGAGAATATATTGATCATTAATGGATTCTGATCGATACAGATATTGATGTGATATAAAATATAAGATATATTGATCGTTAATGGATTCCGATCGATACAGATATTGATATATCAAATATAAGATGTATTGATCGTTAATGGATTCCGATCGATACAGATATTGATATGATATAAAATATAAGATATATTGATCGTTAATGGATTCTGATCGATACAGATATTGATATGATATAAAATAGAGAATATATTGATCATTAATGGATTCCGATCGATACAGATATTGATATGATATAAAATATAAGATGTATTGATCCTTAATGGATTCCGATCAATACAGATATTGATATGATATCAAATATAAGATATATTGATCGGTAATGGATTCCGATCGATACAGATATTGATATGATATAAAATATAAGATGTATTGATCCTTAATGGATTCCAATCGATACAGATATTGATATGATATCAAATATAAGATGTCTTGATCGTTAATGGATTCCGATCGATACAGATATTGATATGTTATCAAATATAAGATGTATTGATCCTTAATGGATTCCGATCGATACAGATATTGATATGATATCAAATATAAGATAAATTGATCGTTAATGGATTCCAATCGATACAGATATTGATACGATATCAAATATAAGATTAATTGATCGTTAATGGATTCCGATCGATATTGATATGATATAAAATATAACATAAATTGATCCTTAATGGATTCCGATCGATACACATATTGTGATATAAAATATAAGATGTATTGATCATTATTGGATTCCGATCAATACAAATATTGATATGATATAAAATATTAGATGTTTTGATCGTTAATGGATTCCGATCGATACAGATATTGATATTTTAAATGTAAGATATATTGATCATTAATGGATTCTGATCGATACAGATATTGATATGATATAAAATATAAAATATATTGATCTGTTATGGATTCCGATCGATACAGATATTGATATGATATAAAATATGAAATGTATTGATCGTTAATAGATTCTGATCGATACAGATATTGATATGATATCAAATGTAAGACATATTGATCATTAATGGATTCTGATAATACAGATATTGATATGATATAAAATGTAAGATATATTGATCATTAATGGATTCTGATCGATACAGATATTGATATGATATAAAATGTAAGATGTATTGATCGTTAATGGATTCTGATCGATACAGATATTGATATGATATAAAATATATTGATCAGTTATGGATTCCGATCGATACAGATATTGATATGATATGATATAAATTATAAAATGTATTGATCGTTAAAGGATTTTTAACAATACAGATATTGATATAATATAAAATACAAGATATATTGATCATTAATGAATTCTGACCAATACAGATATTGATATGATATCAAATATAAGATATGTTGATCCTTTATGGATTCCGATCGATACAGATATTGATATGATATCAAATATAAGATATATTGATCCTTAATGGATTCCGATCAATACAGATATTGATATGATATCAAATATAAGATAAATTGATCGTTAATGGATTCTGATCGATAGATATTGATATGATATAAAATATAAGATGGATTGATCCTTAATGGATTCCGATCGATACAGATATTGATATGATATCAAATATAAGATAAATTGATCGGTAATGGATTCTGATCGATACAGATATTGATATGATATAAAATATAAGATGGATTGATCCTTAATGGATTCCGATCGATACAGATATTGACATGATATAAAATATAAGCTGTATTGATCCTTAATGGATTCCGATCGATACAGATATTGATATGATATAAAATGTAAGATATATTGATCATTAATGGATTCTGATCGATACAGATATTGATATGATATAAAATGTAAGATATATTAATCGGTAATGGATTCCAATCGATACAGATATTGACATGATATAAAATGTAAGATGTATTGATCGTTAATGGATTCTGATCGATACAGATATTGATATGATATAAAATATATTGATCAGTTATGGATTCCGATCGATACAGATATTGATATGATATGATATAAATTATAAAATGTATTGATCGTTAAAGGATTTTTAACAATACAGATATTGATATAATATAAAATACAAGATATATTGATCATTAATGAATTCTGACCAATACAGATATTGATATGATATCAAATATAAGATATGTTGATCCTTTATGGATTCCGATCGATACAGATATTGATATGATATCAAATATAAGATATATTGATCCTTAATGGATTCCGATCAATACAGATATTGATATGATATCAAATATAAGATAAATTGATCGTTAATGGATTCTGATCGATAGATATTGATATGATATAAAATATAAGATGGATTGATCCTTAATGGATTCCGATCGATACAGATATTGATATGATATCAAATATAAGATAAATTGATCGGTAATGGATTCCGATCGATACAGATATTGATATGATATAAAATATAAGATGGATTGATCCTTAATGGATTCCGATCGATACAGATATTGACATGATATAAAATATAAGCTGTATTGATCCTTAATGGATTCCGATCGATACAGATATTGATATGATATCAAATATAAGATATATTGATCGTTAATGGATTCCGATCGATACAGATATTGATACGATATCAAATATAAGATTAATTGATCGGTAATGGATTCCGATCGATATAGATATTGATATGATATAAAATATAAGATTAATTGATCCTTAATGGATTCTGATCGATACACATATTGATATGATACACAGGACACTCAGAGAAAGACAGCAGGGAGAGAGTTTTCGTCTTTAATTACTCTGAGTTACTGTTTGGAGACTAACTGTACTGTACACCACTCTCTCTAGCTAACACTCTCCCTAGCTAACACTCTCCCTAGCTAGCACTCTCTCTAGCTAACACTCTCTCTAGCTAACACTCTCTCTAGCTAACACTCTCCCTAGCTAACACTCTCCCTAGCTAACACTCTCTCTAGCTAAAACTCTCTCTAGCTAGCATTCTCGCTAACACTCTCCCTAGCTAACACTCTCCCTAGCTAACACTCTCCCTAGCTAACACTCTCCCTAGCTAACACTCTCCCTAGCTAACACTCTCCCTAGCTAACACTCTCCCTAGCTAACACTCTCTCTAGCTAACACTCTCTCTAGCTAGCATTCTCGCTAACGCTCTCCCTAGCTAACGCTCTCTCTAGCTAACACTCTCCCTAGCTAACACTCTCCCTAGCTAACACTCTCCCTAGCACACCTGATAGAGCCCACCTAGACAAACTGTTGACGGCTGGTTAGCGGTTAAACTGTACTGTTGCGTGTCAATTCCAAGTGTCACGCAGCATATATGTAGTGGATGGAGACAGTTAAACAGTGGAACGGAGTCGTGGATGGAGACAGTTAAACAGTGGAACGGAGTCGTGGATGGAGACAGTTAAACAGTGGAACGGAGTCGTGGATGGAGACAGTTAAACAGTGGAACGGAGTCGTGGATGGAGACAGTTAAACAGTGGAACGGAGCCGTGGATGGAGACAGTTAAACATTGGAACGGAGTCGTGGATCGAGACAGTTAAACAGTGGAACGGAGTCGTGGATGGAGACAGTTAAACAGTGGAACGTAGTCGTGGATGGAGACAGTTAAACAGTGGAACGGAGTCGTGGATGGAGACAGTTAAACAGTGGAACGGAGTCGTGGATGGAGACAGTTAAACAGTGGAACGGAGTCGTGGATGGAGACAGTTAAACAGTGGAACGGAGTCGTGGATGGAGACAGTTAAACAGTGGAACGTAGTCGTGGATCGAGACAGTTAAACAGTGGAACGGAGTCGTGGATCGAGACAGTTAAACAGTGGAACGGAGTCGTGGATGGAGACAGTTAAACAGTGGAACGTAGTCGTGGATCGAGACAGTTAAACAGTGGAACGTAGTCGTGGATGGAGACAGTTAAACAGTGGAAGGTAGTCGTGGATGGAGACAGTTAAACAGTGGAACGGAGTCGTGGATGGAGACAGTTAAACAGTGGAACGGAGTCGTGGATGGAGACAGTTAAACAGTGGAACGGAGTCGGGGATGGAGACAGTTAAACAGTGGAACGGAGTCGTGGATGGAGACAGTTAAACAGTGGAACGGAGCCTTTGATCGAGACAGTTAAACAGTGGAACGTAGTCGTGGATGGAGACAGTTAAACAGTGGAACGGAGTCGTGGATGGAGACAGTTAAACAGTGGAACGTAGTCGTGGATGGAGACAGTTAAACAGTGGAACGGAGTCGTGGAGCGAGACAGTTAAACAGTGGAACGGAGTCGTGGATGGAGACAGTTAAACAGTGGAACGGAGTCGTGGATGGAGACAGTTAAACAGTGGAACGTAGTCGTGGATGGAGACAGTTAAACAGTGGAACGGAGTCGTGGAGCGAGACAGTTAAACAGTGGAACGGAGTCGTGGATGGAGACAGTTAAACAGTGGAAGGTAGTCGTGGATGGAGACAGTTAAACAGTGGAACGGAGTCGTGGATGGAGACAGTTAAACAGTGGAACGGAGTCGTGGATGGAGACAGTTAAACAGTGGAACGTAGTCGTGGATGGAGACAGTTAAACAGTGGAACGTAGTCGTGGATGGAGACAGTTAAACAGTGGAACGGAGTCGTGGATGGAGACAGTTAAACACTGGAACGGAGTCGTGGATGGAGACAGTTAAACAGTGGAAAGTAGTCGTGGATGGAGACAGTTAAACAGTGGAACGGAGTCGTGGATGGAGACTGTTAAACAGTGGAACGGAGTCGTGGATGGAGACAGTTAAACAGTGGAACGGAGTCGTGGATGGAGACAGTTAAACAGTGGAACGGAGTCGTGGATGGAGACAGTTAAACAGTGGAACGGAGTCGTGGATGGAGACAGTTAAACAGTGGAACGGAGTCGTGGATGGAGACAGTTAAACACTGGAACGGAGTCGTGGATGGAGACAGTTAAACAGTGGAACGGAGTCGTGGATGGAGACAGTTAAACACTGGAACGGAGTCGTGGAGCGAGACAGTTAAACAGTGGAACGGAGTCGTGGATGGAGACAGTTAAACAGTGGAAAGTAGTCGTGGATGGAGACAGTTAAACAGTGGAACGTAGTCGTGGATGGAGACAGTTAAACAGTGGAACGTAGTCGTGGATGGAGACAGTTAAACAGTGGAACGGAGTCGTGGATGGAGACAGTTAAACAGTGGAACGGAGTCGTGGATGGAGACAGTTAAACAGTGGAACGGAGTCGTGGATGGAGACAGTTAAACAGTGGAACGGAGTCGTGGATGGAGACAGCTGTACAGTAGCATGACGCTGTGACTGAAGGCAGCTGTACCATAGAGGCGTGGTCTGTGAGAGTGTTGATGCTAGCTGATTGTCTTGTTACATCGTTTCTGAAGCTGCTAGTGTTCTGGAAGTCTGGATTATGTACCTGCCTACTGAGTAATGTTTGTTCACACTTGAGCTTTTAATTCACATTTAATTGGAATTATATATCTGCCACAAGTAAATCTGGATTAGAGTTACATAACAAACAGCGTTTTGTTAATTAATCTACAGTTTTAGGTACGTAATGATCTCAGTGGTGAATTCAGGACGTGTTATTTAATATTTATTATTTAATATTTATTATTTAATATTTATTATATGTATCGTGTAACAGCGGATTGTTACTGCGAGACAGTTAGTAGGCATGTTTGTGCAGCACGATCGTCGCCTGGCTCGGTGCGGTGAATGCCGGTTAGTTTTATTGTCCGACTTGAGACGGCGTCACCGGCACTTCACGATGACATACGATGCTAAAATCTGGCGAGTGTGAGGAGCTACAGGCTTCACACACAGTCGCTGTAGTTGATCTCTAACTGCACAAGCCGAGAGACGGGTAGTAGCGAAACAGTAAGTGAGTGTCACGAGACAGGGAGTGAGTGTGGCAAGTAAATGAGTGTCGCGAGACAGTGAGTGTAACGAGACAGTAAGTGAGTGTAGCGAGACAGGGAGTGAGTGCAGCGAGACAGGGAGTGAGTGTAGCGAGTCAGTAAGTGAGTGTAGCGAGACAGTGAGTGAGTGTCGCGAGACAGTGAGTGTAACGAGACAGTAAGTGAGTGTAGCGAGACAGGGAGTGAGTGCAGCGAGACAGGGAGTGAGTGTAGCGAGTCAGTAAGTGAGTGTAGCAAGACAGTGAGTGAGTGTAGCGAGACAGTAAGTTAGTGTAGCAAGAAAGTAAGTGAGTGTAACGAGACAGGGAGTGAGTGCAGCGAGACAGGGAGTGAGTGTAGCGAGTCAATGAGTGTCACGAGACAGTGAGTGAGTGTAGTGAGACAGTGAGTGAGTGTAGTGAGACAGTGAGTGAGTGTAGCGAGACAGGGAGTGAGTGCAGCGAGACAGGGAGTGAGTGCAGCGAGACAGGGAGTGAGTGTAGCGAGACAGTGAGTGAGTGTAGCGAGACAGTGAGTGAGTGTAGCGAGACAGTAAGTGAGTGTCAAGGGACAGTAAATGAGTGTAGCGAGACAGTAAGTGAGTGTAGTGAGACAGTGATTGTAGCGAGACAGTAAGTGAGTGTCACGAGACAGGGAGTGAGTGTAGCGAGACAGGGAGTGAGTGTAGCGAGACAGGGAGTGAGTGTGGCAAGTAAATGAGTGTCGCGAGACAGTGAGTGTAGCGAGACAGTAAGTGAGTGTAGCGAGACAGTGAGTGAGTGTAGCGAGACAGTAAGTGAGTGTAGCGAGACAGTGAGTGAGTGTAGCGAGACAGTAAGTTAGTGTAGCAAGACAGTGAGTGAGTGTAGCGAGACAGTAAGTGTGTGTGTAGCGAGACAGTAAGTGAGTGTAGCGAGACAGTAAGAGTGTAGCGAGACAGTAAGTGAGTGTAGCGAGACAGTAAGAGTGTAGCGAGACAGTAAGTGAGTGTAGCGAGACAGTAAGTGAGTGTAGCAAGACAGGAAGTGAGTGTAGTGAGACAGGGAGTGAGTAGTGAGTCAATGAGTGTCGCGAGACAGTAAGTGAGTGTAGCGAGACAGTAAGTGAGTGTAACGAGACAGTAAGTGAGTATCGTGAGACAATAAGTGGGTATCGCGAGACAGTGAGTGTAGCGAGACTTTGTATGAACAGAGTATGAACAGTATGAACAGAGTATAGACAGTATGAACAGAGTACGAACAGTATGAACAGAGTATAAACAGTATGAACAGAGTATGAACAGTATGAACAGAGTATAGACAGTATGAACAGAGTATAGACAGTATGAACAGAGTACGAACAGTATGAACAGAGTATAAACAGTATGAACAGAGTATGAACAGAGTATGAACAGTATGAACAGAGTATGAACAGAGTATACAGAGTATGAACAGTATGAACAGAGTATGAACAGTATGAACAGAGTATGAACAGTATGAACAGAGTATGAACAGAGTATGAACAGTATGAACAGAGTATGAACAGAGTATGAACAGTATGAACAGAGTATGAACAGTATGAACAGAGTATAGACAGTATGAACAGAGTATGAACAGTATGAACAGAGTATAGACAGTATGAACAGAGTACGAACAGTATGAACAGAGTATGAACAGTATGAACAGAGTATGAACAGAGTATGAACAGTATGAACAGAGTATAAACAGTATGAACAGAGTATGAACAGAGTATGAACAGTATGAACAGAGTATAGACAGTATGAACAGAGTATGAACAGTATGAACAGAGTATAGACAGTATGAACAGAGTATAGACAGTATGAACAGAGTATGAACAGTATGAACAGAGTATAGACAGTATGAACAGAGTATGAACAGTATGAACAGAGTATAGACAGTATGAACTGAGTATGAACAGTATGAACGGAGTGTGAACGGAGTATAGACAGAGTGTGAACAGAGTGTGAACAGAGTGTGAACAGAGTGTGAACAGAGTATTAATCTAAGGGACTGGAGCCTCTTCATGTTCTGAAATACTAATTATGAAAAAGAAATATGTTGAACACTGTATGAAGATGAACTGTCCTGCTACTAGATGATAGTATGAGTGTAAATATGAGGTCTTTAAAGAGTTTTAGAGAAGATATTTATTTTATATATATTTTACAATGAAAAGAGTCAAACATCAGAGGTGTCCGTGGAGCTTCTGACCAATGAGGATTAAGCTCTGTTGTCATCAAGCCGTCTCTCAGCTCGTGCAGTTAGAGGAGATCAACTACAGCGACTGATTGTGAAGCCTGCAGCGCCTCACACTCGCCAGATTTTAATATTGTTTGTTATCGTGAAGCGTGGTTGAAGTGTGCGGACAGTTATTGAAGTGTTATCGGATAAAATATATATTTTTTAATTAAAGACCAATAATAGATATTTAAGATGTTTTATTGCTTAAACTGCATATAGTACAGTTTAAAAGAAAACATTTTAATAATTACTATTATTGAACTGTATTACTAGACCTATACATCATACTACATTATACTATACTCTCATCATAGTTCACAAGACTAGTTACTGTACACTCAGTTACTCTGCAGAAGCTTGTCCTACACTTGCTGAACCTCTTACTTAAGGCTGGGCGATATGGGAAAAAATCTTATCACGATAATTTTTTTCATATCAGTCGATATCGATATATATCACGATATAAATCAAATCACTATTTCCTTTTTACTTTAAGTGAGATATGAAGGTATCAAAATTTAAAATTTTTCTTAAATTGTTTTTTATTTTCAGAGAAATGTACTATAGAACATTACACAACTGTATTAACCGCACACACACACACACACACACACACACACACACACACACATATATATATATATGTATGTACACAGACACTGTGTTAAGCAGGCTGTTGCTGGCCCTTTAAGGGCTGAGGAAAGGACTCAAATGGTGAGTTCGAATAGCAATTCCCTACTCGGATTTTTGGATTATAAAGTCAACTTTGCCTCAGCGTTCTCACTTGAACTCACACAGTAAACATGTTTATGTTTATCGATTACAAAATTACGTCGATTAGCATAACGTGTGGCCGCGCCCACTGAAAGCATGGATTTATCCGGAGCGCAAGCAACAGTGTGGTGCTCTGTCAGCTCTGCACAACACACCTGTACAGCTGCTACACACCAGCACTTGAAGCTCAAACACCCCGTAGCGCTTCATCAACACAGCAGCAGGACAGCACCTGTTTACCTGTTTATCTTATCTTATAGATTATTTATAGATTATTAACACGTGTATCATGTTTCTTTCAGTAGTAGTTCACGTTTTCTGTCGTTGTTTTTTCTTATTTTATTCTCTCTGCTCGACTGTGACGCCTGCAGTAACTTATTACTAGCGCGTGGGTTAAGCTGCCGCTACGTCTACACTCTGTGCTGTTTGTGCTTCAACCAAACACGAAGTGGCTGGAACTCCAGTTCAGCCACCTGATTGGTTGGGGGCGGCGCTATTCTCATTCTCATTTGCTGTTTGTGTTGTCTCTCAAAACACGGACGGAACTTAATTCTATCGACTTTCTATCGACTACGTCTTAAAGTTCTATCGAGGAAACGTTATTTCACAATAATTATCGTTATTGTTTTATCGCCCAGCCCTACTCTTACTGCAAACAAACAAACTGAATATTCTCACTGTATTAGATTTGATGCATTTTAGGCTCCAAACTGCTACAAACACCACCAGATATTTAAATTAGTGTGTATTTTATGTATCACTCTGAGGGAAGAGTGTGTGTGAGGGGTGTATGTTATTGCAAGTGTGTGTAACCATAACATACACGCTTTACTAGCCTTCATCTCAACTCGTCATCACACTGATTTAAGATAAATGTTATGGTTACTGTGTGTCGCTCTGCTCTGTGGACTGGACGTGTAGACTGACTGCTCAGATGCTGAGACACTGATGTCATGCTCGGCTAGCAGTTACTGTAAAACTCAGACTCACTATCAGTTTGCTGGGAAAGCTCAGTTTCCTGTTTTCTGAAGTTAGCTTCTTATTTAAATTCTCTGTTCCACCTTAAATGGTATAGAAGTTACATTCTGCCGCCTCTAACTGCTGCATCATTTAAGGTGGAACGGGGAATTCACATAAGAAGCTAACTTCAGTCACGTCTTTCTTCAGGTTTAGTCAGTAACGTCTCTCTCGGCTAGTTCAGTTTACAGTAGACGTAGGACATGGTGTATGGTTTTCTCTGACCTGTCCTTTCTGTTCTCTCCTTATTCTCTCTCTCTTTTTCTATTTTACAATCCGCGCCATCAAATCACGTCTTCTTCGCGTCACCTGGCAACACCGTAAGCGTGCGCTGTGCAACAGTAAAAGTCATCCGTGTGAAACAGTGCGCTGTAAATGTTTGTATGTATTAAACGAATCTTTGAGGGAAAGAATCTAATTGTCCACTGAGAATTCAGACAACACTACGAAATAGCCGACAACCTGAGTAGAACACTACACGGTAAATAAGGTGCGATTTCAGACACAACCCTCGATCACTGTTTCTCCGGACAGCACAGTTGTGCTTTGTGAATCGGGGGCTACGTGAGTGGTCATCGCCGAGCTGGACGCTGCACTGTTGCTGTGTGAGCTTTTTGAACCTGTGAGTATCGATTCAGCCGACTGATTGAACTGAATCGCTTAACTTCTTCACCATGGAGCTTCAAATGGGCCCCAACGTGTAAAGTTATTGACGTGTGGGGACAGGTATTGAAGTGTGGGAGAGTTATTGAAGTGTAGGGACAGTTATTGAAGTGTGTAGGACAGTTATTGAAGTGTGTAGGACAGTTATTGAAGTGTAGGGACAGTTATTGAAGTGTAGGGACAGTTATTGAAGTGTAGAGACAGTTATTGAAGTGTAGAGACAGTTATTGAAGTGTGGGGACAGGTATTGAAGTGTGGGGACAGTTATTGAAGTGTGGGGACAGGTATTGAAGTGTGGGGACAGGTATTGAAGTGTAGAGACAGTTATTGAAGTGTGGGGACAGTTATTGAAGTGTGGGGACAGTTATTGAAGTGTAGGAACAGTTGTTGAAGTGTAGAGACAGTTATTGAAGTGTAGGGACAGTTATTGAAGTGTAGGACAGTTATTGAAGTGTAGGACAGTTATTGAAGTGTGGGGACAGTTATTGAAGTGTGGGGACAGTTATTGAAGTGTAGGGACAGTTATTGAAGTGTGGGGACAGTTATTGAAGTGTAGGGACAGTTACTGAAGTGTAGAGACAGGTATTGAAGTGTGGGGACAGTTATTGAAGTGTGGGGACAGTTATTGAAGTGTAGGGACAGTTATTGAAGCGTGGGGACAGGTATTGAAGTGTGGGGACAGTTATTGAAGTGTAGGGACAGTTATTGAAGTGTGGGGACAGGTATTGAAGTGTAGGGACAGTTATTGAAGTGAAAAGACAGGTATTGAAGTGTAGGGACAGTTATTGAAGTGTGGGGACAGGTATTGAAGTGTAGGGACAGTTATTGAAGTGAAAAGACAGGTATTGAAGTGTAGGACAGCTATAATAATTATTAAATATTATTATTATTGTTTTCTGATATACAGGTGAGCGTTCTCTTGCAGCTCAGCTCTTTAAAGTAGTAAAGGTAAAGAAACGTGTTCTTTCTCTCCTTCATTGTTTTTATTGATCTATTGTTTGTACTGAGGGTCTTGCTCTCCCTCTGCTGCTGTAACTCGGTGAATTGTGGGAATAATAAAAATTATCTTATTATTTATTTATTCTCTTTTCACTCAGAATGAATGGAGTCCTTTTAAAGTCTCTGTAATTGGTGGTCTTGCTGGTCTGTATCTAAAGGGTTAATACTTAAATATTTACAGCTGATGTTTGAGGAGTTAATCTTAACATAAGTATTAGGACATGTTTGGAGGAACCGCACTTACTATTATATTGTGGAGTTTATTTAGAGAGGAGTGAGTTACAGTAGAGTATGTTGTATATGAAATGTACTCCCCCTAGTACTCCCCCGAGATAGAGAGAGATCTCTATATGTATAGATAAAGAGAGAGAGAGAGAGAGATCTATATGTATAGATGGAGAGAGACAGAGAGAGAGAGAGAGAGATCTCTATGTATAGATAAAGAGAGACAGAGAGAGAGAGAGATCTATATGTATAGATAAAGAGAGAGAGAGAGATCTCTATATGTATAGATAAAGAGAGAGAGAGAGAGAGAGATCTCTATATGTATAGATAAAGAGAGAGAGAGATCTATATGTATAGATAAAGAGAGAGAGAGAGAGAGAGAGATCTCTATATGTATAGATAAAGAGAGAGAGAGAGAGATCTCTATATGTATAGATAAAGAGAGAGAGAGAGAGAGAGATCTCTATATGTATAGATGGAGAGAGAGAGGTAGAGAGAGATCTCTATATGTATAGATGGAGAGAGAGAGAGAGAGATCTCTATATGTATAGATGGAGAGAGAGAGAGAGATCTCTATATGTATAGATGGAGAGAGAGAGAGAGAGAGAGAGAGATCTCTATATGTATAGATGGAGAGAGAGAGAGAGAGAGAGAGATCTCTATATGTATAGATAAAGAGAGAGGTAGAGAGAGATCTATATGTATAGATGGAGAGAGAGAGAGAGAGAGAGATCTATATGTATAGATGGAGAGAGAGAGAGATCTATATGTATAGATGGAGAGAGAGAGAGAGATCTATATGTATAGATGGAGAGAGAGAGAGAGAGATCTATATGTATAGAGAGAGAGAGAGAGAGAGAGAGAGAGATCTATAGGTATAGATGGAGAGAGAGAGAGAGGTAGAGAGATGTATATGTATAGAGAGAGAGAGAGGTAGAGAGATGTATATGTATAGAGAGAGAGAGAGAGAGGTAGAGAGATCTATATGTATAGATGGAGAGAGAGAGAGATCTATATGTATAGATAGAGAGAGAGAGAGAGATCTATATGTATAGAGAGAGAGAGAGATCTATATGTATAGATGGAGAGAGAGAGCGAGAGAGAGAGGTAGTGAGAGATGTATAGGTATAGATGGAGAGAGAGAGGTAGAGAGAGAGATCTATAGGTATAGATGGAGAGAGAGAGGTAGAGAGAGATGTATAGGTATAGATGGAGAGAGAGGTAGAGAGAGAGATCTATAGGTATAGATGGAGAGAGAGAGAGGTAGAGAGAGATCTATATGTATAGATGGGGAGAGAGAGAGAGGTAGAGAGATGTATATGTATAGAGAGCGAGAGAGAGAGGTAGGGAGATCTATATGTATAGATGGAGAGAGAGAGAGATCTATAGGTATAGATAGAGAGAGAGAGAGGTAGAGAGATGTATATGTATAGAGAGCGAGAGAGAGAGGTAGAGAGATGTATATGTATAGATGGAGAGAGAGAGGTAGAGAGATGTATAGGTATAGAGAGAGAGAGAGGTAGAGAGATGTATATGTATAGATGGAGAGAGAGAGAGAGAGAGAGAGATGTATAGGTATAGATGGAGATGTAGAGAGAGAGATCTATAGGTATAGAGAGAGAGAGATCTATATGTATAGATGGAGAGAGAGAGAGATCTATAGGTATAGAGAGAGAGAGAGATCTATAGGTATAGATGGAGAGAGAGAGAGAGGTAGAGAGATCTATATGTATAGATGGAGAGAGAGGTAGAGAGAGATCTATATGTATAGACGGAGAGAGAGAGGTAGAGAGATGTATAGGTATAGAGAGAGAGAGAGGTAGAGAGATGTATATGTATAGATGGAGAGAGAGAGAGAGAGAGATGTATATGTATAGATAAAGAGAGAGAGAGATCTATATGTATAGATGGAGAGAGAGGTAGAGAGATGTATAGGTATAGATGGAGAGAGAGAGGTAGAGAGATGTATAGGTATAGAGAGAGAGAGAGGTAGAGAGATGTATATGTATAGATGGAGAGAGAGAGATGTATATGTATAGAGAGAGAGAGAGAGAGGTAGAGAGATGTATATGTATAGAGAGAGAGAGAGAGGTAGAGAGATGTATAGGTATAGACGGAGAGAGAGAGGTAGAGAGATGTATATGTATAGATGGAGAGAGAGAGAGAGAGATGTATAGGTATAGAGAGAGAGAGAGAGAGAGGTAGAGAGATGTATAGGTATAGAGAGAGAGAGAGAGAGATGTAGAGAGATCTATATGTATAGATGGAGAGAGAGGTAGAGAGAGATCTATATGTATAGATGGAGAGAGAGAGAGGTAGAGAGAGATCTATATGTATAGATGGAGAGAGAGGTAGAGAGAGATCTATATGTATAGATAGAGAGAGAGGTAGAGAGATGTATAGGTATAGAGAGAGAGAGAGAGAGAGATGTATATGTATAGATGGAGAGAGAGAGAGAGATGTATATGTATAGATAAAGAGAGAGAGAGAGAGAGAGATCTATATGTATAGATGGAGAGAGAGGTAGAGAGATGTATAGGTATAGATGGAGAGAGAGAGGTAGATAGATGTATAGGTATAGAGAGAGAGAGAGGTAGAGAGATGTATATGTATAGATGGAGAGAGAGAGAGAGAGATGTATATGTATAGAGAGAGAGAGAGAGAGAGGTAGAGAGATGTATATGTATAGAGAGAGAGAGAGGTAGAGAGATGTATAGGTATAGATGGAGAGAGAGAGGTAGAGAGATGTATAGGTATAGAGAGAGAGAGAGAGATGTATATGTATAGAGAGAGAGAGAGAGAGAGAGATCTATAGGTATAGATAAAGAGAGAGGTAGAGAGATGTGTATGTATAGAGAGAGAGAGAGAGAGAGGTAGAGAGATGTATATGTATAGATGGAGAGAGAGAGAGAGAGATGTGTATGTATAGAGAGAGAGAGAGAGAGAGAGGTAGAGAGATGTATATGTATAGATGGAGAGAGAGAGAGGTAGAGAGATCTATATGTATAGATGGAGAGAGAGAGAGAGAGATGTGTATGTATAGAGAGAGAGAGAGAGAGAGAGAGGTAGAGAGATGTATATGTATAGATGGAGAGAGAGAGAGAGAGATGTGTATGTATAGAGAGAGAGAGAGAGAGAGGTAGAGAGATGTATAGGTATAGATGGAGAGAGAGAGAGGTAGAGAGATGTGTATGTATAGAGAGAGAGAGAGGTAGAGAGATGTATAGGTATAGATGGAGAGAGAGAGAGGTAGAGAGATGTATAGGTATAGATGGAGAGAGAGAGAGAGAGATCTATAGGTATAGAGAGAGAGAGAGGTAGAGAGATCTATAGGTATAGAGAGAGAGAGAGGTAGAGAGATCTATAGGTATAGAGAGAGAGAGAGGTAGAGAGATCTATAGGTATAGAGAGAGAGAGAGGTAGAGAGATCTATAGGTATAGAGAGAGAGAGAGAGGTAGAGAGATCTATAGGTATAGATGTAGAGAGAGAGAGAGAGATCTATAGGTATAGAGAGAGAGAGAGAGAGGTAGAGAGATCTATAGGTATAGATGGAGAGAGAGAGAGAGATGTATATGTATAGATGGAGAGAGAGAGAGAGATGTATAGGTATAGAGAGAGAGAGGTAGAGAGATCTATAGGTATAGATGGAGAGAGAGAGAGAGAGATGTATAGGTATAGAGAGAGAGAGAGAGGTAGAGAGATCTATAGGTATAGATGGAGAGAGAGAGAGAGATGTATATGTATAGAGAGAGAGAGAGAGAGAGAGAGAGAGAGGTAGAGAGATCTATAGTTATAGATGGAGAGAGAGAGAGGTAGAGAGATGTATAGGTATAGAGAGAGAGAGGTAGAGAGATGTATAGGTATAGAGAGAGAGAGGTAGAGAGATGTATAGGTATAGATGGAGAGAGAGAGAGGTAGAGAGATCTATAGGTATAGAGAGAGAGAGAGGTAGAGAGATGTATAGGTATAGAGAGAGAGGTAGAGAGATGTATAGGTATAGAGAGAGAGAGAGAGAGGTAGAGAGATCTATAGGTATAGATGGAGAGAGAGAGGTAGAGAGATGTATAGGTATAGAGAGAGAGAGAGAGAGAGGTAGAGAGATCTATAGGTATAGATGGAGAGAGAGAGAGGTAGAGAGATGTATAGGTATAGAGAGAGAGAGAGGTAGAGAGATCTATAGGTATAGATGGAGAGAGAGAGAGAGATGTATAGGTATAGAGAGAGAGAGGTAGAGAGATCTATAGGTATAGATGGAGAGAGAGAGAGAGAGATGTATAGGTATAGAGAGAGAGAGAGAGAGGTAGAGAGATGTATAGGTATAGAGAGAGAGAGAGAGAGAGGTAGAGAGATGTATAGGTATAGAGAGAGAGAGAGAGAGGTAGAGAGATCTATAGGTATAGAGAGAGAGAGAGAGAGAGGTAGAGAGATGTATAGGTATAGAGAGAGAGAGAGAGAGGTAGAGAGATGTATAGGTATAGAGAGAGAGAGAGAGAGAGGTAGAGAGATCTATATGTATAGATGGAGAGAAACTCTTGTGATGAACTGGATGGTAACTGACTGCATGTTGGGGCTGAAAGAGTTAATAAAGTATCTGATTGTGATCTGATTAAAAACTGGAGCTGCTATTTGAACTATTCAGTAAATGAAGGTTCTGGAATGTGTTTTAACTAAAAGTCCTGCAAGTCCGTGTTTTCTAGTCTGAGTCTTGAACTCTGGAAGTCGTGTCCCGTCCTGTCAGTTAACTGTGTGACGTCTTGTACACGGTAAACACAACACATGGGTGTTTGGCTGCTTCTGATTAGTCTGACTCGTGTAGAGGCTCCAGAACTCCAGAAGTTATTATTAGATTAAACTTCTGAAGTTCTGAAACTGATCCTCAAAACAAGCTCACAAACAACAACAACAGAAAAAGGTTCCTCTTGTCAGATGTTGGTCAGTTTGGAGGACCTGCAGCTAAAACACAAGCCGGTTAGACGTCCAGAGTACGAGTAGTAGACGAGATGTTAGTAGCTCTGAAATTCAGACTTTCAGTTTAATATTGATTATAAAAAGTGTTTATCTGCTGATAAATGTTACTTTATGATTTTAATACATTAATTTTAATATTTCTGTTTTATTGTATCTGGAGATGAACAGATACTGATTTTCAGTACGAGTACATGTTTTAGTACTGATACCGAGTTCAGTATCATACTGGATTACTGTGGATTAAGTAGTGTTAGTTATTAGTGTAAATGATTGTGATGTATCTTAACAGTTAAACTCAGATCTAGTTTAAGAAGATGTGAATTAACGAGCTGTGATATCTACACTGGGTATCTTAGAGTAACACTGCAGTGGAGAAGAGTTCTGTTCTACGTCAGAACAGCTGTAAGTAACGTACGTCTGGTAGTTTCAGTAGTTCATCTCTGTAGCTCAGTGACAGCTCAGCGAGGAGGAGCTCACGTTTCAGTAGTTAAAGTCTTTCTGGTAGAGCTGCAGTTAAGAGTCCTCTAAAGTCAGACGTACACTGTAAGAGTTTATGATCTCCTTCTTTAAAGACTCACACTGTATGAAAACACTCAGCTCTGTCCCTACAGACAGTTTTAAATAGTCCTGTTTATAAATTTGCTGAATCAGAATCTTTCCAACATTCCACCAGTTCTGTACAGAACTAACATCAGCTTATTGAACCTCCAAACCTACAACAAGCAGTAACACAAACTCTCTGGGTTTCTGAACTGGCCCTCTCGTTTATTCAATCACTGATCACTATATAGACTGTTCTCTGTAGAACACTATATAGTCTGTTCTGTGTAGATCACTACATAGACTGTTCTGTGTAGAACACTATATAGACGGTTCTGTGTAGAACACTATATAGACTGTTCTGTGTAGAACACTATATAGACTGTTCTGTGTAGATAACTATATAGACTGTTCTGTGTAGAACACTATATAGACGGTTCTGTGTAGAACACTATATAGACTGTTCTGTGTAGAACACTATATAGACTGTTCTGTGTAGATAACTATATAGACGGTTCTGTGTAGAAGACTATATAGACGGTTTTGTGTAGATAACTATATAGACTGTACTGTGTAGAACACTATATAGATTGTTCTGTGTAGAACACTATATAGACTGTTCTGTGTAGAACACTACATAGACTGTTCTGTGTAGAACAATATATAGACTGTTCTGTGTAGATCACTATATAGACTGTTCTGTGTAGATCACTATATAGACTGTTCTGTGTAGATAGCTATATAGACTGTTCTGTGTAGATCACTATATAGACTGTTCTGTGTAGATCACTATATATACTGTTCTGTGTAGAACACTATATAGGCTGTTCTGTGTAGATAACTATATAGACTGTTCTGTGTAGATCACTATATAGACTGTTCTGTGTAGACTGTTCTGTGTAGATCACTATTTAGACTGTTCTGTGTAGAACACTATATAGACTGTTCTGTGTAGATAACTATTTAGACTGTTCTGTGTAGAACACTATATAGACTGTTCTGTGTAGATAACTATTTAGACTGTTCTGTGTAGATAACTATTTAGACTGTTCTGTGTAGAACACTATATAGACTGTTCTCTGTAGATAACTATATAGTCTGTTCTGTGTAGACTGTTCTGTGTAGATCACTATTTAGACTGTTCTGTGTAGAACACTATATAGACTGTTCTGTGTAGATTACTATATATACTGTTCTGTGTAGAACACTATATAGGCTGTTCTGTGTAGATAACTATATAGACTGTTCTGTGTAGATCACTATATAGACTGTTCTGTGTAGACTGTTCTGTGTAGATCACTATTTAGACTGTTCTGTGTAGAACACTATATAGACTGTTCTGTGTAGATAACTATTTAGACTGTTCTGTGTAGAACACTATATAGACTGTTCTGTGTAGATAACTATTTAGACTGTTCTGTGTAGATAACTATTTAGACTGTTCTGTGTAGAACACTATATAGACTGTTCTCTGTAGATAACTATATAGTCTGTTCTGTGTAGATCACTATATAGACTGTTCTGTGTAGACTGTTCTGTGTAGATCACTATTTAGACTGTTCTGTGTAGAACACTATATAGACTGTTCTGTGTAGATCACTACATAGACTGTTCTGTGTAGATAACTATTTAGACTGTTCTGTGTAGAACACTATATAGACTTCTGTGTAGATCACTACATAGACTGTTCTGTGTAGATAACTATTTAGACTGTTCTGTGTAGAACACTATATAGACTGTTCTGTGTAGATAACTATTTAGACTGTTCTGTGTAGATCACTATATAGACTGTTCTGTGTAGATCACTATATAGACTGTTCTGTGTAGATAACTATTTAGACTGTTCTGTGTAGATAACTATTTAGACTGTTCTGTGTAGAACACTATATAGACTGTTCTGTGTAGATAACTATTTAGACTGTTCTGTGTAGAACACTATATAGACTGTTCTGTGTAGATCACTATGTAGACTGTTCTGTGTAGATCACTATATAGACTGTTCTGTGTAGATCACTATATAGACTACATATGTTTATTTCATACTTCTATTAGTCGAGATGTCCGGTATGCTGGTCATCCTGTTGGTATCAGAGCTTTTAGCTCTCAGACAGAGACGAAGACCTGCAGAAAGATCCGGTTCTAAAGAAACCGCTATGCATTGTGGTACGTTAGCCTGTAAGTAGTGAACATCAGTTGTCCACTATTGTTACAGTGCATTGTGGTATATAATAATATAGTGAATATAAAGGGAATCTGACTGTCCAGTGAGAATTCAGACAACACTACAAAACAGCCGACACCCTGAACAGAACACTACACGATAGATAGGGGGTGATTTCAGATACGCCCTAAAATTAACATCACTTAAAAGAGTAGAGTTAATTCCAGTAGACACTGTTAGTCCTTACATTACTGATAAAAACACACCCCGACACCATACTGTGATCACTAAACCAACTGGAGGGGTGATACAACACTCTTTACAATCTGCACGTGATGCTTAAAACAATAAAACCTGTCCAACCTGGTGATGGAAATTAAACCCTCTCCTGTGTGTTTACAGCCGAGAGTTGTCGTGCTTAGAGCGCCACCCATCAGTCAGGTCATGTCTGTTGACCATTTTCATTAAAACACATCTGGACGGTGGATCAGGCTCAACGTGATTCCTGTCTTAAACATCACCTAATCAGTTAAAATCACCCCACTATCAAAACCTGCTCCGTGTCACAGTTCACTATCTGATAGTTTCTCTAAAAACACACCTTTCTTGTGGAACCACCAGCGAATAAACACAAACCAAATAAATACTCCCAAATTAATACTAGAAGACGCCCCACCACGTCCTCCCACACACAGGACTCAGGGTTTCAATGCTTAGTGAAGAGCACAGTCACTCTGCAGCTGGTGGAGGTCTAATGTGAGAACCCCAGCCCCGCACTCCCTCCACCAGTCCACAGCATTTACACCATCACTTTGAGTCTCCTGGACCAGAGCAACGTCCACCTGCCTGGTCCTCAATAACTCAAAGAGCTGCTCTTGTTTTCTCGTCTCTGGACCGTTAATGTTAATAGACGAGATTTTAAAATCACTCATCAGTAAAAACAGAGCTAAACTAAAAACAGACCAGAAACAGAGAAGAACATCTCATACCTTCAAACTCTCATCAGCACAGAGTCCTCACCTTCAATACCAACTTCACTTACCACACCAACTTCCTCACCTTCAACACCAACCTCCTAACCTTTAACACCAACTTCCTCACCTCGAACACCAACTTCCTCACCTCCAACACCAACTTCCTCACCTCTAACACCAACTTCCTCACCTTCAACACCAACTTCCTCACCTTCAACACCAACTTCCTCACCTCCAACACCAACTTCCTCACCTCCAACACCAACTTCCTCACCTTCAACACCAACTTCCTCACCTTTAACACCAACTTCCTCACCTTCCACACCAACTTCCTCACCTTCAACACCAACCTCCTAACATTTAACACCAACTTCCTCACCTCCAACACCAACTTCCTCACTTCCAACACCAACTTCCTCACCTCCAACATCAACTTCCTCATCTTCAACACCAACTTCCTCACCTCCAACACCAACTTCCTCACCACCAACACCAACTTCCTTATCTTCAACACCAACTTCCTCACCTTCAACACCAACCTCCTCACCTTCAACACCAACCTCCTCACCTTCAACACCAACCTCCTCACCTTCAACACCAACCTCCTAACATTTAACACCAACTTTCTCACCTCCAACACCAACTTCCTCACCTCCAACACCAACTTCCTCACTTCCAACACCAACTTCCTCACCTCCAACATCAACTTCCTCATCTTCAACACCAACTTCCTCACCTCCAACACCAACTTCCTCACCACCAACACCAACTTCCTTATCTTCAACACCAACTTCCTCACCTTCAACACCAACCTCCTCACCTTCAACACCAACCTCCTCACCTTCAACACCAACCTCCTCACCTTCAACACCAACCTCCTAACATTTAACACCAACTTTCTCACCTCCAACACCAACTTCCTCACCTTCAACACCAACTTCCTCACCTCCAACACCAACTTCCTCACCTTTATCACCAACCTCCTCACCTTCAACACCAACTTCCTCACCTTCAACACCAACGTCCTCACCTCCAACACCAACTTCCTCACCTTTATCACCAACCTCCTCACCTTCAACACCAACCTCCTAACATTTAACACCAACTTCCTCACCTTTATCACCAACCTCCTCACCTCCAACACCAACTTCCTCACCTCCAACACCAACTTCCTCACTTTTAACACCAACTTCCTCACCTCCAACACCAACTTCCTCACCTTCAACACCAACTTCCTCACCTCCAACACCAACTTCCTCACCTCCAACACCAACTTCCTCACCTTCAACACCAACCTCCTCACCTTCAACACCAACCTCCTCACCTCCAACACCAACTTCCTCACCTCCAACACCAACTTCCTCACCTCCAACACCAACTTCCTTATCTTCAACACCAACTTCCTCACCTTCAACACCAACTTCCTCACCTTCAACACCAACCTCCTCACCTTCAACACCAACTTCCTCACCTTCAACACCAACTTCCTCACCTCCAACACCAACTTCCTCACCTCCAACACCAACTTCCTCACCTCCAACTTCCTCACCTCCAACACCAACTTCCTCACCTCCAACACCAACTTCCTCACCTCCAACACCAACTTCCTCACCTTCAACACCAACTTCTTCACCTCCAACACCAACTTCCTCACCTTCAACACCAACCTCCTCACCTTCAACACCAACTTCCTCACCTCCAACACCAACTTCCTCACCTCTAACACCAACTTCCTCACCTTCAACACCAACTTCCTCACCTTCAACACCAACTTCCTCACCTCCAACACCAACTTCCTCACCTCCAACACCAACTTCCTCACCTTCAACACCAACTTCCTCACCTTTAACACCAACTTCCTCACCTTCCACACCAACTTCCTCACCTTCAACACCAACCTCCTAACATTTAACACCAACTTCCTCACCTCCAACACCAACTTCCTCACTTCCAACACCAACTTCCTCACCTCCAACATCAACTTCCTCATCTTCAACACCAACTTCCTCACCTCCAACACCAACTTCCTCACCACCAACACCAACTTCCTTATCTTCAACACCAACTTCCTCACCTTCAACACCAACCTCCTCACCTTCAACACCAACCTCCTCACCTTCAACACCAACCTCCTCACCTTCAACACCAACCTCCTAACATTTAACACCAACTTTCTCACCTCCAACACCAACTTCCTCACCTCCAACACCAACTTCCTCACTTCCAACACCAACTTCCTCACCTCCAACATCAACTTCCTCATCTTCAACACCAACTTCCTCACCTCCAACACCAACTTCCTCACCACCAACACCAACTTCCTTATCTTCAACACCAACTTCCTCACCTTCAACACCAACCTCCTCACCTTCAACACCAACCTCCTCACCTTCAACACCAACCTCCTCACCTTCAACACCAACCTCCTAACATTTAACACCAACTTCCTCACCTTCAACACCAACTTCCTCACCTCCAACTTCCTCACCTCCAACACCAACTTCCTCACCTTTATCACCAACCTCCTCACCTTCAACACCAACTTCCTCACCTTCAACACCAACGTCCTCACCTCCAACACCAACTTCCTCACCTTTATCACCAACCTCCTCACCTTCAACACCAACCTCCTAACATTTAACACCAACTTCCTCACCTTTATCTCCAACCTCCTCACCTCCAACACCAACTTCCTCACCTCCAACACCAACTTCCTCACTTTTAACACCAACTTCCTCACCTCCAACACCAACTTCCTCACCTTCAACACCAACTTCCTCACCTCCAACACCAACTTCCTCACCTCCAACACCAACTTCCTCACCTTCAACACCAACCTCCTCACCTTCAACACCAACCTCCTCACCTCCAACACCAACTTCCTCACCTCCAACACCAACTTCCTCACCTTCAACACCAACCTCCTCACCTTCAACACCAACCTCCTCACCTCCAACACCAACTTCCTCACCTCCAACACCAACTTCCTCACCTCCAACACCAACTTCCTTATCTTCAACACCAACTTCCTCACCTTCAACACCAACTTCCTCACCTTCAACACCAACCTCCTCACCTTCAACACCAACTTCCTCACCTTCAACACCAACTTCCTCACCTCCAACACCAACTTCCTCACCTCCAACACCAACTTCCTCACCTCCAACTTCCTCACCTCCAACACCAACTTCCTCACCTCCAACACCAACTTCCTCACCTCCAACACCAACTTCTTCACCTCCAACACCAACTTCCTCACCTTCAACACCAACTTCTTCACCTCCAACACCAACTTCCTCACCTTCAACACCAACCTCCTCACCTTCAACACCAACTTCCTCACCTCCAACACCAACTTCCTCACCTTCAACACCAACCTCCTCACCTTCAACACCAACGTCCTCACCTCCAACACCAACTTCCTCACCTTTATCACCAACCTCCTCACCTTCAACACCAACCTCCTAACATTTAACACCAACTTCCTCACCTTTATCACCAACCTCCTCACCTCCAACACCAACTTCCTCACCTCCAACACCAACCTCCTCACCTTCAACACCAACCTCCTAACATTTAACACCAACTTCCTCACCTTCAATACCAACTTCACCTTCAACACCAACTTCCTCACCTTCAACACCAACTTCCTCACCTTTAACACCAACTTCCTCACCTCCAACACCAACTTCCTCACCTTCAACACCAACTTCCTCACCTCCAACACCAACTTCCTCACCTCCAACACCAACTTCCTCACCTCCAACACCAACTTCCTTATCTTCAACACCAACTTCCTCACCTTCAACACCAACTTCCTCACCTTCAACACCAACCTCCTCACCTTCAACACCAACTTCCTCACCTTCAACACCAACTTCCTCACCTCCAACACCAACTTCCTCACCTCCAACACCAACTTCCTCACCTCCAACACTAACTTCCTCACCTCCAACACCAACTTCCTCACCTTCAACACCAACTTCTTCACCTCCAACACCAACTTCCTCACCTTCAACACCAACCTCCTCACCTTCAACACCAACTTCCTCACCTTCAACACCAACTTCCTCACCTTCAACACCAACCTCCTCACCTTCAACACCAACCTCCTCACCTCCAACACCAACTTCCTCACCTCCAACACCAACTTCCTCACCTCCAACACCAACTTCCTTATCTTCAACACCAACTTCCTCACCTTCAACACCAACTTCCTCACCTTCAACACCAACCTCCTCACCTTCAACACCAACTTCCTCACCTCCAACACCAACTTCCTCACCTCCAACACCAACTTCCTCACCTCCAACACCAACTTCCTCACCTTCAACACCAACCTCCTCACCTTCAACACCAACTTCCTCACCTCCAACACCAACTTCCTCACCTTCAACACCAACTTCCTCACCTCCAACACCAACTTCCTCACCTTTATCACCAACCTCCTCACCTTCAACACCAACTTCCTCACCTTTATCACCAACCTCCTCACCTTCAACACCAACTTCCTCACCTTTATCACCAACCTCCTCACCTTCAACACCAACTTCCTCACCTTTAACACCAACGTCCTCAGCCTGTGAACGTCAGGTTCTCCTACGCCCCCTCTTCCTCACTCCTCATTAGCCCTTTAGCAGACTGAATAAATAGTTCAAGTTTGGAAAATAATCTTCAATGTTCACATTTCTTTTTCCTTTCGTCTCGTGTAGGAAGCGGTGCAGCTGCTCGGGACTGTAAAGACTCTTTGTGGCTTCACTCTGTTCAGCCAGTGAGGAGTCGGATGACTCACGTCCAGATTCTTCTTTAAGCTGTATTTTTTTTTTAATATGTAAAAGTTTTAATAATTAGATGGTTTAAATTTTATATGTTAACCATATTATGCTGTAGGATCAGTGTGCTGGAGTCCTCAAACCTCTCTGTCTGGGCTGTGGTCTGGTGGTATCAGGTTAGGTTTGCTCCAGGTGGAGATGCTCACACAGATCTGGAGAGGATGTTATGTGCTTAAAAAGAGACACAGTTAGAATTATGACTCTGGCTTTATGTCCAGAACTGCGACTGATATGGTTGTTTTTAATTAAATAATCATACATCATAACATCTTTTGGACATAAAGAGTATGTTTGATAGCTGAACAGCTTATCGGTGGGAAAGTAAGGGGAGCTACCTTTGTTAGGAGATGTGGACGCCAGTACCGCAAAAGTCCCAAACAAGAATGATCTCATAGTAGGAGGTTTAAACTTTTTTGCTAATCCAGTTTAAAAATCTTTTGTTTAAGAAATGATGGGTTCTGATGGGATGAGAAAAGGTAAATTTGAAGGGGCAGACTGGGGAAATTGGGAAGTCAGATGAAGACCCCACCTCACCCCAAGTGTATGAAATCTGATGTATTTTCTTTGATCTTCAGTTTTGGCTACTGGCTACAACTACAGATTAACGATTACAGTGCCTTAATCTTTAATAAAAGAAGCCTCACCCTTAACCACCCATGCTGCTCCTTCAGATTTATTATATATTTTTAAATAATGGGAACTGTACGTTTAAAGTGTTGCAAAATCAACAACATGGTCTTTTAAAAAGAGGCTCCGTTCACTGCTTCACTCTTTTCAGTTACACCAACATCCATTTGTTCTTTATCCCTCCATCATTACTCTCAGGTACACTAGCATTCCCATTCTCATTTAGCTCCGTTTCAGATCCCCTGCGCCCTCCTCCTGCGGTGACACGGCCGGTAGGGGGGTCCAACTGAATCCCACCGGCCTGTGCACCTGCAGGACGGCTAGACCCAGCCTGATCCCCGGACTCCTGCTCAGGGCAGCTCCACACTAAGTGCCCGCAGCCCCAGAAAACTTCTGTGAAAATTGGGCTTTAAAAATATTACTACCAAAAAACTAAATGGTAACATTTCAAAAGAGATCTATAAATCAAAAAAACATTCTTTTATACTTAAGAACAACAAAATTGAACTAAAACACACATATTTGGGCATAACAGTCAGCTGCACATGAAGTTTTGGCTTGGCTGTGAAGGAGCTCACAGAAAAGCAAGGAGAGCTCTTTTCACCATTAAACAATCTGTTAAATTCTAATTTGGCTTAAGTTATTCAAATCAGTTACTGAACCCATTGCTCTATACAGTAGTGAGGTTTGGGGACCCCAACACAGAATGACTTCACAAAGTGGGACAAACATCCAGCTAAAATTCTGCACACAGAATTTTACAAAAACATCCTCCATGTACAGAGAAAGGCAGCCAGTAACGCCTGCAGGGCTGAATTAGAACTGTATCCATTTCTGATTAACATTCAGGAAAGAACTCTGAACTTCTGGAAACACATCAAATCCAGTGACCCTCAGTCACTCCACTATAAAGCACTGACCAGTCAGGAGCTCAACATCGACAGCAGTCCCCTCAAACAGCTGGTCCTCAAACTCAGCGACCTGGACACCAAACAGCCTGACACGCTCACTCAGAACATCAGACCCAACCAAATTATAACCAACCAGTAACACAATTACATCACCTACTAGACTAAAACCACACAACAGCAACCCAAACTACAGTGTTACTTGGCCCAGCACAGTAACAGCTCAGTAAGGAGCTCACATTTCGAGCTGTTAAAGTCTTTAGGTAAGTGTCCTCTAAAAACGTACATACACTGTAAGATTTAATAAGTCTTCTTCTTTAATGACTCATGAAACACAGCCTCTAAAGACAGTTTTAAGTTGTTTGACAGTCTACATTAAAGTGCAGTCTCTGTGATAGCATGGTTTCTTTAAAGGACAGTATAGTCTCTCTACAGAACAGTAAAGTCTCTCTACATGAAAGTACAGTCTCTGTACAGAAAAGTACAGTCTCTCTACAGGACAGTATGGTCTCTCTAAAGGACAGCGTAGTCTCTTCAGGACAGTACAGTCTTTCTACAAAACAGTATGGTCTCACTACATAAAAGTATGGTTTCTTTACAGGACAGTACAGTCTCTTCACAGGACAGTACAGTCTTTCTACAGAACAGTACAGTCTCTCTAATGAAGGTATGGTCTTTTTACTCAACAGTATGGTCTCTTTAAAAGACAGTATGTCTCTCTACTGGACAGTAAGATCTCTCTACAGGACAGTACAGTTTCTGTACAGAACAGGACTCTCTACAAAACAGTACAGTCTTTCTACAGAACAGTACAGTCTTTCTACAGAACAGTACAGTCTCTCTACATGAAAGTACTGTCTCTTTACAGGACAGTATGGTCTCTTTAAAAGACAGTATGTCTCTCTACTGGACAGTAAGATCTCTCTACAGGACAGTACAGTTTCTGTACAGAACAGGACTCTCTACAAAACAGTACATCTCTCTACAGGACAGTACAGTCTTTCTACAGAACAGTACAGTCTCTCTACATGAAAGTACTGTCTCTTTACAGGACAGTATGGTCTCTTAAAAGGACAGTATGATCTCTCTACAGGACAGTATGTTCTCTCTAAAGGACAGCGTAGTCTCTTCAGGACAGTACAGTCTTTCTACAAAACAGTATGGTCTCACTACATAAAAATATGGTTTCTTTACAGGACAGTACAGTCTCTTCACAGGACAGTACAGTCTTTCTACAGAACAGTACAGTCTCTCTAATGAAGGTTTTTTTTTACGCAACAGTATGGTCTCTTTAAAAGACACTATGTCTCTCTACAGGACAGTAAGATCTCTCTACAGGACAGTACAGTTTCTGTACAGAACAGTACTCTCTACAAGACAGTACATCTCTCTACAGGACAGTACAGTTTCTGTACAGAACAGTCCTCTCTACAAGACAGTACATCTCTACAGGACAGTACAGTCTTTCTACAGAACAGTACACTCTCTCTACATGAGTAGAGTGCATGACTACGGTCTCTTTACAGGACAGTATGGTCTCTTAAAAGGACAGTATGTCTCTCTAAGAGGACAGTATGTCTCTCTAAGAGGACAGTGTGATCTCTCTACAGGACAGTACAGTTTCTCTACAGAACAGCACTCTGTACAAGACAGTTTGTCTGTCTACAGGACAGTATGTCTCTACAGGACAGTACGGTCTCTCTACAGGACAGCACAGTCTGTCTCAAGGAAAGATATTATGACAAAAAGTAAAGAAAAGTGAAAAAATACAGTCATAGTATATACAGTGGGGTCCAAAGGTCTGATTGAAAATCTGGGATTTAATCAAAACAAAATACATATTCAAGGCTGTGAATAGTTTCTATGTTAAAAATTTAAAACTGTTAAATAAACTGTTAATATGGAAGCAGATTTCTGACACTGGCCATGTTAAGGCCTTTGTACTGAAAGGTCAGATTTTGTTTGAGGCACATATTTGTGGAGTCCATGTTGACTTGAGTGCACAAAGCAAAGGGGTCATAATGTGTCAAATTATGTATGAAATAATAATGTATGAAATTTAATGTAAAATTCTACTCTGTACGCTGCTAATATTATTATATAATGTGTGATGAAAATCTGAGAAATAAATTAGGAAACAAGACCAAATAGAAGCATTTTCATTATTGATTTCAGACTTTTGGACCCCATTGTGTATAAAATATGACACTAATACAATTTCACTGTTTATTAGTAACTCTGAATATTTGTTCTTGGTTTGAGTCCTGGGTTTCACCTGGAAAGACCACATTTCTTGTTAAAAAGAATAGACCCACATGAAGACCAGAGAGCTGTCTGTGGAAGAAAATCCCATTTTAAGTCTGTACAGACTCTCAAGCGCTGGCACTTAAAAACAGACACTGGTTAGCTGTTAGTTTCTCTGTAAAAAATCCATCACAGTGCTGCAGAGACAGTTTTAAGATCTGGTCAACGAGTCAAATCATCACTCCAAGACTCGTCAGTCGCCTGAGATCATTCAAATCGAGAAAAGTTATTTTTGGTGTCTATCTGTTTCTATCTGTCTCGCACGCTGGCAGTAAAAATCCACGTAACATCATGTGCTGGGGGTTAACTGATGAGAGAAGCTGAAGCCTGAGGTGGAGTGGCTAGTAAACTAGGCTGGATGTAACCAGCTCTCAGAACTCTACAGCCCAACAGTGATAATAAGTCTGTAATTATCTGGACAGATTTACTACAGAACATAAACATATAATGCAGACAGTACTTCTGTTTACAAGGCAGGAATGGTCGGCAGCTAGATCATGTCTACTTTCCAGTGGGAGAATTTTTGTTTATTTAGTTGTATTTATAGGGTTTTATATTTAAAGAGAAATGACATGGATTTATTTTTAACATTTTCAACTGTTTATTCTTTCACATTGTTTTTAATGTTTATAGTGAAGTAAAAGAAAATAGAATATAAGAGCTTCTTTTAAACTGAAATACACATCTACACACGAGACATGTCTAATCTGGTCATGTCAATGAGGTTCTTCAGAGTGAGATTTTCTTTTTTATTATTTGAGTAGGTTTATTGATTTCTCTAAAGACTTATTCTATTACTAATAAATAAGTCTGTAAACTAATGTTTATCTGGATTAGTAATTTTGTCTGCATTAATAAGAAAAAAGAATGAAAACAAGTGATGTGTGTAATGATGGTCCTCAGATATACTTTCTTAAATGTAACCAGTGGTCCCACAAGTGGCCCCCAGGTCAGTTCAGAATGCATTACGGTGAGATATTTGTAATTTGAAGTGATTTGACAAAGTATGATATTTAACAGTCTGTAGGGCAGTAGGACCCTGGGGAAACAGTGGTCTCACACTGTAACAATTCACAAATATAAGTGTGTGTGTGTCTGTGTGTGTGTGTGTGTGTGTACTTACATTTCTTCAGTCCTGGTTTGATTCTGTTCTCACCTCCATGTTCCAATCTAAACACACACATACACACACGTTAATAATCATTCACCTTCACTCTCTGTCACTCTCTCTCCTCGTCCTTGTATCTCTTTCTTGGTCTTTCTCTTTATACTATATATGACTTATAAATAATTATTCCTAGGTATACAGAAAACAAACACAATAAATTTATATAGATCTATATTGTACTGTATAGAATATAGACCTATATTGTACTGTATAGTATATAGACCTACACTGTGCAATGTATAGTATATAGACCTACATTGTACTGTGTGCAGTGTATAGGCCTATATTGTACTGTGTACAGTGTATAGGCCTATATTGTACTGTATATAGTATATAGACCTATATTGTACTGTGTATAGTATTTAGAACTATATTGTACTGTGTACAGTGTATAGTATATAGACCTATATTGTACTGTGTATAGTATATAGGCCTATATTGTACTGTGTATAGTTTTTAGACCTATATTATACTGTATATAGTCTAAAGACCTATTTTGTACTGTGTATAGTATATAGACCTAGACTGTATTATGTATTATCTACAGACCTATATTTTACTGTTTATAGTATATAGACCCATATTGTACTATAGTGTATATAGGCCTATACTGAATTGTGTGTACAGTATATAGACCTATATTGTACTGCGTATAGTATATAGACCTATACTGTACTATAGTGTATATAGGCCTATATTGAATTGTGTGTATAGTATATAGACCTATATTGTACTGCGTATAGTATATAGACCTATACTGTACTGTAGTGTATATAGACCTATACTGAATTGTGTGCATAGTATATAGACCTATATTGTACTGTGTATAGTATATAGGCATATACTGAATTGTGTGTATAATATATAGACCTATATTGTACTGCGTATAGTATATAGACCTATACTGTACTATAGTGTATATAGGCCTATACTGAATTGTGTGCATAGTATATAGACCTATATTGTACTGCGTATAGTATATAGACCTATACTGTACTATAGTGTATATAGACCTATACTGAATTGTGTGCATAGTATATAGACCTATATTGTACTGCGTATAGTATATAGACCTATACTGTACTATAGTGTATATAGGCCTATACTGAATTGTGTGCATAGTATATAGACCTATATTGTACTGTGTATAGTATTTACTCCTGTAATGTATTGTGTGTAGTATATAGGCTTGTATTTTATTGTGTACAGTATATAGGCTTATATTGTACTGTGTATATTTTTTGGAGTAACCCTAATTCCAAAAAAGGTTGGGATGCTGTGTAAAATGTAAATTAAGGTAAAAAAACCAGAATGCAATGAACAGAACATAGAACACATTTCAGATGTTGAAACATTTTGACTGTGAATATTAATAATTTATTTAGAACATGATGGCAACAAAAACGTTGAGACATGGTCACGTCTGGGAAGTGAGGAGACCGACTGCAGGGAGAGGAATCTAGTTTTGGGAGAGGAATGTTGTTCCATTCTTGTCTAATGTAGAATTCTAGCTGCTTAACAGTTCTGGGTCTTCTTTGCCAGATTTTTCGTTTCATGATGCACCGAATGTTTTATTGGTGAAGGTCTGAACTGTAGGCAGTTCAGTTCAGCAGCCTGACTCTTCTTTTGTGAAGTCATGCTGTTATGATGGACGCAGTGTGTGGTTGCCAGGATGGGAGCAGATGTTGTTCTAAAACCTCTGTATACTGTTCAGTATTGATAGAGTCTTTCCAGATGTGTAACCTGCTCATGCCATAGGCACTAATGCAGCTCCAGACCATCAGAGATGCAGGATTTTGAACTGGACGGTATCTTTCTTTCCTCATGTCTGCAGGACACGTCTGTGGTTTCCAGAAACAGCATTTCAAATTTTGATTCATCTGGCCACAGAACAGTTTTCCATTTTGCTTCAGTCCATTTTAAACGAGCTTTGGTCCAGAGAAGACAACAGCATTTCTGAATCATGGCTTCTTCTTTGCATGATGCAGCTTTAACTTGCATTTGTGGGTTACACGGTGAGCTGTAGGTGGTCGGACATCCAAATTCTTCACAATTTTACATTAAAGAACATTTTTCTAAAATTGTTCCATAATTTTTAGTTGCAGTTTTTGGCAGATTGGTGAACCTCTGCCCATCTTTGCTTTGAAAGATCTTTGCCTCTCTAAAATGCTCTACCCAGTCATGTGATTTAAGTTGCAAATTGCTTGTCTGACTAGTTTTAATCAGTACTACTTATTTTTCCAGCCTTTTGTTGCTACGGTCCCAGTTTTTTGAGATGTTTTGCTGCCATCAAATTCCAAATGAGGTAATAATTTTCATAAATTGTACAATTATTTACATTTATTTACATTTTACACAGCATCTTTGTATTTGGGGTTGTGTGGTTGAAGTTTTATATATGAATGTTGTATATTGAGTTCCCAACTGTTGTTTTTTTTGCTAAAATAATTTTGTAGATAATTTTTACAATTTTTTAAATAATTTTTACAAATTGGACCTTAATAAAATAAATTCCAAATATCAGAGCCTCACAAAAAATAATAAGCTATACAAAATTACATGTACAAACCGGATTCCAAAAAAGTTGGGACACTAAACAAATTGTGAATAAAAACTAAATGCAATGATGTGGAGGTGCCAACATCTAATATTTTATTCAGAATAGAACACAAATCACAGATCAAAAGTTTAAACTGAGAGAATGTATCATTTTAAGGGAAAAATATGTTGTTTCAAAATTTCATGACGTCAACAAATCCCTAAAAAGTTGGGACAAGGCCATTTTTACCACTGTGTGGAATCCCCCCTTCTTCTTACAACACTCAACAGACGTCTGGGGACAGAGGAGACCAGTTTCTCAAGTTTAGAAATAGGAATGCTCTCCCATTCATGTCTAATACAGGCCTCCAACTGTTCAATCGTCTCGGGCCTTCTTTGTCGCACCTTCCTCTTTATGATGCGCCAAATGTTCTCTATAGGTGAAAGATCTGGACTGCAGGCTGGCCATCTCAGTACCCGGATCCTTCTCCTACGTAGCCATGATGTTGTGATTGCTGCAGAATGTGGTCTGGCATTATCTTGTTGAAGAATGCAGGTCTTCCCTGAAAGAGAAGACGTCTAAATGGGAGCATATGTTGTTCTAGAACCTGAACATAGTTCTCTGCATTAAAGGTGCCTTTCCAGACATGCAAGCTGCCCATGCCACAAGCACTCATGCATCCCCATACCATCTGGATGCAGGCTTCTGAACGGAGCGTTGATAACAACTTGGGTTCTCCTTGTCCTGTCTGGTCCGGATGACATGGCGTCCCAGTGTTCCATAAAGAACTTCGTCTGAGCTTGTGGAGCTTGCTTAGAAATGGCTTCCTCTTTGCACTGTAGAGTTTCAGCTGGCAACAGCGTATGGCACGGAAGTATTCTGGAAGTATTCCTGAGCCCATTCTGTTATTTCCTGGACAGTGGCGTTCCTGTTTGAGGTGCAGTGACGTTTAAGGGCCCAAAGATCACGAGCATCCAGTAGAGTTTTACGGCCTTGACCCTTACACACAGCGATTGTTCCAGATTCTCTGAATCTTTTGATGATGTTATGCTCAGTTGATGATAAATTAAAAGTCTTTGCTATTTTATGCTGGGTAACACCATTCTGGTATTGCTGCACTATCTTTCTGTGCAACAACGGTGGAATTGGTGATCCTCTTACCATCTTGGCTTCAGAGAGATACTGACACTATGAGAAGCTCTTTTTATACCCAATCATGTTGTCAATTGACCTAATTAGTGTTAATTGGTCTTCCAGCTGTTCATTATATGCTTAATTTCCTTTTTCCAGCCACTTATTGCTACTTTTCCCTTAAAATGAAACATTCTTTGATCTGTGATTTGTGTTCTATTCTGAATAAAATATTAGATGTTGGCACCTCCACATCATTGCATTCAGTTTTTATTCACAATTTGTTTATTGTCCCAACTTTTTTGGAATCCGGTTTGTATGTTTTCCTCTTCAATCTTAATAATATTTGTATTTACTTCAACATGAGGTTGTTAAGAAATGTCCCATTAAATACATTCAGTTCTAAACAGTAATTAACATTAATCTATTACATTATCTTTAGCAAACAATCTCCAATATGTTTGAATTTATCGTGAACATAAAAAATGTTTAAAGGTTTGTTTGGCTCTAAATAAAATCTTTATTTAGGACTTTCCTCTGTCCAGAAGTGACACTGATATTGTTAAAAAATCTTATTTGAAAATCAAATTATTTTATATATTGCACACCCAACACCCAACATTTCTGAGGACGAGAATTACTACATGAGTGATAAAACTGTGGCTGCATGTTTTCCGTGTGAGCGTGTTGGGTGTGTTGAGCATGTGTGGATTCAGCCATAGATTCGGCTTTAGAGGCCAGAGAATCTCCCTGGAGTCTTTATCCAGGTCTGGCTGGATGATTAGTGGAAATTGAATATAACTATATAGTATATGTAACAATGATGAAGGCAGATTTTATTAAATTAGTGTTGGCCTACTAAGG
Source organism: Megaleporinus macrocephalus (assembly GCA_021613375.1). Lineage (NCBI taxonomy): Eukaryota > Metazoa > Chordata > Actinopteri > Characiformes > Anostomidae > Megaleporinus > Megaleporinus macrocephalus. Next base: position 4,087,633 of record CM038722.1, on the reverse strand, counting down.
ATAGCACATTTCTGTGACATTAGCTCACTTATGTTAGCATAGCTAGTCGATGTTAGCTAGTTAGTTACCACCATTGATCCTGTTATAGTGATAAGTAAATTATATATTGTTTAATTTATATAGTGAAATAATAGGACTGCACTGATAGTTCGCAATACTAATACCTTTAGTTAAGTAGTCTTTATTAAGCCACAACTTGCTGTGACTAAAAAAGTATGACTAATAGCTAGATAGCTTTTCCTGAAGCCTACATGCACTTCTTAAAATCACCCTCTCAGAGGTTTTACACTGTTACAAGATATTTCAAATTTTTTAAAGAATACATTATTTAAACTTTCCCAAAAGGGACACCTTGAGAATTACACAAGGCTAATTAATCTAAAGTAACATCTTTTAAGAAGTATTATTAAAGCACCATGTTTTATTTACAATAATGTTTGTGTAGCAATTAATTAATCATCATTTGCTGAAGTATTTTTCCTTACTTTAGTAAATTAATGAAATATCCTATAGAGTTCACATGTTTAAATAACAAGAATAATGTGACATTACTAATATTTTATCATTAGTTGACAGTGTTTGTGCCTTTTATAGTAAAGTAAAAAATCATCCTACTAATCCTTTTAATTACATTCGTCAAACTTAATTACTATACTAGTTAATCATACTAACCATATAACTATGTTAGTTACTATATTTAACCTTATGTACTATATTGGTCAGTCTCATATACTATATTAGTTAACCTTACTCACTGCATTATTTAATCCTCGTCACTATCTTAGTTCATTTTACTTACTATATTAAGTAATCTTAGTTATTATACTAGATTTTAGTTGTAATTTTAGTTTATTTTACTTACTATTTTAGTTATTCTTATTAGTTAATTCTAGTTACTATATTAATTTTAGTTGTTATATTAATCAATCATAATTTAGTATTGGTAACTATTGATTTTAGTTGATCTTAGTTACAACACAGGGTTGGGAGGGTTACATTAAATATGTATTCCTTTACTGATTACTGATTAACTGTTAAAATTATAATTGTAAGATAATCCAAAAGATTGCTATACTAACGTCCCTGATGAATCTAATGTACTTACTGACCATAATGACTTTCCATTACTTTTGCTATATTGTTGTACAATGGAACAAATACCAAAAATAGTTCATAGGATTTCAACAGTACTTTATTCAGCTAGAATTTTTTCTGTTTATTGAAATAAAATGATAGATGATAAGTGATTTAAATATTGTGCATCACACAGATTTGGTCATCATTGTGATTTCAGTGACTAAGTGGAGGAATAGAAAAAATAAAGCTTAAAATATAATGTATAGAAAGAAGATAAAACTGACAAATTTGTGCATTATAATTTGCGTTCAGTTGTGTATACTTTTCAGCAGTCAGCAGGTGACTTCAAGACCCAAAAAAAATATGAGTGAAAGATTTCAAATTCTGGCTCACTGTGTATGGTCTACATTCTGCATTGTTTTTTTTATCTCCAAAGGCAGCCAGGTTTGTTACCTAATGTCCAAAACAACTGTGAAACCTGGAGGTACAAAAGGAATTAACACTGAGTTTCTCTGGCCAGAACTTAAACCCTTTATAATTGTGCTCCCAGGTCTTTTCTCCTCCCTTTATATCAAGCGGTGTTTGTTTTTAAAGTGTGATCCCTTTAATGATTCTTAGCCTTTTTTCTTGTTCATATACTTAGTCACCTATAATTTTTATTTATTTAATCAGGATTTTAATAATTCACACATTTTTTAATGTTACTTAAACACATAGAACCTTGAGCTCCCTAAATAGAAATCTCATTAGCAGTTTGTCACTATTGTAGGAAGCACAATTGCTAGTTCATGTGTATTTTAGGACACAAATACACATTATACTGTAGTATAATTGCATGCATTCTCTTATTCATATTACCTTTCACTCTCTTGATGCCTTTTACAATAGTATTGTAATTCTGTCCCTCAAATATCCTGTAGCTTTGTGTTGTTTTGTGTGATTGGCTCATCACCAGCATTTGGAATTTGTTATCTTTTTTCCCAGGGCAAGAATTCAGAATTTTTAAACAGATTTTCATTTGATGTTAACCACTGTGGGAACAACCAAGTCCTTCTCATGTTCATCCATTTACATTTACGGCATTTAGCTGACGCTCTTATCCAGAGCGACATCATCCCTTAGTAATAATGCATAATGCATTGTTCATTACATATCATTACTACATAGTTATACTTACTCTATAGCATAGTTGTCAGGTTACTAAGAAACTTGTGTGTCTCATTTTAAACAGAAAAAAGAAAGAGATAATCAATCATTTGCCAAGAGAATACAGAGAGGTTAATAACTGGCTAAACACAGTATGTTATAATTTGTATGTTATGATTCTGCAAAATGTCTGCAAAATGAGAATTTCACAACTTGATGCTTGAGGGAAACATTACCTCATTCATATTTAATATGATATATTTAGAATTTCATACTGTAAACTGCTGTATCAAATTTTAGGCATAGTACTACCACTACTAGTAATAAAAACAGTAACAGTTAACAGTAAAATAATAGGTTCTTTGTGGTAAATAAATTTGGATTTTAAAAGGGTTTTATTAAAGATGGGTAATTTTTACTCTTAGAACAAAGAAAGTATACAGCAAATTAAAACTACACAAGATTTGACCAGTTGTGTTCGGTATATAAGTGTATTTTCACAAATAGTTATTGGTTACATACACTAAAACTATAAACACTAACAACAAACTAAACATATTAAGACAACAATATTACTTTACTTCAAACTAACTGATATGGCGTTTAGTTGTGAGTTTTGAGTGGGAGTCTAGAAGAGTAAAAGCAGTCTAAGAGATTGAGAACTGTCTAGGTTATTAAGATCCGCTTAGTAGAGTGAGAGCAGTCAATTAATTTGCACAACAATCTACTCTCAGAGAGCGGCTTCCCTCCAGAGACCAAGCCATTTTCACACAACCGTCTTTCTTGGAAACCATTTTGCAACTGGTTTCATTACCAGTTATCAGTGAGGTAGACCTGACCTGAATTAGCATGATGAACCAGGTGAAAATTACTAGAGTGGCCTACACAGACAACGGTGGGCCAACGCGGCGTGTTTGAGAGAGTGAGCATGTGTGCTACGCAGTTTTTTGTTCTCTGTTTTAAACATTAAATGGTAACCTGCATAGTGTTGGCATACTCAATATTATGAACATGGTCATTTCTATGTCATGTATGAAAAAGTATCAAAAAGAATTACCTCACAGCCCTAGTTCATACCTGAGAGTGTTCAATACACACTGTGGATCCTCCTGTCTGGCAGAGAGCAGCTCCACTCCTGACTCCCCTAGGTGATTGTAGGTCAGATCCAGTTCTTTCAAGTAAGATGGGTTTGAACTCAGAGCTGAAGCCAGAGAAGAACAACCTTTCTCTGTGATCATACAACCAGATAATCTGCATGAAGGAGAAAATAATGTGATGATAAATTGAGAGAGATTATTTACATTGAGACAGAAAGTACTAAAACCATACTATAATAGTATTTGGAATCATAGATCAAATAGTGGCTGTCACTGTTGATTACATTAGACATAATTTCTCACCATATCAGAATCGAAACCAAAATAAGCAAATGAATATATGATTAAACTTGGGTCTCATTTATTTTAGAGGGCTAAGACACACCAAATATTTTGTCTTTCAAAATAATTAGATAAGTAGGAAGTAGTTGAGCCTTAATAAATGTGCCTTAATGTTGTCTTGATGTCAGATTGATCTAATTTGACTTCACCCCAAAGATAATATGAACTAATTTGCTCAAATATTGGTACAGACAAATATGTTCTCCCAACATATTTGGCCCTATATCCAAATGCCAACCTATGCTCATGTTTGTTTATAGAATGACCAAATAAAACATATCTAAATTCTATTAGCAACATATTTCTGAGTAGTCCAGGGTCTGCTGAAGAAAATGACACACATGTATGACAGCTTTTAGATTTATTATATTGTAATCACAAATGAAATTGTCAAAGGTCATCATTTCAGAGCTGAGCTGCAACTTCTGGGATATCTAGGATATCTGTATAGCCTCACTACAGTAGTCTTCAATAGAGTTTTATTCACTATAGACATTTGAACTACCTGGCCCTCTAATTAGCAGTGCAAAGACAGAAGTGGCAAGACTCGAACTTGAAGGAAATTAACTGGGAGGAACTAAGAAGAACTAAGAATAACCAAGACTCAAACGGGGAATCCACCCTCCTCTGGGCTGCAACAGGGACATGGATATAGGAAACAGAGAAATTGGGATAAAATATAAAATGTGGTGTGCAACACACAATAACCTTTAAACTCTCTTTCTGCTGGAAATTAACTTCTGAACTATGTGGCCAGTTCATTATTCAAAAGTATACATTCCTGTGATTTGATGTTTTGGTAAAGTAAACACAACTAATATTTACTATTCAGAAATGAAAGGTGCACTGACTTGAGGATTTCCAATTTACAGTGTGAACTCTTCAGTCCCTCAGAAAGCAGTTGCACTCCTGTATCCTGCAGGTTATTGTTGCTGAGGTCCAACTCTTTCAGGGAGGAGTTTTCCAGTTTTAAAAGTGATTCAAGACTTTCACATGTGTTTATTCCAATATGACATGAAGCAAATCTGCAAGGAAAGAATAAAACACCTGTTTTACAGCATATTCATATGTGTATTGTATACACAACTCAAGAAGTTCTCTTGTATATTGTATACAAGAAAAGGTCCTGAAAGTTTTTATTTTAAGGTAATTTATAATATTTTAATTTGATAGTAAACAACAGAAATATGGCATTTGATTTATAGTTAATTTTCTCTGCTGAGCTATGATGCCTGTCTTGTATATTAGCATTTTTAGAAAAATAAGTGCAAACAAGTTATCAGACCTGTTTGCATTATTTAATACACTTCCAATCTGGGCATCACTGGCCAAATCCCTGGAATTTGTTTTTATTTTGCATACAAAATAAGATTTGTCTTAGTGTGTGTAACATACTATGCGAAATAAAGTTCTGCTTCTCTCTTACAGTTTCCTTGGTCCAATTAGCTTAAAAGTACTGGAAATCAATGGAAATCATTTTCCAATATGGAGGAGCCCTGTTGTGAGTTAGCGAGAGTCAGAGAATTCATTATGCTCTGAAAATCAGTTGACTATTCCTAATGAAAATTCAAATGAATCAAGTCCTAACAACGAAGTCTGGAAAATTTGTAGAATATAATAGAACTACTGGATTATTTTGGAGATTAAGAAGGTTTGTGTTTATGTCTGGGTGGCAAGACAGAGACCAAAAGAAAAGCACTGTCAGTGACTGATGACATGGGAAAATGGAGTGTGTGCTCATTTTGTTTTCAATATAAGACTGTCTAATATCTTTGTAATTGATCAGATAACCCTGCATAAATTTGATTAAACTGTACCTGTGTATTCACCTGGATATGTACTGTTTCTCAAATTGTGATTTATCTACTTTAACTAAGACCTTAATTAAACGCAGTCCTTTGATTAACATCACCATCTATCTGAGTCTGTCTTAAGGTGTAATCACACCAAGTCTGATTTTATGGACAAATGCACATGAAGATTTGAAAATGAACACACTATTGTGAGCCGATATGTAGGGTTTTTTTTTAGCTTGTAAGAGCGTATGTGGACAGTTGCTCTGTTAGCTTGTTGTTTTTCTGTGAGTGTATTTTGGTGAGGGAAGCTAAAAGCTGCTGTTTTACTGCTAAATGCTTAACACAAGATAGCTTCAGTCACTTTATTGTTCTTCCCTTTCCCTGCAGTTGTACGGAATGAATGCATCCTGTGCTTTGGACTTTTAACTGGTCTCAGACTGACTCACTACATAAGCGAGTTGAGAGGGAACCTGGGCAGAGAATCACCTACCCCCGTCTATGGCCAGGATCCAGGGTCAGCAAAAGGTAACAACATTTATTGTAATCCAAACTTTTAAACAGTCCAAAACTGATGGACCGTGATGCTACAAAAAGTGTTTAATCTGAGCCTGTTCTAATTTCTGTATTGTTTCATTCATTAAGATCAGTCTGACCAATCAGAGCTCTGTTGTCATGATTGCAGCCCAAAGAATGGCATCTTAATTCACATGGCTTGCAGTGAAGCACAAAAATCCTATATAACAACCAACACCCTGACTATAATCATGTGAAGATTAAAGAAAATATAGCACAGCTGAAAGGCTATGAATGACGGTAGAATTATAATGACTGTATATTACTGCAGTTCATTCACCACATTTAAATATGAGAAAAGCGGCAAGCAGAAGCAGAACTTTGAATTCCCTCATTGACAAACAAAAATACATGCAGAATCATTAAGCCCAGCTCCTGTAAGAGGCGGTGAACTCCCTGTGTTTGTATATTTTCTTTAGAAAGGCATGCACTCAGCTGCAGTGCTTAAAATATAAAAAAATCAGAATGTTTAGACAGATAGCACTCTGATTTGGTGTGAAGGGACCACTATGGTAAAACAAATCTGTTGTTTTTAAAAAAAAAAAAGAAAAATATGTACTCAATGTAAACAGGCTTGTACATGTACTAGAAGCTGTTGACAAATTTGCAGCAAACACTCACCACAGTACTTTAGTATTTTACTTTGTGTCAGGCAATACTTACAAAGACAAATTAGCCTTTACAAAATCGTTCTACTTTTTTTAAATTAAATGGTCTTTCTTGTAATATAAATTGACAGGAATACTGACCTGAGTATCTCCAGTTTACACTCTCCAGTCTTTAGTAAAGCAGACAGCAGCTCCTGTAATGAATCCTGCAGCTCACTGCTACATAGGTCTAACTCCTTCAGGGAGGAGGTTTTAGTTTGTAGGGCTGATATGAGAGATTTACAAAACTCCACAGTGAAATTACAGATGGCTAATCTGCAAAGGGACAGTAAATGTATTACAGAACAGTTCAGTCAGAAAAACATTACTGAGGCTAATATAGCAAACATCTTTTCAGCCTTTGTTATATTGCTATTTGTGTAATAAGAGAGAGGGACATATATGTCTTCTAGTATTCTCACCTGAATTTATTGTGCCTTTTCCTAATCTGTATCTGTGTATATGGTTGAATAACACTGCGAGTTTATGAGGTATAGTGTAAGGGATTTTAGCAGTGCTAAAGTTAATGCCAAAAGGGAAAACTTGATCATTCATGATCCCTTCATACTTTTATGCCTTAATTCCCAAACTTGCACTTATTCTTTCACTTTTAATGGTTCAGCAATGTACATAATACCTTCTGTTTTATTTAAACATCTAAAATTTAGACACTTCAGTCAGATGTCTAGCTTGGGCTGTCTAGTGCAGTCTTTCTTCTTTTATGTTTTCAGAGAGGGTTTCTTGACAGCTACACATCTCTTCACACTCATAGCATTGAGTTCATACAACAATGTTCATAACACATTGGTTTTAAGATTTGAAGGAACAAGTTTAAAGTGGCATCAGGGTGATTTCATGTTAAATGAATCTTTATTTTTTCTGGTAATGTAAAATTAATAACATATATATCAATGGTGTTTTGACTGGAAATTAACTGAATTAAACAGGGTGATTTTTTGCAGTACTTCATAAAGAAAATGAATAAGTTGCATGCTTCGATAGCTTTTTATGATTCAGACCTGAGTATCTTCAGTTTACACTGTGAAGTCGTCAATCCATTAGAAAGTGTCTCCATTCCTGAATCCTGCAAGTTGTTTTTACTGAGGTCCAGTTCTTTAAGGGGCCAGGTATCTGATTGTAAAGCTGATCCCAGATATTCACATGTCTCCTCTCTAAGATAACACGAAGTCAGTCTGCAAATGGAAGGCAAATACAGATGATATACACAAGATTGGATTTGTACATTGGATTTGTTTAGCCCCTTTTTACCCTGTCCATCAGGTTAATGGATCATCAAACAGATGGAATACACTCCATAATTGAATGGACTACTCTTTGCAACTTTCTCTGAACTACAAAGGTAAATGACTGTGTCAAGAAATATTAGTCAAAAGTATTTGCAGTTAATTAACTCAGAGTAATAATGAATATATCAAATGTTTTTTAAGTCTTAGAAAATAATAAAAACATATAAAGTATGTAACTGAAGCATGTGCCATTTAAATGTCACCTTCTTCTAGCTACCCGATTCTTCAGGAAAAGCTATATTGTTGTGTATTACCTCCTAATTCACTGTGGTCCCAATGGCTATACAAAAAAACATCTCAAGATATCCACATTCAGGGCAATAGTTCAGATGTGGATAGAATTTCTGAATCACCAAGTCTCCAAACTACTAAATTACACACTAGCTCCTTGTTAACAAAGTATTTGGAAGGGACAAGAGAAAAAAACAACTCCTTCATTCCATATAAGCACATGTGTGTGTGTGTGCGTGTGTGTGTGTTTTAGATATGGATCTTTGTTTTATTAGTTTTTTTGTGTGATTCAACTGAAGGTTAGATTTTTCTCATATTTTCATTGTGAGCTTAAGTATTTTGCACAATAATTATGGAAATTCTGACCTGAGTATCTCTAGTTTACAATAGGAACTTTTCAATCCAGCAGAGAGCTTCTCCACTCCTGCATCCAGTAGGTTATTCTTACTGAGATCAAGTTCTTTCAGGGAGGAGGTTTCTGTTTGTAAAACTGATTGCAGACTGTTACAACATTCTTTGCCAAGTTTACACACAGCAAGTCTGCAAAAGAAGAGTAAAAGCAACACATTCAGTAATACAAATATACATAATATATTAACTGCACATTTAGATAGTGCTGTGATGAAAATACAGGAATAATGACCTGAGTATCTGCACTTTGCAAGATGAACTCTTTAGTCCAGCAGTGAGTGTTTCCACTCCTGAATCATACAGGTCATTGTTACTGAGGTCAAGTTCTTTCAGGGAGGAGGTTTCTGTTTGTAAAACCAGCTGCAGAGTGCTACAGGACTGTGTACTGAGTTTACACGTAGCAAGTCTGCAAAAGAAGAGTAAATAAAAAAGAGTGAATAACTGTATTTATTGGTTCCATATTTTGAAGTGCTTGAAAAGAATTGCAAAATGTCATGAAATTGTATAATTCTGACCTGAAAATTTCCAGTTTACAGTTTGAACTTATAAGTCCAGGAGAAAGCTTCTCCAATCCTGAATCATTCAGGTCGCTGTCACTGAGGTCCAGCTCTTTCAGGGAGGAGTTTTCTCTTTGTAGAGCTGCATTCAAAGTTTCAAGTGACTTTTCAGTGAAATTACAGCCAGTAAATCTACAGGGGGGACACAAAAATTATATTAAGATTTTCAAACTGGGCTTCCGGTTATGGCGGCTTAGAGAACAGACACGCCTCGATTGGCTCTGTGATACTTTCTTTAAAAAACTCTGCTAACAGTCATCAAACTTGGTTTTAAAAGGAGCTCGAGCACTTTTGATTCTATTGTTCTCATCTGAAACTTGAAAATGCCAGCAAAAAAGAAAGAGGCAGGTTTATCGGATGAACAGACTTTGACTAGCGAGGCAAGCGGCTCACCACCACCATGGTTCCTCTCTGAAATGGAGAAGGGACATGGTGGATAACCGTCTTGGCAAGCTCGGTGACATCATTGCAAAAATTCACACGGATCAAGCTGCCATTAATCTCAAACTGCAAGAACTTTCAGGAAAGCAAGCTGAGTATGAAACCGCTATAGTGGACTTTCGTGCAGAGCTGGCTAACGCTAACAAAAACCGAGACGAGCAAATCAGGGAGCTGAGAGAAAAAATTGCTGACATGGAGAACAGGGCGAGACGCAAGAATTTACGCCTGGTGGGATTCCCTGAAGGTGTCGAGGGTAAAGACGGAGCGAATTTTCTCCGGGAGTGGCTACCAAAAATTCTCGACATCAGCGACAAACAGGCAAGTTTTGAAATCAAAAGATGTCACCACAGTCTCCAACCGCGACCTTTCTTCGCTACAGAGACACGGAAATAATTCTCCAAGCGGCCTGGGAAAAGGCGAGTTGAGCTTCAGAAATTCAATTATTATGGTCTTCAGAGATGTGTCCACGGCACTGTACAAAAGAAAAAGGGCGTTTAACAACATAAAAAGACGACTGAGAGACCACGGCATCACCTACAGTATGCTCCACCCGGCTACTCTTAAGGTGAATTTTTCGGAAGGACGCCGCAAATTTTTATCCCCGTCATTAGCGGAGAACTACTTTCGGCAGCATCACCCACAGCTTCTCCAGGGAGAACCAAGTTTGCAAACATGAGGTAGCTGCCGAGGTACTCTCCAGTTCATGGCGTGCGGTCTGGATTGGACCATTTGACTCAATGCTGATTAAAATTCACTGGTCAGTGTTTGCCTCTCAGCTCCACGAGGAGAAGGTATATCCTTTAAAAGACGGACTGCTGCTAGTTTAGTTTTACTTATCTATGCAGGGCTTAGACTGATATAGGTGACGAGAATGTCGATCGTTTCACCTGAGCGTGTGATTGGGGAGTGTACTGGGTCTGCAGTTTGTTCGGGGGAAAGTAGACCCAGAGGGTTTGAGGGCAAGGTCTTTTTTCTTAATTTGGTTATACTTCATTATGGTCTTGTTCTATATGAAAGTTTAGTTTTACATTCACTCACTTGTATCTGTGGGAAGGCACTGCTAATATGTAGCGATGTTTATTTGCTTCTTTCCTTGTCATTTATTTTTCAGTTAGTAACTGTAGTAATAGGCTCTAATACACTTTGTGGTTATGGAAGAGATGGTAGGGTCGTCCTCAATAGATTTTTATCATGGAACGTCAATGGCTTGAATAATATCTTAAAGCGTAGAAAAGTACTGAGATATATTAAAACTCAAATGGTAGATTTTGCTTTTCTGCAAGAAACCCACTTAACTAACGAGGAACATAAAAAACTTGCAAGGCAATGGCCAGGGCAGCTGTTTTTCTCATCTTTTACATCACAATCCAGAGGAGTGGCAGTTTTGGTGAACAAAAAGATCTCCTTTCAGCCTGAAACTATTGAAAAAGATGCAGGTGGGCGCTTTATAGTAATTAGAGGATTTATTGGCTTAGAACCACTTGTCCTGGTTAATGTCTATGGACCAAATTACGATGAACCAAATTTTTTTTTAGACCTTTTCTTTAAATTAACGTATGCATCCACAGAACTAATAATTGGAGGAGATATGAATCTGGTGTTAGATATGCGGGACAGATCAACAATTCAGGCACCCCTAACCCAAGCAGCTAAAGCACTAAAGAAAGAAATGCTGAATCATAACCTTATAGACATATGGGGAGATTTAAATAAAACTAAACAAGAATATTCGTTTTACTCACACAAACACAATAGTTACTCTAGAATCGATCTTTTCCTTATACACACCGGGAGAGAATCTAGAGTATTATCATGTGAATACCTAGCCAGAACTATCTCAGATCACTCTTCTTTATTGCTCTCAATGGATAGTCAATATGCATTATCTAGGCCCAAGCGATGGAGGTTTAATGCTCACCTACTTAATGACTCAGAATTTGTGAATTTTCTAAACACTAACATAGACACTTTCCTAAATATAAACAAGGGTTCTGCATCTCCGGTTATAATTTGGGAATCTATGAAAGCATACCTTAGAGGTCTAATCATTTCTTATTTAGTAAATAGGCGGAAAAAATATTTAACACATTTACGCTCCTCAGAACTAGAAATTAAAAAACTAGAAGAGACTCATAGCACCACAAAAGATGAACAGATACTTCAACTACTCAATGCTAAAAAACTTGAATATAATATTCAAATTACTTGTGAAGCTGAAAATGCTATCCTCAGAAGTAAAGCCCAATACTGCGAACATGGAGACAAGGCAGGGAAGTTGTTAGCATGGCAGATTCGGAGGGAAGATGCCCACAGGTCAATGGCACAATGGCACAGTTACTTAAGACCCTAAGTTAATTAACTCAGCGTTTGAAACATTCTATAAGTTACTCTACACATCACAGAATAGTAGTACAGCTGACACAGATTATTGAAATTCCAGCAATATCTGAACAGGAACGAGGGAATCTAGAAACAAAGGTTTCAAAGGAAGAAATTATAGAAGCTATTGCAAATCTACCTACAGGCAAATCGCTAGGATTAGATGGTTTTTCTATAGATTTTTATAAAAAGTTTTTACCCAAATTGATCAACCCCATGATAGATATGTACAGTAGAATGTTTGAAGATGGACAACTTCCAGGAACATATCATTCATTATTATATCATTTTTAAATACAGACTACAAAATTTTAACAAAAGTAATTGCCAATAGGCTGGCTCTGGTTTTACCAAAGTTAGTGGCTCAGGATCAATCTGGCTTTATTTCCCAACGCTCTGGTACAGATAATATACAAAGGTTTTACAATATCCTACATTATGCCAAACACACTGATGAACCAGTTCTTGCAGTTTCCTTAGATGCTGAAAAAGCATTTGGCCGTGTTGAGTGGAACTACCTAAGCTCAATAATAAGGTAAATGAATTTTGGCCCAAATTTTCTCGAAATAATTAAGATTTTATATCAACACCCCATGGCCTGTGTTCAAACTAATAATGATATTTCTACATTTTTTCCTCTATCGCGCGGTACGAGGCAAGGCTACTCTTTGTCTTGCAATTGAGCCCTTAGCTATTGCCATTAGGAAACACTCAACAATACATGGAGTACATATCAGTGACAAGATGCATGTCATTTCACTATTTGCAGATGATATCATGTTATATATCACTCAGCCCCAACAATCAGTTAGAAGTTGCTAGATGATTGGAATTGCTAGATAAGTTTGGGGTGATTATAAAGTGAACAAAACCAAAAGTGTCATCATGCCTCCTAATTCAGCAGCGGAAAAGATATCCCATATAAATATTACCTTCTCCTGGAATCATCAGCTCACTTATCTGGGTATACACATAACTAATGAAGTAAAACACACCTTTGACCTTAATTACACCCCACTATTAAAAAAGACAGAACAGGAGCTAGAACGGTGGAAACGTTTGCCCATTTCGCTAATTGGACGTGTAAATTGTATAAAGATGAACATTCTTCCTAAATTTTTATATCTTTTCAGGAATCTCCCTATCTCTATTCCTCAGGTTTTTTTAAGTGTCTTAATAGCTCAATTATACGTTTTTTATGGAACAACAAAAATGCAAGAGTTAACCTTAAGGTGCTATGTTGCCCTTTAAATGAAGGGGTGCTTGTCTACCTGACTTTCAGCTGTACTACTGGGCTGCTCAATCAGTGACTATCTGGGCCTGGCAGGCGGATTTTCATAGTCCCCCTGCCTGGGTGCAACTGGAACAGCATTTTGTAGCAAACGCATCTCTATCCAGTTTACCCTACATTTCTCAATATCACACCCTTAAGTCTGCCACTAGCAAGCCCCATATTATACATAATTACAAGTTATGGTTGGAAATCCGTAAAAAAAACAGAAACCAGAAACTAGTTTATACAGCCACGCCATTCCACAACAACCCGGGCTTACTGGAACCATTAAGAGACAGTAGCATTCACATATGGTTTAACAAAGGTATACATACATTTGGCCAGTTATATCAAGATAATATTTTAATGACATTCGACCAAATAAAACAAGCATTTCAACTTTCACTTTAAATATCTACAAGTCAGAAATTACATTAGGGTGCAACAAGGAGGACGATTAGAGGCTTTAACACCTGCTGATTTGGATGCCGAACTGCTAGCACATCATACTGCAAAGGGCTTTGTCTCTTATATGTATAAAATATTGTGGGAACTAACCAATACAGAAACACTTACAATTAAGACGAAATGGGAGCAAGATTTAAATCTCACCTTTGAGGCAGAAGAGTGGAAGCATGTTTGTAAAATAGGCAGAACATATTTCAACAGCAGACACAAACTCCTTCAGTTTAATTTACTTCACAGAACATACTACACCCCCGAGAGACTTAACAAGATACATTGTAGATATTCTAAACTTTGCCCAAGATGCAAGACAGAAACAGGTTCTGTCCTCCACATGTTCTGGTCTTGCTCTTACATTGAAGGATTTTGGAGGGAGATACAGATGCTTATCGAAATTATAACTGGTGTTAAGTTCCTCTTATGCCCTAGGCTGACTTTGTTAGGGGACGAGTTTTCGCTTTCAACAAACGGGGAAATTACCAAAGCTAATATTAGGTTTATTAAATTGGCTTTAATTGCCGCAAACAAATGTATAACCCAGAAGTGGAAAAACAGTGAGCCTCCAAACTTTTCAATGTGGGTGAAAGAACTCTCTTCTTATGTTCCATCTGAAAAGATTCTGTATAATTTAAGGAAAAGGCCTAAGACATTTGAAACAGTATGGGGAAGTTTTATCACCTTTATGTCTTCTTCCAATTCTCCAAAACCATTTGTTAAAAGAAGATTGATATCTACAGCTACTAAGGACCTTGAGGTAGATGTGAAAATTAACATTACTACAGTGCTTCTATTATGGACTATTTCTGATGTGTGAATATAGACATTGCAATGTTTTCGTTTGTTTGTTTATTGATTTATCTATTTTTATATATTTTTTGTCTTTGTCCTTCCTTTGTTCTAAGCCAGTGCTTAATTTGTAAAACATCAGGTAATGGAACACTAAAGGTGGGGTGATCCAACAAATGGGCAGTGATGGAAAGGGTCCGGGAGTGCATAAACACAACAGTGCTTCAAGTATCCAAGATAGCAGCATTCTGTGCAATAAGATCCAGCTCTAATGACTGCAGTGAGGAGCTGCAACCATAAAATCTCAGAGAAGCCACCAGAGGAACAGTTTTATCTAGAACGTGGTGTCATACAAATAATCCAAATAAATAAAATCTTTCACTTTGCATGAAAACAACAATACACATATGAAGAAACAGCTGAAAAGGCTGCCTCACCTTTTAATTATTCAAATTACTCCACAACGGCGACTAGCTCTTATACATGAACACTCAAAACATGCAGAACTGCAGAACCGCCAGAACTGCAGTTACCATCTACACACATCTACAAAATAAGCTGGTCGTTTTTTGAAAACGATATTACACACAAACAACTAACATTCCTTATTTTATTTGATTTTATTTTATAAATAAGTCCCTGTGTTTAAAAAAAATGTCACTGAGCTGCTGGATCTCTCTTATGAAAGACCCGATGCTCATCGCATCCTGGATGCTCAACTGGTGCTGTCAAAACTCAGGTATGACGTTTATTCTCGCAAACTACTGGTGGTGGTTAAAACGTGTGGGCCGAGACCCAAAAAGAAAGTTGTATGTGTTGCATGCGTGGGCCAAGACCTAACGATGGTCCCATGCGTGGGCCGAGACCCAACGATGGTCCCATGCGTGGACCAAGACCCAACGATGGTCCCATGCGTGGGCCGAGACCCAACGATGGTCCCATGTGTGGGCCGAGACCCAATGATGATTGCACATCTGGACACTCCTTTCTCATAGATGCTGCTGATTCTACAGCAGTTAGATACGGCACACAATTTCTCATTTCAAGCTCAATGGCCATCTCATTTTACGTGTTTTATTAAAAGACCTGATACTCATTGCATCCTGGATGCTCAGCTGGTGCTGTCAAATCTTGAGGTATGTGCCATACACATGTACTGTATGTGTGTACAATATGTAATATTTTATTGTAAACTCTCATGCTTCTAATAAAGCTGAAACTCCATCCAGATATATTTAACATAAAAAAGTTCGGGAACACAGGTGCTCGAAATATGAGAGGTTCCGGATCCTGTTCCGGCAAGATCCAGCACAAATTAAGCACTGCCTTCAGCGTCATTGGAAAAAGTATTCCCATTTTGGATTTGGTCACTGATCTTGTTGCCCCGCCTCCGTCGGTTTTTGTACTTCGCCGTGTTTGTTTCCGTGTGCGCTTGCCTTCCTGGTCTTCTTTGTGCTCTCTCTAGTTCTCATGCCACTCTAACCCAATTTGTGTTTGTAGAAAATTAGCGTACTGGGCTTTCGCCAGGGTTTTATGTTGGAGTTCATCCAAATATCGTCACTAGCATGAATTAATTCATTCCTTTGTGCAGTTTTCTCGGTATTAAGCTTCGTTAAATACTGCTCGGCTCATTAAAGTGGTGAGTCATGCTGTTTTGCTCACTAAAACTGACATTACGGACGCTTTCGAGATCATGCTCATTCTTCACTCTGATCTCTTTCTTGCATTTCAGTAGTAAATATTAATAGTGCTACCTTCTTTTGTAGACATAGTCTCTGTATATTTAATTATCTGGATCACAATTAATACTATAAGATGCGTCTTGTTTTGCAGTTGTAGAGTCATTTTCTGCCATTTGACTTCATTCTAAGGTGTTATGCGCTCGTACAAATAAAATTCCTTTGGCTTTCTTAGCCGCGGGTGCTCTAGTACACTGGCATTCTGCGGTTTTATGTGCTCTGGGCAATTCTCTAATGGCTCTCTGTTTTTATCCAGCTTAGAGACTCTCACTGTCAGACTTGTGATTTACAATTCTTTACAATTCTTTCTTTCTAAAACACTCCCCCTATGTTTCTATGGCTAATTTGTTCACATCCTTTTATTCTCCTCTCTTTGTTAGATACCGCGCACAATTTCTCATTTCAAGCTCAATGGCCATCTCAGCTTACGTGTTTTATGAAAGACCCGATGCTCATCGCATCCTGGATGCTCAACTGGTGCTGTCAAAACTCAGGTATGACGTTTATTCTCGCAAACTACTGGTGGTGGTTAAAACGTGTGGGCCGAGACCCAAAAAGAAAGTTGTATGTGTTGCATGCGTGGGCCAAGACCTAACGATGGTCCCATGCGTGGGCCGAGACCCAACGATGGTCCCATGCGTGGACCAAGACCCAACGATGGTCCCATGCGTGGGCCGAGACCCAACGATGGTCCCATGTGTGGGCCGAGACCCAATGATGATTGCACATCTGGACACTCCTTTCTCATAGATGCTGCTGATTCTACAGCAGTTAGATACGGCACACAATTTCTCATTTCAAGCTCAATGGCCATCTCAGCTTACGTGTTTTATTAAAAGACCTGATACTCATTGCATCCTGGATGCTCAGCTGGTGCTGTCAAATCTTGAGGTATGTGCCATACACATGTACTGTATGTGTGTACAATATGTAATATTTTATTGTAAACTCTCATGCTTCTAATAAAGCTGAAACTCCATCCAGATATATTTAACTTATTTAACATTTTGTTTATAGATTATACCACAGTATTAATGTAAGCTGAATAATCTATATGTTAAACTCTTACCGAGCCTTTTTGCAGTTTGTTATAGCTGGGATGAGTCTTCTGTAACCCTCCGCTGATGTGTTGAATTTCTTCAAGTCCAATTCTTCCTTGACATACTTTGACTGGAGACGCATGTAGGTCATGACTGAGCATTGGGCAGGAGAAAGCTTCTTTTTTGAGAATTTATCTGGAATTAGAAACAATCCATGGAAAGCTTTCAGACACCACTATCATCCATTGACTGTAATTGGTTAAAGTGAGGCATGTCAAAAAATGAAAGATGTACACTGCATGACCAAAAGTATGTGGACACATACATTGCAGCAGCAACATTTTTCACTAAAGTGAAAGTTTTGACAGTCATTTTGACTTTCTTGTGCTTTATAACATGTATTAAAATGTAATTTTAGAAAATGAATACATTTTGAACATACTCTATTTGAATGCTATGTAATTGCTGTGCCTTCAGTTCCTTTATAATTATAAATATTTTACTAGAGAATGAATAATAAAAGTTCAGATTTTGAGTGTGATCAAGCATACGGTCTCCTAGAAGACATGACATCGCATGACACCATCATTTCTGCACATGCATACAGTCAATATGCAGAAGATAAAAAAAAAATATTGCTCAAAATAATAAAAATAAAAATGAATAAAATTTACCGTTTAAGATGTAAGCCGTAAAGGCAAATAATATTACAGCAAACACTGAAATGCAGATGATGGCAATCTTCCAGGCATGAAAACCTTTTCCTGAAAAACAAACCAGGATTTCAGGATGTACCAGGATGTACGGATTTCTAAACATAAATGACTACGTGCAACAATTTTAATAATGCTGATTTTATTTCAAATTCTATATTTAAGAGTTTAAAATGCTGAATGTAGTCTTTAATGTGTCTACGTGTTATAACATAACACTTGAGGGTCTAATAATTAAGTATTTTTTAACAAGTAATTGGTGACATCATTAACATATTAGTAAACTGCATAGGAGAAAAGTAATGAATTATATTTACTGTTGTTACTGTCCCTGAGTAGTTTTCCCTATAGCTGTACTTTTTGATATAGAATTAAATACTACATAAAATTAAAGTTTTCCTTGATTTAAATTCTAATTAAGTACTTTTACTTCATTATTTTAATTATAATAGCTGTTACAAAGTAAAAACAGCTTATAAACCAATCAGAAGTAAGAACTGTAAATTTAACCCAATCAGAAGAAAGCAGTTAAATTTAAAATAGTTAATTTTTGATTCAGCTAATTCAATCAGAGCAGCTCCAGCTACAACAATAAAGTCTTGATGAGTTAAAAAATGTTCAGTTTAGAGGAGAAACAAACTCACACAAGGATTACACAATCAGTCATCTCTGCTCTTTAAGATCATCCTTTATTAGTCCCACAGTGGGGAAATATATTAGTTTAATATTACAATATAGTTAAATTGACGTCATAATTAATAATTAGTCCCATACTGCAAAGTGTTGTATTAAGGCATTTTTTGCAGTTAAATAAATACTAAATAGTCATGCAAAGAAATTGTGAAAGTTCTTACCTTTAACTTCAACAAAAAACATTACATCATCATTCCAGTCTCCATATTGAATAAAACACTGGTAAACTCCCTCATCAGAGGGTTGGACTGCTGAGAGTTTCAGTGAGGCATTTCCTTTTTTAAGTTCTTCCTTAAATAAGCTTGTTCTTCCTCTATAAGAGTCTGTCTGCTTCTGATTTCTGTCTTCATAACCTTCATACAGATGCACCAGTGTGTCTGGAAGATGCAGCCTGATCCACTCCACCATCATATCCTCAGCACTGATGCTGGGTTTGATAGAACAGGGCAAAACCAGATCTTCACCAGCTTCAACGATAAGAGGAGCAACTGGACCAACTACCTTTAGAAGTTCTACAATGAAAAATAATATCGTAAATCAATGAAAAAGATTATTTTTGATATGACCAGCTGATGTAAGCATACATGTGAACTATTGGTATTCTTATAGGCCCTCTACAGAATACATTGCTTCTTTGATTTAGACATTTATCCAAACTACAAGGATCACAATAAGTTTACATTTTGTCCTAAAATGTTCTCTATTATTATTTTTGTAACTAAGGATTTCTATAACTTAGGTTTGTTAAAATTAAGCTTTACTTACTTTGTAAACACATTACTTTTCAGATTTGATTTGCTCACCATTTTTAACATGTTGCAAGTTCGAAAGCCTTTTCACTCTAAATGTACCTTTATAAACTAAATATACAGGTTTGTTTTATTATACTGTGGCCTATGTGGTTCAGGGGGAGTTTGAGGGTGGGACATTTGAAGTAGCACCATCACCTCCTGTTAAAAAGGACGTTGTTGTTTTTGCTGTTGTTTTTTGCTAGTTTCAGATGTGTCTACATGTCCATCGTGTTTTATTGTGTTTTATTGTTGATTAATTAGTGTGGTTTTAGTATTCACTGACAGTAGGTGTTGTATGGCTTCTGGAGACCTCCCCTGCTACTATCCCTGTGAATCAGTGGTCTTTTCTACTTTTCTACTCCTACGCCTCTAGTAGGGGGCCTAGGCGCTGTGCCAGGAGACAAAAGAAAAGAAAGGAGCTAGAGATTGGAAATGAGACAAGTAAAAATAATAAAAAAGACCAGAAAAAGAAAACAAAATTGAAAACCAAAAAAAGAGAAGATAGCCATCAGTTATTTCTAAAGGAAGAAGTAATTTTGTTTTTCCTTTTAAAACATAGCCCTTTCTTTGAGCATGCCATATTTTGACATTTCCTTTCTTTGTCCTTTCCCGGGCATCTTTTCCCCACTGCTTTTGTAGCGGTTTTCCACCTCATAACCTAGCAGTGGTGCAGTGGTAATGCACTACCGTGCGGTAGCCATTTTTAATTTGGCGTATAATCATAGTCTCTACAAGCATTCTTTTCTTTGGGTTTTGTGTTGTGTATTCATTTACGTTTATAAACACTCAAATATTCTCTGCACTTGGGTCCACCACCAATAGCATCCTCTGGTTCTTCGTCTGAGCCTATGCTACAATGTTTGTTCATTCTCTAATTGGTTTTCAGCAATGTGTAATAACAACAGAAACAATAACATCAACAACAACAAGCAATAATAAAAAATATTAATAATAAAGTAAAGCATTTATATTATTAGCACTCACCTTCAACTTCAACATGAATAGTGACGTCATCATACCAGGACTCTGATTTAACTGCACACTGATAAACTCCCTGGTCAGAAGGTTGAACAACTGAGAGTTTCAGTGAGGTGTTTCCTTTCTGTAGCTCTTCTTTAAATAGAGCTGTTCTTCCTCTGTAAGACTTTATCTGCTTATCATTTGTGTCTTTATGATCTTCATACAGATGCACTAATATATTGGTTTGGCTCAGATCTGTCCTGATCCACTCCACCATCATATCCTCAGCACTGATGTTGGGTTGGAGAGAACAGGGCAGAACCAGATCTTCACCAGCTTTAACAACAAGAGAATCAGCTGGACCAACAACCTTAAAGTTCTCTGCAATCAATCCAAACATATGCAATTAAACTTTTTTAAGGCATGTTTAACTGTTTACACATGAAATTGTACAATAATATTTATAAATGTCTATTTTTTCACATTGTTCTGCAAAGTGTTAACATGCTACAGTAGAGTAGTATTCATTCACGAATATCTTCTTACTTTTTTGTACATTTCTTGTTTTTGAGAAAGGTTCTATAAAACAGTCTGTGTCAGAATTATGACGTGTTTTAAAACTGTAGAAATATTTGCAGGTTTGTGTTGTTGAGTATGCATGGATTCTGTTCTTTCTAAGAACAAATTCCAAAAACAAAAACTGTAATGAATGCCAGAATCTTCCTGAAAACTGCATTAGCAGATTTTAGAAAGAAATTTCTTCTTAAGAATGTTTGGTGAATGAGGCCCAAAGGAACATATCATGTAATTTCATATGAAAATCATTTGTATTTTAAGCGATATGTTAAAAATACAGAACACTGAGATGAGGATTTGTTTTTTAGATAAAACTGATGTGCATTACATCAAATAAAGTGTGTGTTTCTGTTTCCATAATTTCTTCTATAATTATTAAAATTCTATATTCTATAGATATAGTATAGTGTTAGCCAACACTATTAATAAACTAGAATAAACTATAATAAAAAGAATATATTTGTATATATATTATAACAGAATTATTATATAATAAATATGTAATAAAAATATTATAACACTATTAATAAAGATGAGAGAACATTTTCTTTCCCTCTCTCACAGCTTTTATATGATGGACCCATACCTGACTTGGTCTCCATAAATACAGAGAAAATCAGTAGCATCACACAGAGAAACATCATCCCTGAAAAACAGTCAAAAGGCAATAATAGAGCTTCAAATAAATCAATTAAAATATAAATTATTATTAAAGCTATTGGTGCTTTAAGCTATTAGTGCTTTAATAATAGTGTTAATTTTCTCATTTACGTGACATAGCAGTAGAAGAAGCATATCAGAAGATTTTCATGCCCGTTCTACTTTTTATACTAGACTCTGAACAAACATGAACTCTTAACAAACCGTAACTAATGTACACAAAAGATTTATAGCATATTTATGAACAGTAGAGTAATACTACATTATAAATATATAATCAGTTTGAAACATTCAGTAAATACCCTTTTTTTTTACTTTAACTCATTGAGGTTCCCTTGTACAAATGTTACAGTTTAATTTACCAAACTTGGTTAAATGAGTCATTGTTCAAATGTGTGCATTTGCCAACCTCTCTATATCTGTTAGAATGAAGCCGGCTGTTTTTGTTACTGTGCCTTTAATACTGATCTAAAATAATGAGCTGTGTTTTGATTTGCTGTCCTGCATTTAGCTAATTTAGAAAACTACTCAGAGCTGAAACATTCATTAGAACTTCAGTATGAGTGTATGGTGCTAAACTGCTGTTGACTGAATATGTGGATATATGTAAATGACTTGAGACATCACTGAATGGGCTTTTTTAATGAACATTCTGAACCTTGCTGTTTGATCTCCTGGAACAATGTTGAGTATCTGTTATACAGCCATGGTTTATAATTAAGTAAGAATACAATCGAAGTTGTAACTGGCACTGGTATCTCATGTTATAGCACGAACTTTGAGTGTATTATTGCAATTATACTACAGTATGGTCATCGCTATTTAAAGATTTATCATTATTTATTCATAGATTTACACAAAAAGAGAGCACAATGTGGTTTTGTTTTTTTCCTTCTCTTAACCAAGATTCCATGAAGTATATTACTTTATGTCCCCATGGAAAAGCTAGTCTTCTCCTTTTTCTTTTGGTTGCTTTTATACCAAGACAAGCTCAAAGTATAAGGGCCAATAAAAATGTAACATTTCGTTACATTAACATCTTATTTTCATTTGTAGACCACAGAGCATGAGGTGGATATGGGGAAAGGAATGAATGAAGAATGAATAAAAGGAATGAATGTTGGTATCTTGCTGATAAAAGAGGAGGACATCTTTGACTTATCAGTGGTGCTGGAGGAGCAGATCATCTTGAATGACATTGATAACTTAACCCAGGCAGTAGCTATGCTTGTTGGTCTGCTATTTGCATTAAACACCGACTACTATGCTGGAATATTTTTTTTCTCTGTGTTCCAAATGTATCTCCAAACTCTGCACTTGAAAATACAATCGACAATAATGTATTTTTTTAATATAATGAGATGCTGTAGATGCTTTAAACAGGTGTTCTTGTTGTGTTCTTAATAGGGCACTAGATCTAAAGTTCTACATAATTCAGTAGTTCATATATAAAGAGGTCATTGGTTTGAAGTGGCTCACTGTAGAGAAACTTAGTGACTTTCTTTACACTGTTGATGATGGAAATCAACACGTTTCATTTTTCATTATTTACCATCCAAAACCACCACCAGTGAAGCTATACATTTGAGATTTTTTTTATGTGTAATACTGGTAATGCTAAAATTTTAACAGTGCCCTGCGTATCAATAACTTATTTAACAACCTCTTTCTCAAAACATGCATTATGCATTAGCTATCAGATGACCCTCAGATCACAAACTCTAAAAGCTTTCTGTTGGGTAGTTTTTAGACAGGTCAAATGCTTCAAGTGTGTTGTGAATTGTTACATTTCTTTGCCAAATGGTACTTCAAGTTTGACCACTCTGACAATGACCCATCCACTGGTTAAGTCTAAACTTCTGTTTATTTCAGAAGAGTTTATGTACTGGAGAAATATTGTTTTATAATGTCTGTTCATAACCCTATACAGCATACACAATTATTACTATTATTACCAATAGCGTTAGTGCTAATGGTTCCCTTTTGAGCAAACAAACCTGTTGAATTTAGATTTTTTGTTATTTAAGATGTAAGCTTGTTCAGGCTGTCCTTTTCCCCAGCAGAGGAATTTAAGCTCTGTACTGTTGCATTAGCTGTGTTACCACTGTTACAAATGGTAACTGTATTTTGCTAAGTTATGCTACTGAAGTATGCATACATTGTAAGTATAGATTGATTTTTCAAGAAGTTTGCTCATGTAGACATTATACTGGACTCTTCGCTCATAAATATTTTGGCTATGTTCTTGTACAAAAATAAACTGTATAGCTATTAAATATTACAAAATGTAACTAGTACAATTTATTTGGACCTGGGACAAAATGTAACATTAGTCATCGTTGTACATGAACTAATGAAAGACTTACAATTTATTTTTTTTCTGTTAAATGAGATGCATGTCTGGAACCTGTGAATGTGTTGTAAAGGTTTTTAAGTTGGTGTAATTTAAGATTCTGTGGAATCAGCTACAGAGTTTCAATTGAATTGAGATCAAGTTGGTTGAAATTATTGTTTTAGTAGAACTGAATGGAGAATAAGTTACATAAACTACAAACTCAACTCCAAAAAAGTTGGGATGCTGTGTGAAAGGTAAATAAATGTAAATAAATACAGAACGCGATGATTTGCAGATATTATAGACTCATATTTTATTCACAATAGAACATTGAACACATATTAGATGTTTAAAGTGAGACATTTTAACATTTCTTAAAAATGATTTACTAATTTAGACCTTGATGACAATAATGCATCTCAAAAAATTGGGACGGGACCATGTCTACCACTGTGTAGCATCAACTCTTCTTTTAACAACAGTTTGTAAACATCTGGGAAATTAGAAGACCAACTGCTGGAGTTTTGGGAGAGGAATGTTGTCCCGTTCTTGTCTGATTCAACTGTCTGTTCAACAGTTCTTGTTCTTCTTTGCTGAATTTTTCACTTCTTGATTCTCCAAATGTTTTACTGGTGAAGGTCCAGACTGCAGGCATATCACTTCAGCAGCCGGACTCTTCTTCTGTGAAGTCATGCTGTTGTGATGGATGCAGTATGTGGTTTATTGTCTTACTGAAATATACAAGGTCTTCCCTGAAAGAGATGCTGTCTTGATGGAGCAGATGTTGTTCTAAAACCTCTGTATACTGTTCAGCTATGATAGAGTCTTTCCAGATGTGTAAGCTGCTCACGCCATAGACACTAATGCAGCTTTAGACCATCAGAGATGCAGGCTTTTGAACTGTGCGCTGATAACAAGCTGGATGGTCTCTCTCTCTCCTCTTAAGTCCGCAGGGCACAGAGTCCACGGTTTCCAATCTGATCACTGAACAGTTTTTCATTTTGTCCATTTTAAATAAGCTTCGGCCCAGAGAAGATAGCAGCGTTACTGGATTGTGGCTTTCTTTTTTGCATGATACAGGTTTTTAATAGCATTTGTGGATTGCACAGTAAACTGAGTTCACAGATAGTAAAATCTAGAAGGGCTCCTGAGCCCATGCAGTGAGTTCCAGTACAGAATCAGGTCTGTTTTTAATGTAGTGCAGTCTGAGGGCCTGAAGATCACAATCATAAAATATTGACCATCATCCTTCTCCCTTGTGCACAGAGATTTCTCCACAGGATTACACTGAGGAACATTTTTCTGAAATTCATTTTATTAGGACCACGTTTTTTCCCAGTATTTTGCTGCCTCTTTCACAACTCATTTTAGATGTGTTGCATCAAATTAGTTAATTATTTTCATGAAATGTTAAAATGTCTCATATTCTATTGTGAGCAAATCATTGCATTTGGTTCTTATTTACATTTCTTTTGTTTTACACAGCGACCCAACTTTGGAATTGGGGTTATACACAACTCTGTTAAAATGAACTGAACAAGGGAATACTCATGATATTAAAATGTAATGATGCTGTTTAAGCTAGGGCGTTTTAGTAGAACTGACTTGCTGTCAGGTTCATACAATTATAAAATTCTGTTTGAATTTAGTGATGACATAAGAATTCAATTTCAAGGGAAGAAAAACTTGATTGATTGACTTGATTTGTTGACTCAACAAATTAAGTGAGATTGCCTTTATGCCAAGTTTTAATAACTAGTGTTTCTAAATTGATTTGACCTAAAAAAGCATCACGGATATATATATATTGCAAATCAACATCCAACAGGTGTGTATTATATTACACACCTGTAACACACTCTCAGCTTCTCTACTGGAGTTTAGACTGAATGATAAATAATCTGCAACTTTCTTTTCCTTAGAAAGAGAAAACCAGTCAGATCACATTTTACTCACATTATGTTAGAAGTGTTTCTGCAATCAGATCATTCAAATGCGTGTGTATTCCTGCATGCAACTTTATACTAATGCATAAATACACAGTGATGTGTGTTTCTGTGATGTGTAAAAGTGGCAAACACAGAATGGGCTGTCTGTGTATCATCCAGAATCCAGAGAGACAGCAAAGCTGCTATTCTACTGGTCTATTTATAAACTCCATCAACCATGTAACGTCAGTTTATGTGGATTCTAATGTTCTATTTATACATGAAGATACAAAAATACAGCAGGAAGCACAATGATAGAATGTCTAATGAAGAACTTGATAAAGTTGTCTTTCAGTTGACCGACAAATTGATTTAGTTCATGTTTATAAGTCAGTATGTTCCTGTTTTTGATTCACTTTATGGGAAAAACATGAATTACTTCCAGGTTTCACCCAACAACAAACCACATTCTACACACAGGAGTGGTTGTGGTCATTAGTTCTTAAAGAAATACTGAAAGAGAGAAACGAGGTGCAGGCTGAGGTGAGTGATATGGAAAAACTAATATGATATTTAAAGATATTTTTACAATACACAATATGTATCACAATATATATATTTTTTGAAAAATAGTAAGTTGAAACTAATATATATATATATATATATATATATATATATATATATATATATATATATAATAAAGGAAACAGCATAATGGCAGGAGCCTAGTGGAGAACAAAGTGCAGGCTTGCTAAAAAATAATTATTTTATTATATTTTATAGGTTTATTTTTTTACTTTTTTGTTTTGGGGTTTTTTTTGGGGGGTGGGGGGTGGGGGTTGAGTGCTCAAACTCAAAAAGCACAGCTCACAAGTTTTACCATTTACCAGCTCAGACAGAGACATGTGCTTACAAGCCACATGAACAGGCCCTAACAGTCCTAGACCAGCCGTCCCATCTGAAGGCCCAGGTGAGCTCTGGGTCCAAAATATAACCAGCCAAAACCAATCAATGTTCTACCCAACAAGAGTCCAGTAGACGTTACTATTAGCCTGTAAAGTCTGCTAAATGTCCTACAGCTAAAAAAAGAATTTGAACCCTAGCCTGCCATGTTTAGAGACCAGTGTGATACACACAGTGAGTTATTTATCAACACCCACAGGCATGTTGGACTCAAATGCAAAGCTGCTTAAGTGTTTTTTTAAAGTACTAAGGCTGTGTGCATGAGTAGACCGGCTTGAACGTAAACTGAGGGAGAGAACCCTAGGGTTTAGAAAATATTTTTTTAAATTTATTTTGTGTTTTTTGGTTTGTTCTTTTCTTGTTTCTGTTTGTTTTTTCTTTTTTATACTGTGTGCTGAAACTCGAAAAACACAACTTAAGTTTTGCCGTTTACCAGCTTAGACAGAGACATGATGACAAGCAGGATGAACCTAAGACTGAGAAATCAGGCAGACTAATTTTCTTCTGCGTAGGTGGGGTGGGTATGCTAATGGCAGTAGTGATTCACATTCTTTGGCTCTAGTTCAGATTCTGAATTTTAAAATATACCTGAAATATACCTGTTTGTATGTGTGTGTGTGTGTGTGTGTGAAAGAGAGAGTGAGAGAGAAGTAATTGTATTGTTTTTTTTGTGTTGGAACAGTGGCGCTGCGTGGTCAGCAGTTTGGTCAGTGGTGCTGTGTGGTCAGCAGTTTGGTCAGTGGTGCTGTGTGGTCAGCAGTTTGGTCAGTGGTGCTGTTTGGTCAGCAGTTTGGTCAGTGGTGCTGTGTGGTCAGCAGTTTGGTCAGTGGTGCTGTGTGGTCAGCAGTTTGGTCAGTGGTGCTGTGTGGTCAGCAGTTTGGTCAGTGGTGCTGTTTGGTCAGCAGTTTGGTCAGTGGTGCTGTGTGGTCAGCAGTTTGGTCAGTGGTGCTGTTTGGTCAGCAGTTTGGTCAGTGGTGCTGTGTGGTCAGCAGTTTGGTCAGTGGTGCTGTGTGGTCAGCAGTTTGGTCAGTGGTGCTGTTTGGTCAGCAGTTTGGTTAGTGGTGCTGTGTGGTCAGCAGTTTGGTCAGTGGTGCTGTGTGGTCAGTAGTGTAGTGAAAATACGTTGTATCTACATTTTTTGGAGATGAAGGTTTTGTCTGTGACAAAATGCTAAATGATTGATTAAAGAGAATTGTGGGAATGTTTATTCCACAAAATACATCATACACATGAAATGGTTTAGCGGTCATTAAGTAAACTGAAAGCCCTGAAAATCTGCTGTAGCCCTACTGAAAACTAGCCTAACTGCTGCAGTGATCTCTGACTGGGGCTTTAAGGTACTGGTGTAGCTCTGTAGCTTAGCTTAAATAGGAAAGACAGTTTCAGCCTCACTCGGACTTTTAGCTTTGAACATCTGTTAGTTAATTAGTTGTAGCCAAACTTGATAAATCCACTAAATTAATCAAAATTGATGCTCAAAAAAGTATAAAGTCAAATGCATGAGCAGTATCACCAGAAATGATATCTATCAGAAAGCTGAGAGTAGAGTTACCTGTAACTCTGAAAGACTCTGAATACAGAACAGAGTCTTCAGTTAAAAAAGTTCAGCTCCGTCTTAATCAGGAGATCCAGTCCTACATCAGAGACACAACAGCTCATTTATAATCACATGATCTCTATTTAAATACTGTAGTTTCCCACCAGATTATTATATCACACACCTGTAACACACACTCAGCTTCTCTAGTGGACTTTAGACTGAATGATAAATAAGCTCCAACTTCCTTTTTCTTAGAAAGAAAAAAACAGTAAGATCACATTTTACTCACATTAGAAGTGTATCTGAAGTCCAATCTTAACCAGGCAAGCAGAGTTTTGATTAAACACCATCAACTGCACTGCATTGCAAGTACAAGCTTATAAATGCTTACACATTTTATAAAGGTAGAATTTGCAATAAAGACCATAAATGAAGTAGAGCTAATCATTCTTAATAACCACTGTCTGACTCTAAGTAAGTGCGCAACTGTTAAATTAGGACATTAGCAGACCAGGCATAACCTTATGACCACTAACCGGTGAAGTGAATAACATTGATTATCTCTTTATCATGGCACCTGTTAGTGGGTGGGATATATTTGGCAGCAAGTGAGCATTTGTTCCTTAAAGTTAATGTGTTAGAAGCAGGAAAAAGGGCAAGGGTCAAATTGTGATGGCTAGCTGACTGGGTGGGTCAGACCATCTCCAAAACTGCAGCTCCGGTGGGGTGTTCACAGTCTGCAGTGGTCTGTATCTAACAAAAGTGGTCCAAGGAAAGAGTAGTGGTAAACTGGCAACAGGGTCATGGGCGGCCAAGGCTCATTGATGCATGTGGGGAGCGAAGACTGGCCCATGTGGTCATATACAACAAAGCTAAAGACATTAATGCTGGTTCTGATAGAAAGGTGTCAGAATACACAGCACATCACAGTTTGTGGAATATGGGGCTGCATAGCTGCAGACCAGTCAGGGTGCCCATACTGATGAAACCACCAACAATGGGCATGTGAGCATCTGAACTGGACCACGGAGCAATGGATTTTGTATTGTATTGTGGTACCAGTAAAACAAATCAAAACTTTTTCACAAAATCAAAACTTAGAAGTCTGCTAGTGGATGACAAATGTTGAGTTTGTATTGATATGATATTGATATTTGTAACACTGGATGGACTAACCAGACGCCTGCAGATGTTATCTTAAAAAGAGTTTTTAATAACAAGGAGCAAACAAGTAGGTACATATACAGGAGTTATCCAGAGAGCTAACATAAACACAGATGAGTGACATCAGTTCTCAGGTGAAGGTGAACGGAAAACTGTTATTGACAAATTGAGGTCATCTGACGAAGACATCACAGAGAGGTGTATTATGGGAATGATAGTTTTCAACGCCTGAAGCAGGGGGAGAACCTGGAGGTGTGACAATATTAATATGCTTAGAAATAAAGTATTAATGTATTTAAATGGTGTATTAGATTTTTTTTCAAGTTAACCCTTTGTTAATCAACAAAATAAATTCTAATTGTTATCTTTCAAATGCAGGCATACTTAAAATAATAAATCTGAATTCACAATGACCAAACATGGTAGTAAATGCATGTGCACATAAACACCTTTTAAATGTATTCAATTTTCATTAAAACTAATTTTTACATTCAGGTTTTCAGTCATTTTATCAATGTCTGTCCTGATTTCGTTTTGTTTTCTCTTTTTGATGGTGAGGATCCACCGTCCTGTGCTTATTCTTTTGTGCACTTACACACAGGTGTTACCTTGTTACCAGTTCTCCAGAAATGGATGCTCTCCTTTGTTTTTGGACAATGAGTGCTAAGGATCTCAGTATGTATAATTTATCATTATCTGTAACTGAAGACAATCAGCTTGCACTTGGTCTTTCTGTGAGATGAATGCTTTTTACAAATCAAAAGACATGTTGATTTCTGTACACTGTTTACAAATTACATCACTTAGGACTTTGGTGTTTCCCTGTCCCGGTGTTTTTCCCGGTCCCCGTTGTTGTCTGTAAGGTTCATCTCCTGCCCTTCCTTCCATGCCACATGCCCTTTGTTTATGTTTTTCCATGTGCTCCATGTCTCCGCCCTCCACCTGTGCCCTGTATGTTCACCAGGTGTCTCTTGTCTATCTGTGTATATAGTCTCCCCTCACTCTCCCTTCTGTGTCCGTGATTGTATGTAGCTCTGTGTGAGTGTCTTATGTATGATTACCTGTAATAAAGCCATGCAAAAAGATCCTATCCCTCTGCCTGTGAGTGTTAATTACACTCAGACATTCATTTGGTATATAGGAAATCCATTTGTATAATAACCCTCCTTCAACCTGACAATACCATGTGTTACCATGAGATGATAAAACATGATATATGATGTGTCCAACAAATTGGACACATAATTAGATATAGTTTGCTTTAGACTAAAAATAAAAAAAATCTACACAGATTTTCCTTTCACACTACAGGGTTTCCTCATGAGGCTGATTATCCAGATAATCCTCAACTCATTTACACTCATCAAAATCAAAACACACACTTTAAACATACTACAAAACATGCTACATAACCATAATACAGTGAACATAACATTCAAATATTCATGAACAAGCATTCATTTCCTACCTTTATATTTTTGTGCAATTTTAAACAAGTCGTTTCTTGAATGAATGTAATGTTGTCTGTTCTGCTGTTGGATTGAGTTACAGAGTGGATGATAAAGTTACAGTGGGTGGAGTTCATTAAACAGCATCATTAAAACAGGTTTAGTGTAGATTTCAGTAATGCTGTGAGTAAGAAAACACTTTGCAGTCTTTTAAGACACAGAGACCACAGCATTATCTTTATGACAAGCTAAAGTTCAACTGGATAAACTCAGCTGTAAAATCTTTATAGTGAAAGTAAATCTCTGATCTCAGAAATCTGAACTGCAGTGGTTCAGATCACCTTGTTCTCTCCAAGTTATTTTAAATATAAATATGTATGTGTAATTATGAGCTTTAGATAACTTAAAAGTACCATTATGAACTACTGTCAAACTATTTTGTCTGCACTACTACTATTTCTTTGTCTGGAGATAATGTTTATTAGGCCACTGAAACTCTGAAACTGCTTTAAATTGTGATTGGAGAGTAATAATAATAGTGAAAAGAAACTCCTTTGTCTATACAACAACTGATTTACCATTACTTGATTAATATTGTTCTTTAATATATGTATTTGTACTGAAGTGAAAAATTATTGTAGTAGCAAAAGGTTTGATTAAGTAATTGTTCTTTATACTCCTGCTCAATAGTAATGGGTTACTATGTTTTTCACTTTATGATGCTATTAAGATAATTATTAACTCATTGTGAAAGACACAGTGATTCATGATCTATCATAAAGAAATGACATTTAATGATATTCAAGGAAAAGTTCCCCAAAAATATAAAATTAAGACACATAAACAGTGATATATTCCTGTTAATGTTTGTATTCTAAAAGTGAGAGGTAAGAAAAGCAAGAGGTAGCAACAGCAGGCTCATGAGCAAATTAGGCCACACTGTCAAATATGAACTGCATACCTGTTAAGATTGCTGGTCAATAAGAGCTCAGGAGGGGGAGCATCATCTGACGATACCTTTATGTAAATAATATAATTGTTCATGTTTCAGATACTGAAGTGTTGTGATACGCTTTACATCAGTTAATAGTTCTACTGGCGCATGTAGGCAATTAAGCAGTTAATGTTGATGTGATCAGTAATTAATACATAATTATTATAAAGAATATAAAACTATTTCCTCAGTATTTATGTAATTATTGTTTAATGAACAATGAACTACCCTAATAATTAGTTTAATACTACCTACTGAGTATTTCTGGGTATTTAATAGTAGTGATTTTAAGTGTTAATGCAGAACTTTCAGTTCTAGAGAAAAGTCTAGAAAAGTCTTTTACCATTTCATTGATCATGAAAGTCTAAAAACTGAGTAGTAAAAGAGGATTTTGATATGTAATTTAGCAACTCCATCCTCAGTATTTAAAAGTCATAATGTAATTGAACACTATATTCCACAAGAGGGCAGTATAAACCTGTGTTTTACATTGTAGTCAAAGGTTCTAGTATGTTTTGGTGTGGAATGTCTTCAAAAAAGAACCATAAAAATTAAGTACATTACAAACTGGTATGTAAATTTGGATTTTTATATCTTATAAACAGCTAAAAATCTTTTTTTGAAAGTTGAAAGTCAGACACTCAGTAGAGTTTG
Source organism: Megaleporinus macrocephalus (assembly GCA_021613375.1). NCBI lineage: Eukaryota > Metazoa > Chordata > Actinopteri > Characiformes > Anostomidae > Megaleporinus > Megaleporinus macrocephalus. The sequence continues at coordinate 4,054,907 of CM038722.1, read as the reverse complement.
GAATAGTTGTACTATTATACAAATATAATATCTACAGTTCAGTTACAGAGCACCTCCTGCTTAATTGTGTAATTGATCATCTAGATGTTATAAGTTTTCTCTAAAATAATTTTAAATTATGGACCTAATTACACAGAGGATCAGTTTCCCAGTTTTCACACATAGATTAAGCCTAGTCCTAGACTAAAGTGGCAATGCTCAACCATTTAAATATTTTTTAAATCTAAGTTTAATTTTAATCTGGACCTGGGAACTGGGGGTAATGTGCTAATCCTGGTTTTTATATCTGTGTACCTTTTTTGTTGCCCACTTCTGGTGTAAATGGAAAATGTCCTAGATTTACTGAATGTTAATTGTCAGGCATTTACAGTTTTCAATAATGAAAATGTCAGTATTTAACAATGATTCTGACTAAACAAATTTCTGGTCTAAAAACGTTTACTAGCTTCATGGTCAGACTGCAGAGTAAAGTTCTAAAAGTAGCTATAAACACATAGTAAGCATAGCAGCAGACAAACAAGAGCTGCTTTCCCATGTAGAGCGATAGTAAGCAGAATTGTGCAAATATGTATTATGCATGCCGACAACACACTGTCTCACTGCACTTTCAGTGTACACAGTACAAATGTACTGTTGGCTGAAAGGCCATTTAAATTCCCACTCATATATACAATGTTGGGCTCAAAATGAAAATTCAAATGCTATTTTAATTTTGTATTTGGTATACATACAGGGATTTAGATGTTTCCAAGTAGCTTTATTTAAATTAAATGTATTTTAAGTATTGCATAGCTGTGCTTAATGTGATTATTCTACAGGGATGTCAAATAATAAATAAAATGTAGTTTAACTCATATGTAAATGTACAGTGCATCCGGAAAGTATTTACAGCGCATCACTTTTTCCACATTTTGTTGTTACAGCCTTATTCCAAAATGGATTAAATTATTTTTTTCCTTCAGAATTCTACACATAATACCCCATAATGACAAAGTGAAAAATGTTTGTTTTAATTTTTTGTAAACTTATCAAAAAAAAAAAAAAAATCACATGTACATTCACAGCCTTTGCTCAATACCTTGTTGAAGCACCTTTGACAGCAGTTACAGCCTAAAGTCTTTTTGAGTATGATGCTACAAGCTTGGAACACCTATGTTTGGGCATGTTCTTCCGTTCTTCTTTGCAGAACCTCTCAAGCTCCATCAGGTTGGATGCGGAGCGTCAGTGCACAGCCATGTTCAGATCTCTTCAGAGATGTTCAATCGGTCTGGGCTCTGGCTGGGCCACTCAAGAACATTCACAGAGTTGCCCCGAAACCATTCCCTTGTTATCTTGGCTGTGTGCAAAGGGTCCTTGTCCTGTTGGAAGATAAACCTTCGCCCCAGTTTGAGGTCCAGAGCACTCTGGAGCAGGTTTTCTTCAAGGATGTCTCTGTACATTGCTGCATTCATCTTTCCCTCGACCCTGACTAGTCCCCCAGTTCCTGCTGCCCAAAAACAACCCCACAGCATGATGCTGCCACCACCATGCTTCACTGTAGGGATGGTTTTGACCAGGTGATGAGTGGTACCTGGTTTCCTCCAGACATGACGTTTAGAATTCAGGCCAAAGGGTTAAATTTTTGTTTCATCAGACCAGAGAATTTTGTTTCTCATCGTCTGACAGTCCTTCAGGTGCCTTTTGGTAAACTTCTTCCATTTACAGATGATGGAGGCCACTGTGCTCATTGGGACCTTCAATGCTGCAGAAATGTTTCTGTACCCTTCCGCAGATCTGTGCCTCCATACAATCCTGTCTTGGAGGTCTGCAGACAATTCTTTGGACTTCACGGCTTGGTTTGTGCTCTGGGTTTGTACTTCTGTATAAGCTCAACTATGGGAGCTTATACAGACGGTGCCTTTCAAAATCAAGTCCAATCAACTGAATTTACCACAGGTGGACTCCAATCAAGTTGTGGAAACGACTTTAACATCAACTGAAGGATAATTAGTGGAAACAGGAGCAGCTGAGCTCAGTTTTCAGTGTCATGGCAAGGGCTGCAATACTTACGTACATGTGATTTTTTATTTTTAAAACATGCAAAAAATTCAAACAAACTTTTTTACTGTCATTATGGGGTATTGTATGTAGAATTTTGAGGGGGAAAAAAGAGTTTAATTTTGGAATAAGGCTGTAACAACAAAATGTGAATACTTTCTGGATGCACTGTATTTGCACTCTCTAATAATACATTTGTATCTGATGAGTCACGTGACCGACGGACACGATGGCGCTGTGAGTTCATGAGCTTACCAAGTCTCTGGTTGTTTTCTTGTTTTTCTTATTAAGCTGGAGCTGCTTTTTTTACTAACTAATAGGCCACATCATGTCTGAAAGACATACTGAAAAGAGGCCATGAACACTCTTTTTTTTAACACATTTTCTGAGGCTGGTGTATCGAAAGATGCAGTCATTTTAAATGGGATATGGCTTTTTGGAACAACAGCAGGCAACTGAGAGCACCAACACTATAGCTGTAAACAATACAGTCAAAAACACGCTTTTGCCGATCATTGATTAGCTCCATCTAGAAATATGTCAAGCTTCAGAATTGCTTCAAACAATAATGGACGAGCTGGACCAACAAAACAAGTGTATCCCGTATCCTATATCCCATAAATGTCTTAACAAGATTAGGCAAGTATAGGTTTGTCATCATCTGCACTGCATTTGTTACAATAATGTTTATAATACAAGACTTTATGCACTGTGACATAATAATGTTTATATTGGGGAAAGCCCAAATTTACACAGTACACACTTATCTATCATACAATTACTCATGTTAATAGAAATTTTAGTTGAATTTTCAGTAATTATTTAAATATATCAAATTACTTTTTTAAACAGTACAATTATTCAAGACTTTTATTATGATAGACGCCACATTCACATCATATTTTATGCCACAGTCACATCATTCAACCATGGTATAAAAACTAAAGCATTAGTTTTATTTCATGTTGTTCTTTCCAGTGGTCGTAATTTTAACATGGCATAGTTTGGTCCGCAGGGGGAGCAACTTCTATGATACTCCTATGAGCACAGTCATTGGCTCACAAGCCACTATCATTTATTGGCTTTCTATTGAAACATTAGCATAATTTAGGGTGGGTTCATGTAAAGGAAATGTAAATAAGATACTGGTAGGTTGGTCTGAAGCTGATTCTTCATTTGAACCCAAGTTTCTTCTTGTTTCCATGTGGTAAGTTTTTTTTAAACTGTTAGTAAAAGTGATCAAATCTGTGGTCTGTCTTGTGCAGCTTTGATGAATAAGGACCACCGGCTCCAGCTGAAATCAACAATCAGTCTAACAAAACACAGAAAAATACTTCACAAAGTACGTGTATGCAAATAACGCCCATCGCAAATGCACAGTCCTTGAGATCTGTCAAGTCCTCATATAAACACTGTTACTTTATTATTGTTGGTTAAAATACTCAGCACTAAAGAGGACAAATCATAACATCTGTGAACAGGATCTTTCAGCAGCCATAAGAACTGAATATGGACAGTAAAGGAGTGTATGCTGCTTCTATTGGAATAAAGAGGTGAGCGAACCTCTGTGAGAAACTCTTGTAGTGGTATGCCATGAAAGTTTGCCCAGCCAAGATTGGCCAGGAATGGCTGTGACTATATACAGTACAATGTAAAAGTTTGAAAACTGCCAGTGAAATTAAAATAAATTTAATTATAAAGTTTTTTTTATTTTTTTCTAAATGAAATAAGTTAACATATCTGCAGTAAAACATATATATGGCATATAAAATACATGTCTGATTATTGTGTATTTTAGTTTTTTATAATAACAATAAATGTGTATTAAAATGAAGTGGGTTCTCAGTAGAAGATGTGTTAACTTTTTTATACTTAGAAAATCAACATCACATAATTCGACCAGTGGAATCCAACCTTTTCATATGACTGTAAATGTAAATGTCATCCTGCTGTTGTTTGTGATTTATTTTGAGTGTCTATTTTAACTAATCACATTGTTTCATTAAGCATTATGTAGGTTTCCTATTTAACCATTTTGAGTAAATTTCAAAAGTTCAAAGTTAGCTTCCTTAGCCATTGTTTGACATGCAGTCTTAAAAAGGGGTAGTGATGCACAATAAACTGCTCAAACAAGCTCTGACTGAATAGTCAGATGACTGGATTTACTTATAACATTTCTTATACATTTACTTAGGTTTGACCAGTCTCAGTCAAAATAGCATGCAAACAACATACACACAATCACAACCACTGCCCTAAACAGCTATCAAATAAAAACTGCCAGCAAATTTTTCACTGTTGCAAATAAAATGACTTATTTTAAAATATAGCATTAATCTACAAATCTGCTCAAAAGCAGACACTCAAACAGCTCAACAGCTTCCAAATTACGAATGTTATGCTGACAGTTTTCATGAAATGCAATGTTTGACAATACATTTCAAGTATAAATACTCAACCGTCCAAAACAGTATCTTCAAAATGTCACAGACTCCACATAATAAACAAAATGAAAGAAGGACTCTAAGTGATGTGTCTGCTCACAAGACCAAAGCAGTATGACTGGCAGGCGAGTCTGCACCCTGCTGTTCAGAGGGAGGAATAAATAGACTAACAAGTAGATCAACCGCTAGTGAAGCAGGCAAGATAGCATTCATGATCAGAACTGGTGCCAAGTGTCTCAGAGCTCCAGAGCAGAACTGCACAACAACTGCAGGACACGCTCCTGTCTCTGCAAAGCATTTAAGACCTCAATGGAGAAGAAGCAGGATCTACGCACTGTAGGTAATCATATGACCCGGTCTGCTATGATCCGGTCTGCTAGGACCCAGTCTGGGGTCAAGCCGTAACAGGTATGAGACGTTCAGGGTTCTCTCCTCTGTCAGGACCTCTCCTCCAGACCACTCTTCATTACTCTTTATCTCACCGTACTTGTAAATTTGGGGGAAGCTTGGTTGAGACATAGAGGAGCCTTTGTTTGTTTACCCTTTTCCTTTATGTTTTCAGGTTCTGGTTCATTTCCGTGACCTTTAGTTGTTTTGTTTATTACGTTGGTGTTTGCCCGTCCCTGAAGACAGTGTCCCAGCTAGTTGTTACACATTTGTGGAAAATCAACCTGCAGCTTTCTGGTTTTAAACAGTGTCCAGTGTTCGTCTAGCAGAGGTCTGGGGAGAGAACCCACTCTCACACAGGGGGAAATTTTAGCAAATCACTTCAATCACCTCATCCTGAACATTTAAATATGTTCTTGTGTGACAGTCTCATTTCTCCAGCTAGGCAGTGAGTGCTCTTAGCAACACGTTCACAAATCTGATCCTCAATATTGGCGTTGGGCTGAAAATGTTAAATCAGATATCCTTGAGAAAATAGATCTGATGCAAATCTAGCCTGAGGACAGCCCAGAGATGTTACTGAATTAAACATATTTAATAAAATCACCTTTATACCGATAATCATGTAAAATAAATAAAACATTAATTAGAATAATTAAGAATGACTATGTTCATAAAAACAGCTTTACTGAATAACACAATACGACATGTGCAGTGACTACACAATGAAAGTCTTGTTTAGATCTGAATGCTGCACACACACACACACACACACACACACACACACAATATATAGTCTCATTTAAATATTACATTATTAAATTATTATTATAGAAGATAAAATGAACAGCTTTGCAGACACAGCACGGGGACGCTGAGCCTCAATCACTATCGCCCAGTAGTCTCCACATCAGTCATGATGAAGTGTTATGAAAGGCTGATCAGAGACTTCAGCACCTCTTCACTCCCAGACATAATAGACCCACTACAGTTTTCCTACCGCCATTCCATACATTAATTCTTATTTACTGCGTATTTAAATGTGTTTTAAAACATACTGCACATATGAATGTTCTGTTGTTCATAAAATATGGGTCTGTGAGATTTGCACATCATCGCATTCAGTTTTTATTTACATTTATTTATATTTTACACAATATAAATAAATGACCATAAAAACAAACCTCTGTTTATCTAAATTTGCTTCTAGTCTTTACCGAAAACTATGTTTTCCTGTTGACTTTATTGTATCTTAATTTATTTTTATTCATTTGACTGACATTTTTATTATTTTTTTGTTAAAAAATGGGTATATCCACATTTGGTGCTCACTATGTAAATTAAAAGATGCTCAATTGAAAGCTTCTCTCCCTCCAGATTGTTGCCTGTAGTTGTTTAATACAAATGTTAACTTTTTAAAACAGAAAAACCTGCTCCTTTGTTTTGGGTCATGTATAAATAACAACAGTAATTAAGTGGATACACTGCCTAATTTCACCACATCTTCCAAGAAAGCATCTGCTGCCTTTTCCACTGTATGTACTGTACCTGCTCTGATGGGATGATTGACATCAGGAAGTCATACTTGTTTTATTTGTTTATAAAAAAAACATGTAGTGACTTTTAAGCTTTTAAGATTATTTTACTATACAAAATCATGTTTAGTGTGTTGGCATATATCTAAAATGTGTTGTACTGAGATGCTAAGAACTGTAAAAGATTTAGAAGTTATCAGTTTATATGATATTGGTCAGCCAGTGGGATTTTACAGTTATCTACTGGATAAAATTTTCATGAAGAAAATCACTTGTTTTCACAAGTAACACACTATTATTCAAAATCCTAAAGTTAATTGCCCTACTATGCACACTGACTCATCACATGAGCAAACACCTGTCACATAGGTTTACAATTAGCATCAGACCTTTGAGCTCTTCTGTTTTGGAGCAATGGATGCCAACACTGGAAACAGTGGCAGAGCCATAGGAGTGAGAGTAAGAGGAGGAGGAAGGACAAGGACCGTAATCTCTGATGAGATCTGAGACACTTTGCTATGGTCTAACAATGAGGGAGGCTGGGCAAAGAGTACAGCCAATCAGGTACACTGTTACTCATACTGCATATCAATACCGTACTCAATGAGTACAGTAGTACAGTACTGCCTGTGGACTGTTCTGTAGGACTGTAAAAATAAAGTATGTTTCAAGTATTTGGGAAATGTATTCATACTTTGTATTCCTACACAGTATTTACAGTATTTTACTCTTTGTATTGCAGAACTGAATGATTAGCAACACAAGGTGGACAGGAACTGCCTCCTGAACAGGAAACTGAAATCATGAACATGGTCCTAGAAAATAACACCATAACATAGAAATACAAAGAAATATAATAGAAAACAATGAGATATTTCTAAATATTGACAGGGTGAGCTTATCAACGCTGGACCATGTCTTGTGCAGAAATAGGTCTACAGGGTGCCATTGGAATGCAATTCAGAAAGAGTCAAAGCATTGTGTCAAAGATTTGTGATATGACTGTGTACGTCCTATACACACCAGTTTTCTACTGATTCTTTTAAATGTCTGTTCTATGTGATGGTTTGTGTGTCATTTGAACACAAAATACCATTTTAAGAAGAGAACATTGTTTGGAATGTAAAGTTTCATTTTGCAGTTCTGCCCATTTAGTGTGTTTTTGATTTGTGTGTAGAGTTCTGAGAGTATGAGGCATGCTTTCAGAAAATTTCAGAAAAACTGTAAACTGTACTGATGAATAAAGAGTAATAAATAAAACATCTCTTTGTTTGGAAAGAGAGGAAAGTGAAAGAATGAGGAAGTGTGTTTGCATATGTGTGTGAGAGAAAGAGAGAGAGATTGAGAGAGAGATTAAGAGAGAGAGAGGGAGAGAGAGAGATAAAGAGAGAGAGAAAGAGAGAGAGAGATAGAGAGAGAAAGAGAGAGAGAGAGATTGAGAGAGAGAGAGAGATAAAGAGAGAGATAAAGAGAGAGAGAGTGAAAGAACTGCAGGCTTCACTGGTATGTGTCTTGTATGATAGCATGCTAACCTGAAACGACCTTTAGCTGCACAAAGTCATAAATGTGCTGCAGAGTTTTTCCACTTTACTCTCCAAACACTGAAGATCAACTGAACAGAATTATGGGATTGATTATTCCAGGAGAGACGCTCATGTTGCTGTTATTTGAAAGGAGAATATTGTTGAGTATCTTAAAGTCAGAGGTCAGCTAGGCTAGTTGTCAGTAGTGAACTGGACCTTTAAGATCCTCAACAATGTTCTCTGTAGTTTGAAATGACAGAGTCGGGACTCACACACTGGAGTGATGAACAAATAGCTAGTCTGACTTTGTGTAGCTGTTATTATACAGAGTATATTTTAAACTAGTCAAAGATCAATAATGTCTCTACAGTGATTCTACCACTTTCACAGAATATTACTAAAAATATACATATACAATTAAATCCATACAGTTTCAACATTAAACCTTCAGCAGTCATAAACATCACAAACACAGCGTCAAACATAAATGAAGAAAAAACAACAACACACAACAATCAGAACTGGAAAACACACGACCTGCTCATATTCTGATCACACGACTCACTGAACAGAAAATTTCACCTCTCAGTTCAGTTTAAGAGAAAAGCAGAATCAGAGCTGAGAGCAGAGTTACCTGTTACTGAGTTCCGTCTTCAGAGTCTTTCAGAGTCTTCAGTTAGAAAAGTTCAGCTCCGTCTTCATCAGGAGATCCAGTCCTACATCAGAGACACATCAGATCATATATATGATCTCTATTGATCTCTATTGTAATACTCTAGTTTCTCACAGTAGACCAGTTTATTATATTACACACCAGTAACACACTCTCAGCTTCTCTACTGGAGTTTAGACTGAATGATAAATAAGCTGTAACTTCCTTTTCCTTAGAAAGAGAAAACCAGTCAGATCACATTTTACTCACATTAGAAGTCCGATCTTAACCAGCCAATCATAGTTTTGATGGCCTGCCATGAACTACACTGCATTTATCATGCAGGAATGCATTTAATAGGATTTTATGTAATCGGTGACATGAACATTAGCTTGACCTGCCTTCAGCATCTGGTGGAAGCCAAATTTGACCAGTTGCATCTTTTAATAACATGATTATGTATCACAATAGTACTAATAATAATTGTGACTATTATTATTACTACTAATACTACTATTACTATTAGTAATAATCATAGTAGTAACAGAATTTAATAAATTAGTTTTAGTAGACTTTAGTTACCATATTCAAACAGTTCATTTATCCTTAAAGACAGATTTGACCTTTCAGCTACTCTCCCAGACTAAAGTACAATAACAGACTATTATTAATAGTATTATTAATAGTACTATTAATATTAATTAATAGTATCATTAATAGTAACATTCCTATCTAGCTTTTCTATCTTATGCACAGGATCATGTGTTGTTTTAAGCATTTCCTCATGCTAACAGCGCAAGCTTTAAAACCTTCAAGCTAATCTTATATTGGTATATACATATGACTTAAGCTATAAATCTGAAAACAGCAATCAGCAAAAATAAATATTATTTCTGTTTACTTGCATACTGATGCATTTATTGATCATGTATGAGTGCGTAGTAACTTTATCCACACCAACATTGCAATTAGCTTAGCAACCCTGCTTATAGCACAATACAAGTGATTTACAAACTGAAGTTGAACATGAATGACTTTACCTGTTATTATTTCATTATTATTGTAAGACCCTTGATATGTTTCTACTTTTATTCAGTAGGCTGATCCACTGGGTGGTCCAGTAAGAACATACAGAGAGAAAAGAGCAATCAAATACAACCTCAATAGTAATGACCTCACTATCATACATAGACCAAAGACTAGGGTAGATGGAATTGTTGAGCTTACTTCACAAGTTGTTTCTAGAAGCTTGTGTAAATGTATAGAAACTTGTGCAAACTGCTCTTTAAAAACCCTGAAAGAAAGAAAACTGTGCTGAAACGTCAATAATATAAAATTATAGTATGAAAAACTGTCTGATATAGATTTTCTCTGGCTATATGCTGGCTGCATTAGAGTAATGTAACATTATTTACTGTGACATCAAATTCATGTTACATTACTAACTTAAGTTCCATCTTGAGTGAAATAATGTTGATAACGCACATCTCGCTCAACAATTTTATTAAAAATGAATTAGTATAGATTTATAGATTTACTTACGATATGGTATTCAAATGTTTTAGATTCAGCAATGTTGTGTAGTTTTAATACATCCAGGCCTCTATGGTGGAGCTAGAACATCTAAAAGAACTTAGGTGAGCAGCAAAAAAGGGATATCGCCCAGTGGTCCTCATATCAGTCATGATGAAGTGTTATGAAAGGCTGATCAGAGGCTTCAGCACCTCTTCACTCCCAGACCTAATGGACCCACTAGGTTTGAGTACCGCTACAACTGCTCTACAGATAATGCCATCACAAATCTGCTCCACACAACACTGGTCAGTGATCAACATTCACATGAAAATATACGTTACTCTATCTTACTGTAGAGTGACCTACCAGAGTAAACAGTTATATGTTACAGCACTGATAAAGACGCCCCACCCTTCTCTCTCTCTTCCTGTCTCTCTCTCTTTCTATCTCTCTCTTTCTTTTCAAGTGTATATCTATTCTTAGTCTAAACACATAAACAGTTCTCACATATTCAGAGGTATCTCTCTACACACAGGCTATTTACAGTGTTTCTCTACACAAATACATATAAACAGAACTTTGAGCTTTCATCCTCTGTCTGTATCTCGTGACTGGTTTCAGTATCTCACACGACCAGTTAGTTTAATCCACCACTGAGTAGAATTAAAGAATTAATATATACAAACACACAAAACATCGTGCTGTCAATCACAGGAACATATTCTACATGACCAGTTGTTATATGTAAAGAACTCACTGTGTGAAATCCAGGGTGGTGAAATCAGTAAACAGCTCCGCTTTTCTAACGACGTCAGCCTAAAGTTACTTTCAGTTTTGTTTCTATTCATCACCTGATTACCTGCTCAATATTGCCATCTAGTGGTAACATATGAGGAATAATACTTCCCCCAGGCTCGCTCTCTGTCACCTTCTTTCTCTGGTTGGGTTAGAACTTAGATCTCAAGTGGAGGCAGCCACTCTGAGTTTTTGGGGCGTGGCAGGCAAAGTTGTGCTGTGCGCCCTGCCCCCCACTTCAGTGAGAGAGATAACTGTGGTTGTTTTCTTGATGTTGATGTTGATCTCCAACAGAAAACCGGTTGGAGAACTTTTACTCACAGTCCAATCTTTCAGGCAAGACCAAGCAAGCACAGTTTTGCTGAACCACCATCATCTGCACTGCATTCGTCACACTAGTTTCTGTTATACAAGACTTACTGGGTGACATATTTATGTTAATATTGGTGAAGTCACGTTTGTCAGTGCACAATTATCGATTGTACAACTACTTGTGACTCATGTTAATAGATTAATATATAATAATAATAATAATAGCTCTACTCCAGTGACACCAAAGTTCAGATCTTTACATCACTTCCTTTTAAAACATGCCTGCATAAAAAAAAGACCCTCCTGAAGTCCCACCACAGTGCTGGAGCTGAGCAGATACAGAGAGAGAGAGAGAGAGAGAGAGAGAGAGAGAGAGAGAGAGAGAGAGAGAGAGAGAGAGAGAGAGAGAGAGTTCAGCTGTACTAAGCTCTTTCTCAGCAGTCAGTGGGGATTAAAGTCAGATTCTCAATCACAGCTGGTTGAGTCTGAGGGTTCATCACAGTGCTCAGCTAGAAGTTAACCCTCTGCTTGCTAGAAGATCTTCAACATATCAAACTGTGTTAACCATGAAACACGAGTTACATCTGCATGAAAAGACCCTCCTGAAGTCCCACCACAGTGCTGGAGCTGAGCAGATACAGTTAGAGTCGTAACACACTTTTATAAACCAGTACAAGAACTTATTCTGAATCACCAACTCACATGGGTTTATAGTGCTCGGTTACGGAGAACACCACAATTAACTCTCACCAGAAAGAGTTCTGACAGTGGCCTCAGAGAATCTCTTTCCTCTTCAAGTGACTTTATTTTCTGAGTCAGGAACAGAAGTTCAGCGTCTCTGCTCGAGGACGGCTGGTCCTTTAACGTCACGTCCTCCATTTACTCCAGATACATAAAACAACAGATCCACACAGAAACACTGACGTCTGTGTTCATTCAGATACAAATACTTAGTGGAGTATTTTTATTTAATATTTATTTAAATCTACACAAACTTTAATCTTCTTTCACTGATTTTTACCCAAATCTGACATCAACAGCCAGTTTGTGTCTAAAACACTGCATGTACCCCACACGGGCTGGAGGTCCTAACAGATGATCAGACATGCATACTTCAGATGAAGCTCTCAGACCAGCAGTATCCTCATCACGCTCTTCTGAAACATCTACTAACTCACTGGACATGTTTACCGATAGCAAGTAAACACAGCACGCATGAACTTCACTGCACTGCATGATGTAGGTTCTAAACTGTTAGAGTAAAAATGGAGGCAGTAACGTTTCATCTACAGAGTTTCTCCTGAACGTCCAGCAGGATGATGATCAGGTGATGTTCAGTATCTGAAATCTGCTTTGTCAGCTTTACAGTGTAACTGATTTTTAGTGGATGTTTCCTTTAAAAGATCAATGAATGTTTTTATAGATCTTAAGTATATTTGGTGACCAAACCCCACCCACAGTCTAGACCCCCAATAACACAGTATCTCACTCCACTGAGGGGGTCAGAACCGAGTGCTGCCTCCTCTTAGCTGTGAGGTTCTGATTATGGGGGAGTTCGACTGTTGACCATCTGCAGATTTATCTCTCAGACAGGAAGAACTGTTTCCCCTCATAGCGGACCACTCCGTTCCAGATCCGGCTTCCTGTCCTTACACTTTCCAGTAGTCAGAGGAGAAATGAGTTTCGCATGTTCTCTTTTTGGAAGGCCTGCCTCTACTTTCCCTGCCTCTACTTTCCCTGCCTCCTGCTTTCCCTGCCTCTGCTTTCCCTGCCTCTACTTTCCCTGCCTCTACTTTCCCTGCCTCCTGCTTTCCCTGCCTCTACTTTCCCTGCCTCTACTTTCTCTGCCTCTACTTTCCCTGCCTCTACTTTCCCTGCCTCTACTTTCCCAGCCTCTGCTTTCCCTGCCTCCGCTTTCCCTGCCTCGACTTTCCCTGCCTCGACTTTCCCTGCCTCTACTTTCCCTGCCTCTACTTTCCCTGCCTCTACTTTCCCTGCCTCTACTTTCTCTGCCTCTACTTTCTCTGCCTCTACTTTCCCTGCCTCGACTTTCCCTGCCTCTACTTTCTCTGCCTCTACTTTCTCTGCCTCTACTTTCCCTGCCTCTGCTTTCTCTGCCTCCGCTTTCCTTGCCTCTACTTTCCCAGCCTCTACTTTCCCAGCCTCTACTTTCCCTGCCTCTACTTTCCCTGCCTCTGCTTTCCCTGCCTCTACTTTCCCTGCCTCTACTTTCTCTGCCTCTACTTTCCCTGCCTCTACTTTCTCTGCCTCTACTTTCCCTGCCTCTACTTTCCCTGCCTCCACTTTCTCTGCCTCTACTTTCCCTGCCTCTACTTTCCCTGCCTCTGCTTTCCCAGCCTCTACTTTCCCTGCCTCTACTTTCCCAGCCTCCGCTTTCCCAGCCTCTGCTTTCCCAGCCTCTACTTTCTCTGCCTCTACTTTCCCAGCCTCTACTTTCCCTGCCTCTACTTTCCCAGCCTCTACTTTCCCTGCCTCTACTTTCTCTGCCTCTACTTTCCCTGCCTCTACTTTCCCTGCCTCTACTTTGCCAGCCTCTACTTTCCCTGCCTCTACTTTCCCTGCCTCTACTTTCTCTGCCTCTACTTTCCCTGCCTCTACTTTCCCTGCCTCTACTTTCCCTGCCTCTACTTTCCCTGCCTCTACTTTCTCTGCCTCTACTTTCCCTGCCTCTACTTTCTCTGCCTCTGCCATGACGCTCCTTCTCTCGCGCTGCAGTTACACTGCTCTGTCGCGTTAACTGAAGTGAACTCACACTCCCTCTTCAGGGGGCCGCATGTGGGTGTGAACATAGGTGTTCCCTGCGTCGTCCAATTAAATCTCGTGTGTGCGTTTCCAGGGTGACGGGCCGAGGTGATTAACTCTCGTGGTTTTATAAAAGCTGTATTTCTTATAAATGTATAAACTTTAGTCTACAAATGTCTGATTGAGCTTCATAACAGTATCTAGTGAGCAGCATGTAGGCTAACAAGGGCTAACTTCTCTAATAACATGATCTATTAATATTTTTCCAAACCCACCAGAGACCCCAACACTCTCTGGAGCTGTTCTCCGCGCTGTACTGCGCTGATCCGAGTCCTGTGATTGGACAGGGATGGATCATAAAGGACAGGGAACCTGAAACAGCAGTAGTGAGCTGTTCCTCCAGGCTTCACCGGACCCAGAGAGCAGACGACTCCGTTCCGGATCCGGGTTTCCTCCGGCAGATCCGCGCAGCAGTCACAACCGTTTAGCAGATTCGGCCCGGGTCCGCTGCGTGTTCGGGTCACGACTCTAAACTCTGATATGGATCCGTTTTACTGAAGTACGATTTCAGAACCGAATCAGATTTTCTATGTAGTTTAGAGTCGTTATACGGATCCGGTCCAGATCCGCGGAGGAGCACAGGACCGGCACTAATTCAAACTCAGCGCGAGGAGCCACCAACGGACATCCCCACCAACTGACAGCAGCAGAGCTACGACACAGCAGAGGTAGGTTACACTTAGAGTTTATTAAACTTAAATGTGTCTTTAATACAGGTTTGATTTGTTTATGTTGGATATGCTGGTGATTTATTTGTGTTTTATGATTCTACATCTTTACATCACCTGTTTAGCCAATCAGTTCAGCTTGTAATGCTAGTTAGCTAACGTTAGCTAGCTACCGAGTCGAACAAACGCTGATAATTTCAACTCGTTTTACTTCTCAAACTCACTGCTACGTCTTTTTGTAAAGTAAACTAATTTCTATAACGAATTAGGAATCATGTTTAATGTTCAGCAGAAATTTAACATGAGACCACATGCTGAAAAATCAACAACTTGAATTTAGTAGTTCCACCTTAAATAGCGCTACAGTTACAGTCTAGCTCCTCTGAGTCACTGATCACTCAGACACCATTTAAGGTGGAATGGGAGAATTCTAAAAAGAAGCAGGTAAATGCCCCTGTCTGAAAATGTTTCAGCATTAAAATGATAATTAAGATGTTTTGTTAGTGAAAGGTGCGTACTGGAAGAATGTAGTGACCATTAAACTGAGTCTGAAATGGAAAACACAATAAACACTGGAAACAGAGTCACTACACTGAGATAATAATATCATATTTTCACTAGGATTTCTAAGACAGATTGTTTGAACATGTAAGCCCCGCAATTTCACACTCTCTATTACTTACACCTGCCGGTGATTAGTGCTAATGGGCAGCGGCTGCTGCAGGTTATCACACCTCTACATAACCCGTTGTTCTCTATTATACTGTTCTCAGTTAGATTGTTCTCAATGAGACTGTTTCCGGTCATACTGTGTTCAGTGTTCTGAGACTGTGAGGATCAGATCCTACCTGTCCGTGGTCTCTGGGCTGGTGTGCTCTTAAAGTCTGTTCCCAGGTTCACCAAGCTTGGTCCTTCCACAGCGGGGTCCGACCAACCTCCCTGGAACCCGAGAGAACCAGCAGACTCCTGCTCTGGCCTCTACGCTCACCTCCAGTCGGCCGAGCCTCCCGGCTGCAGCCACCGAGGAGTGAGGTCAGCGTCACCGTGGACTCCACGTGCTAAGCCCTCCTACACCGGCGTAGTGGACTCTCTCACCCTCACAAACTCTTTCTGTTGTGTTTTCACTCTAAAACAATAAAAGCCTTGTGAAGGGAACGTCGGTCTCGTACTGCCTCTGAATCCTTACAGATTGATCTCTGATGCTCTACATAGAAGATATGTACCTTGTACATGTATTATGTACTGTACTGTGTACTGAATGGAAAACTATATTTAAACTGTCATTCTTGAAAAATGAGTGTGCAATGTGTAGAACTGTCCATACCATGAACCTCAAACACTGTTGTTCCTCCTTCAAATACAAATCCTGCCTTTACAAATCTGGGATGGTAAAACAAGCTGAATCCCAAATCCTAGGACGCAACAGTCTCTACTTCACCCAAGATTATGTCCCCAAACCAGGGAAACCAGCTTGTCATTCTAGGGCCAAACCATACTATAAATAATGTGTAGAACCACATCTGGGCATTTTTCAACATCATCAGAGAACAGTTAAATACTGAATAAACACATTCAGTGGCACCTAAAATAATCTAAATTAGTTTGCATTGTTGTCAGTTTTGAACTAACTAAAAGTAATATTGCAGTATTAACATTTTTCCTTTTCTCCTTGCAGGTAAAGCTTGTGAGAGCTACTGCAGGGCTTCCGCTGGCCCGCTGTAAACTAGAGACGTGGTCCCTGTCACTCCGTATATACAACAGAGCATAGGATGTGGATCCATGTGGTCTGTTTGTTGGGTTTCTTTGAAGGTAAGGTTTTTTTTATTTTATTTTAATATGCATAGTTTATGTAAAATAGTAATATTTTATGTCCATTGGTGAAGATGCACACTCATATTACTATGACTATAAAGCACAACTAATTAATATAATCCTGAATTCTCACAGTGTTTAGGAAGAGTGTGAGAACAAACACACTGTGTACATGGTCTTGGTATATGCAGGGCTGATTGGTGCAGCTACTCATGCTGTATATGGGAAATCATACAGCTGTGAGAGGAAGTTTGTAGACTTAAATCTTTAGAAGTTCTGCAGCTGAAATATGACCTCATTATAAACAACATTGAATAGATATATGCACTCGCTCAAAATTTTTTTTAAATATACACCGCTGTTACCTAAAACTACCTTTTACACCAGTGGCAGATGCATTATAATGAAGTGCAGTCTAGTCTTTTTTAGTCTTTAATTGTTTTAACCTAAAACATATTTAATGAGGCA